>CAKAOJ020000338.1:0-591831 GCA_916701645.2 Sebastolobus alascanus | reverse complement strand
TATGACATTTTTTTACGAATATTTTGACATTTGTTCCGAAAATTTGACATGCATGTATGATTTTTTTCATGAAAATTTCGAAAATATTCGTAAAAAAATGTCATAGTATAGAATGTCGAAAATTTTCATGAAAAAAGGCATAGTATAGTCTGTCGATTAATTTGGTGGAAAAAAAACTCAGTTTAAAATTTCGTCAATTTTCATGAAAAAAGTCATGCTATAGTATGACTTTTCATGAAAATTTTCGAAATTTTAAACTGAGTTTTTTTTCCACCAAATTAATCGACAGACTATACTATGCCTTTTTTCATGAAAATGTTCGACATTCTATACTATGACATTTTTTTACGAATATTTTCGACATGCTATAGTATGACTTTTTTCATGAAAATTTTCGAAAATATTCGTAAAAAAATGTCATAGTATAGAATGTCGAAAATGTTTATGAAAAAAGGCATAGTATAGTCTGTCGATTAATTTGGTGGGAAAAAAACTCAGTTTAAATTTTCGTCAATTTTCATGAAAAAAGTCATACTATAGCATGTCGAAAATATTCGTAAAAAAATGTCATAGTATAGAATGTCGAAAATGTTCATGAAAAAAGGCATAGTATAGTCTGTCGATTAATTTGGTGGAAAAAAAACTCAGTTTAAAATTTCTAAAATTTTCATTAAAAAAGTCATACTATAGAATGACTTTTTTCATGAAAATTTACGAAAATTGTCGAAAATATTCGTAAAAAAATGTCATAGTATAGAATGTCGAAGATTTTCATGAAAAAGGGCATAGTATAGTCTGTCGATTAATTTGGTGGAAAAAAAACTCAGTTTAAAATTTTGTCAATTTTCATGAAAAAAAGACATGCTATAGTATGACTTTTCATGAAAATTTTCGAAATTTTAAACTGTTTTTTTCCATCAAATTAATCGACAGACTATACTATGCCCTTTTTCATGAAAATTTTCGACATTCTATACTATGACATTTTTTTACGAATATTTTCGACATTTGTTCACGAAAATTTTCGACATGCTATAGTATGACTTTTTTCATGAAAATTTTCGAAAATATTCGTAAAAAAATGTCATAGTATAGAATGTCGAAAATTTTCATGAAAAAAGGCATAGTATCGATTAATTTGGTGGGAAAAAAACTCAGTTTAAAATTTCGTCAATTTTCATGAAAAAAGTCATACTATAGCATGTCGAAAATATTCGTAAAAAAATGTCATAGTATAGAATGTCGAAAATTTTCATGAAAAAAGGCATAGTATAGTCTGTCGATTAATTTGGTGGAAAAAAAACTCAGTTTAAAATTTCGTCAATTTTCATGAAAAAAGTAATGCTATAGTATGACTTTTTGTGAAAATTTTCGAAATTTTAAACTGAGTTTTTTTCCTACCAAATTAATCGACAGACTATACTTTGCCTTTTTTAATGAAAATTTTTGACATTCTATACTATGACATTTTTTTACGAATATTTTCGACATGCTATAGTATGACTTTTTTCATGAAAATTTTCGAAAATATTCGTAAAAAAATGTCATAGTATAGAATGTCGAAATTTTCATGAAAAAAGGCATAGTATAGTCTGTCGATTAATTTGGTGGAAAAAAAACTCAGTTTAAAATTTCGTCAATTTTCATGAAAAAAAGACATGCTATAGTATGACTTTTCATGAAAATTTTCGAAATTTTAAACTGAGTTTTTTTTCCATCAAATTAATCGACAGACTATACTTTGCCTTCTTTCATGAAAATTTCGACATTCTATACTATGACATTTTTTTACGAATATTTTCGAAAATTTTCAATGAAAAAGTCATTACTATAGCATGTCGAAAATATTTGTAAAAAAATGTCATAGTATAGAATGTCGAAAATTTTCATGAAAAAAGGCATAGTATAGTCTGTCGATTAATTTGTTGGAAAAAAAACTCAGTTTAAAATTTCTAACATTTTCATTAAAAAAGTCATACTATAGAATGACTTTTTTCATGAAAATTGACGAAAGTTGTCGAAAATATTCGTAAAAAAATGTCATAGTATAGAATGTCGAAAATTTTCATGAAAAAAGGCATAGTATAGTCTGTCGATTAATTTGTTGGAAAAAAAACTCAGTTTAAAATTTCTAACATTTTCATTAAAAAAGTCATACTATAGAATGACTTTTTTCATGAAAATTGACGAAAGTTGTCGAAAATATTCGTAAAAAAATGTCATAGTATAGAATGTCGAAAATTTTCATGAAAAAAGGCATAGTATAGTCTGTCGATTAATTTGGTGGGAAAAAAACTCAGTTTAAAATTTCGTCAATTTTCATGAAAAAAGTCATACTATAGCATGTCGAAAATATTCGTAAAAAAATGTCATAGTATAGAATGTCGGAAATTTTCATGAAAAAAGGCATAGTATAGTCTGTCGATTAATTTGGTGGAAAAAAAACTCAGTTTAAAATTTCGACATTTTTGTGAAAAAGTCATACTATAGTATGACTTTTCATGAAAATTGACGAAAATTTAAACTGAGTTTTTTTTCCACCAAATTAATCGACAGACTATACTATGCCTTTTTTCATGAAAATTTTATAGTCTGTCGATTAATTTGGTGGAAAAAAAACTCAGTTTAAAATTTCGTCAATTTTCATGAAATAAGTCATGCTATAGTATGACTTTTCATGAAAATTTTCGAAATTTTAAACTGAGTTTTTTTTCCACCAAATTAATCGACAGACTATACTATGCCTTTTTTCATGAAAATTTTCGACATTCTATGCTATGACATTTTTTAACGAATATTTTCGACATGCTATAGTATGACTTTTTTCATGAAAATTTTCGAAAATATTCGTAAAGAAATGTCATAGTATAGAATGTCGAAAATGTTCATGAAAAAAGGCATAGTATAGTCGTTCGATTAATTTGGTGGGAAAAAAACTCAGTTTAAATTTTCGTCAATTTTCATGAAAAAAGTCATACTATAGCATGTCGAAAATATTCGTAAAAAAATGTCATAGTATAGAATGTCGAAAATTTTCATGAAAAAAGGCATAGTATAGTCTGTCGATTAATTTGGTAGGAAAAAAACTCAGTTTAAAATTTCGAAAATTTTCATGAAAAGTCATACTATAGCATTACTTTTTTCATGAAAATTGACGAAATTTTAAACTGAGTTTTTTTTCCCCCAAATTAATCGACAGACTATACTATGCCTTTTTTAATGAACATTTTTGACATTCTATACTATGACATTTTTTTACGAATATTTTCGACATGCTATAGTATGACTTTTCATGAAAATTTTCGAAATTTTAAACTGATTTTTTTTCCACCAAATTAATCGACAGACTATACTTTGCCTTCTTTCATGAAAATTTTTGACATTCTATACTATGACATTTTTTTACGAATATTTTCGACATGCTATAGTATGACTTTTTTCATGAAAATATTCGTAAAAAAATGTCATAGTATAGAATGGCGAAAATTTTCATGAAAAAAGGCATAGTATAGTCTGTCGATTAATTTGTTGGAAAAAAAACTCAGTTTAAAATTTCTAAAATTTTCATTAAAAAAGTCATACTATAGAATGACTTTTTTCATGAAAAATGACGAAAGCTGTCGAAAATATTCGTAAAAAAATGTCATAGTATAGAATGTCGAAAATTTTCATGAAAAAAGGCATAGTATAGTCTGTCGATTAATTTGGTGGGAAAAAAACTCAGTTTAAAATTTCGTCAATTTTCATGAAAAAAGTCATGCTATAGTATGACTTTTCATGAAAATTTTCGAAATTTTAAACTGATTTTTTTTTCCACCAAATTAATCGACAGACTATACTATGCCTTTTTTCATGAAAATGTTCGACATTCTATACTATGACATTTTTTTACGAATATTTTCGACATGCTATAGTATGACTTTTTTCATGAAAATTGTCGAAAATATTCGTAAAAAAATGTCATAGTATAGAATGTCGAAAATTTTCATGAAAAAAGGCATAGTATAGTCTGTCGATTAATTTGGTGGGAAAAAAACTCAGTTTAAAATTTCGTCAATTTTCATGAAAAAAGTCATACTATAGCATGTCGAAAATATTCGTAAAAAAATGTCATAGAATAGAATGTCGAAAATTTTCATGAAAAAAGGCATAGTATAGTCTGTCGATTAATTTGTTGGAAAAAAAACTCAGTTTAAAATTTCTAACATTTTCATTAAAAAAGTCATACTATAGAATGACTTTTTTCATGAAAATTGACGAAAGTTGTCGAAAATATTCGTAAAAAAATGTCATAGTATAGAATGTCGAAAATTTTCATGAAAAAAGGCATAGTATAGTCTGTCGATTAATTTGGTGGGAAAAAAACTCAGTTTAAAATTTCGTCAATTTTCATGAAAAAAGTCATACTATAGCATGTCGAAAATATTCGTAAAAAAATGTCATAGTATAGAATGTCGGAAATTTTCATGAAAAAAGGCATAGTATAGTCTGTCGATTAATTTGGTGGAAAAAAAACTCAGTTTAAAATTTCGACATTTTTGTGAAAAAGTCATACTATAGTATGACTTTTCATGAAAATTGACGAAAATTTAAACTGAGTTTTTTTTCCACCAAATTAATCGACAGACTATACTATGCCTTTTTTCATGAAAATTTTATAGTCTGTCGATTAATTTGGTGGAAAAAAAACTCAGTTTAAAATTTCGTCAATTTTCATGAAATAAGTCATGCTATAGTATGACTTTTCATGAAAATTTTCGAAATTTTAAACTGAGTTTTTTTTCCACCAAATGAATCGACAGACTATACTATGCCTTTTTTCATGAAAATTTTCGACATTCTATGCTATGACATTTTTTTACGAATATTTTCGACATGCTATAGTATGACTTTTTTCATGAAAATTTTCGAAAATATTCGTAAAAAAATGTCATAGTATAGAATGTCGAAAATGTTCATGAAAAAAGGCATAGTATAGTCTGTCGATTAATTTGGTGGGAAAAAAACTCAGTTTAAATTTTCGTCAATTTTCATGAAAAAAGTCATACTATAGCATGTCGAAAATATTCGTAAAAAAATGTCATAGTATAGAATGTCGAAAATTTTCATGAAAAAAGGCATAGTATAGTCTGTCGATTAATTTGGTAGGAAAAAAACTCAGTTTAAAATTTCGAAAATTTTCATGAAAAGTCATACTATAGCATTACTTTTTTCATGAAAATTGACGAAATTTTAAACTGAGTTTTTTTTCCCCCAAATTAATCGACAGACTATACTATGCCTTTTTTAATGAACATTTTTGACATTCTATACTATGACATTTTTTTACGAATATTTTCGACATGCTATAGTATGACTTTTCATGAAAATTTTCGAAATTTTAAACTGATTTTTTTTCCACCAAATTAATCGACAGACTATACTTTGCCTTCTTTCATGAAAATTTTTGACATTCTATACTATGACATTTTTTTACGAATATTTTCGACATGCTATAGTATGACTTTTTTCATGAAAATATTCGTAAAAAAATGTCATAGTATAGAATGGCGAAAATTTTCATGAAAAAAGGCATAGTATAGTCTGTCGATTAATTTGTTGGAAAAAAAACTCAGTTTAAAATTTCTAAAATTTTCATTAAAAAAGTCATACTATAGCATGTCGAAAATATTCGTAAAAAAATGTCATAGTATAGAATGTCGAAAATTTTCATGAAAAAAGGCATAGTATAGTCTGTCGATTAATTTGGTGGGAAAAAAACTCATTTTAAAATTTCGTCAATTTTCATGAAAAAAGTCATGCTATAGTATGACTTTTCATGAAAATTTTCGAAATTTTAAACTGATTTTTTTTTCCACCAAATTAATCGACAGACTATACTATGCCTTTTTTCATGAAAATGTTCGACATTCTATACTATGACATTTTTTTACGAATATTTTCGACATGCTATAGTATGACTTTTTTCATGAAAATTGTCGAAAATATTCGTAAAAAAATGTCATAGTATAGAATGTCGAAAATTTTCATGAAAAAAGGCATAGTATAGTCTGTCGATTAATTTGGTGGGAAAAAAACTCAGTTTAAAATTTCGTCAATTTTCATGAAAAAAGTCATGCTATAGCATGTCGAAAATATTCGTAAAAAAATGTCATAGAATAGAATGTCGAAAATTTTCATGAAAAAAGGCATAGTATAGTCTGTCGATTAATTTGTTGGAAAAAAAACTCAGTTTAAAATTTCTAACATTTTCATTAAAAAAGTCATACTATAGAATGACTTTTTTCATGAAAATTGACGAAAGTTGTCGAAAATATTCGTAAAAAAATGTCATAGTATAGAATGTCGAAAATTTTCATGAAAAAAGGCATAGTATAGTCTGTCGATTAATTTGGTGGAAAAAAAACTCAGTTTAAAATTTCGACATTTTTGTGAAAAAGTCATACTATAGTATGACTTTTCATGAAAATTGACGAAAATTTAAACTGAGTTTTTTTTCCACCAAATGAATCGACAGACTATACTATGCCTGTTTTCATGAAAATTTTCGACATTCTATACTATGACATTTTTCATGAAAATTTTCGAAAATATTCGTAAAAAAATGTCATAGTATAGAATGTCGAAAATGTTCATGAAAAAAGGCATAGTATAGTCTGTCGATTAATTTGGTGGGAAAAAAACTCAGTTTAAATTTTCGTCAATTTTCATGAAAAAAGTCATACTATAGCATGTCGAAAATATTCGTAAAAAAATGTCATAGTATAGAATGTCGAACATTTTCATGAAAAAAGGCATAGTATAGTCTGTCGATTAATTTGTTGGAAAAAAAACTCAGTTTAAAATTTCGAAAATATTCATTAAAAAAGTCATACTACAGTATGACTTTTTTCATCAAAATTGACGAAAGCTGTCGAAAATATTCGTAAAAAAATGTCATAGTATAGAATGTCGAAACTGTTCATGAAAAAAGGCATAGTATAGTCTGTCGATTAATTTGGTGGAAAAAAAACTCAGTTTAAAATTTCGTCAATTTTCATGAAATAAGTCATGCTATAGTATGACTTTTCATGAAAATTTTCGAAATTTTAAACTGAGTTTTTTTTCCACCAAATTAATCGACAGACTATACTATGCCTTTTTTCATGAAAATTTTCGACATTCTATACTATGACATTTTTTAACGAATATTTTCGACATTCGTATGACTTTTTTCATGAAAATTTTCGAAAATATTCGTAAAAAAATGTCATAGTATAGAATGTCGAAACTGTTGATGAAAAAAGGCATAGTATAGTCTGTCGATTAATTTGGTGGAAAAAAAACTCAGTTTAAAATTTCGTCAATTTTCATGAAAAAAGTCATGCTATAGTATGACTTTTCATGAAAATTTTCGAAATTTTAAACTGAGTTTTTTTTCCACCAAATTAATCGACAGACTATACTATGCCTTTTTTCATGAAAATTTTCGACATTCTATACTATGACATTTTTTTACGAATATTTTCGACATGCTATAGTATGACTTTTTTCATGAAAATTTTCGAAATTTTAAACTGAGTTTTTTTTCCACCAAATTATTCGACAGACTATATTATGCCTTTTTTCATGAAAATTTTCGAGATTCTATACTATGACATTTTTTAACGAATATTTTCGACATGCTATAGTATGACTTTTTTCATGAAAATTTTCGACATTCTATACTATGACATTTTTTAACGAATATTTTCGACATGCTATAGTATGACTTTTTTCATGAAAATTTTCGAAATTTTAAACTGAGTTTTTTTTCCACCAAATTAATCGACAGACTATACTATGCCATTTTTCATGAAAATTTTCGACATTCTATACTATGACACTTTTTAACGAATATTTTCGACATGCTATAGTATGACTTTTTTCATGAAAATTTTCGAAATTTTAAACTGAGTTTTTTTTCCACCAAATTAATCGACAGACTATACTATGCCATTTTTCATGAAAATTTTCGACATTCTATACTATGACACTTTTTAACGAATATTTTCAACATGCTATAGTATGACTTTTTTCATGAAAATTTTCGAAAATATTCGTAAAAAAATGTCATAGTATAGAATGTCGAAAATGTTCATGAAAAAAGGCATAGTATAGTCTGTCGATTAATTTGGTGGGAAAAAAACTCAGTTTAAATTTTCGTCAATTTTCATGAAAAAAGTCATACTATAGCATGTCGAACATATTCGTAAAAAAATGTCATAGTATAGAATGTCGAACATTTTCATGAAAAAAGGGCATAGTATAGTCTGTCGATTAATTTGTTGGAAAAAAAACTCAGTTTAAAATTTCGAAAATTTTCATTAAAAAAGTCATACTATAGTATGACTTTTTTCATGAAAATTGACGAAAGCTGTCGAAAATATTCGTAAAAAAATGTCATAGTATAGAATGTCGAAAATTTTCATGAAAAAAGGCATAGTATAGTCTGTCGATTAATTTGGTGGGAAAAAAACTCAGTTTAAAATTTCGTCAATTTTCATGAAAAAAGTCATGCTATAGTATGACTTTTCATGAAAATTTTCGAAATTTTAAACTGAGTTTATTTTCCACCAAATTAATCGACAGACTATACTATGCCTTTTTTCATGAAAATTTTCGACATTCTATACTATGACATTTTTTAAAGAATATTTTCGACATGCTATAGTATGACTTTTTTCATGAAAATTTTCGAAAATATTCGTAAAAAAATGTCATAGTATAGAATGTCGAAAATGTTCATGAAAAAAGGCATAGTATAGTCTGTCGATTAATTTGGTGGGAAAAAAACTCAGTTTAAATTTTCGTCAATTTTCATGAAAAAAGTCATACTATAGCATGTCGAAAATATTCGTAAAAAAATGTCATAGTATAGAATGTCGAAAATGTTCATGAAAAAAGGCATAGTATAGTCTGTCGATTAATTTGGTGGGAAAAAAACTCAGTTTAAATTTTCGTCAATTTTCATGAAAAAAGTCATACTATAGCATGTCGAACATATTCGTAAAAAAATGTCATAGTATAGAATGTCGAACATTTTCATGAAAAAAGGGCATAGTATAGTCTGTCGATTAATTTGGTGGAAAAAAAACTCAGTTTAAAATTTCGAAAATTTTCATTAAAAAAGTCATACTATAGTATGACTTTTTTCATCAAAATTGACGAAAGCTGTCGAAAATATTCGTAAAAAAATGTCATAGTATAGAATGTCGAAAATTTTCATGAAAAAAGGCATAGTATAGTCTGTCGATTAATTTGGTGGGAAAAAAACTCAGTTTAAAATTTCGTCAATTTTCATGAAAAAAGTCATGCTATAGTATGACTTTTCTTGAAAATTTTCGAAATTTTAAACTGAGTTTTTTTTCCACCAAATTAATCGACAGACTATACTATGCCATTTTTCATGAAAATTTTCGACATTCTATACTATGACATTTTTTAACGAATATTTTCGACATGCTATAGTATGACTTTTTTCATGAAAATTTTCGAAAATATTCGTAAAAAAATGTCATAGTATAGAATGTCGAAAATGTTCATGAAAAAAGGCATAGAATAGTCTGTCGATTAATTTGGTGGGAAAAAAACTCAGTTTAAATTTTCGTCAATTTTCATGAAAAAAGTCATACTATAGCATGTCGAAAATATTCGTAAAAAAATGTCATAGTATAGAATGTCGAACATTTTCATGAAAAAAGGCATAGTATAGTCTGTCGATTAATTTGTTGGAAAAAAAACTCAGTTTAAAATTTCGAAAATTTTCATTAAAAAAGTCATACTATAGTATGACTTTTTTCATCAAAATTGACGAAAGTTGTCGAAAATATTCGTAAAAAAATGTCATAGTATAGAATGTCGAAAATTTTCATGAAAAAAGGCATAGTTTAGTCTGTCGATTAATTTGGTGGGAAAAAAACTCAGTTTAAAATTTCGTCAATTTTCATGAAAAAAGTCATGCTATAGTATGACTTTTCATGAAAATTTTCGAAATTTTAAACTGAGTTTTTTTTCCACCAAATTAATAGACAGACTATACTATGCCTTTTTTCATGAAAATTTTCGACATTCTATACTATGACATTTTTTTACGAATATTTTCGACATGCTATAGTATGACTTTTTTCATGAAAATTTTCGAAAATATTCGTAAAAAAATGTCATAGTATAGAATGTCGAAATTTTCATGAAAAAAGGCATAGTATAGTCTGTCGATTAATTTGGTGGAAAAAAAACTCAGTTTAAAATTTCGTCAATTTTCATGAAAAAAAGACATGCTATAGTATGACTTTTCATGAAAATTTTCGAAATTTTAAACTGAGTTTTTTTTCCACCAAATTAATCGACAGACTATACTATGCCTTTTTTCATGAAAATTTTTGACATTCTATACTATGACATTTTTTAACGAATATTTTCGACATGCTATAGTATGACTTTTTTCATGAAAATTTTCGAAAATATTCGTAAAAAAATGTCATAGTATAGAATGTCGAAAATGTTCATGAAAAAAGGCATAGTATAGTCTGTCGATTAATTTGGTGGGAAAAAAACTCAGTTTAAATTTTCGTCAATTTTCATGAAAAAAGTCATACTATAGCATGTCGAAAATATTCGTAAAAAAATGTCATAGTATAGAATGTCGAACATTTTCATGAAAAAAGGCATAGTATAGTCTGTCGATTAATTTGTTGGAAAAAAAACTCAGTTTAAAATTTCGAAAATTTTCATTAAAAAAGTCATACTATAGTATGACTTTTTTCATCAAAATTGACGAAAGCTGTCGAAAATATTCGTAAAAAAATGTCATAGTATAGAATGTCGAAAATGTTCATGAAAAAAGGCATAGTATAGTCTGTCGATTAATTTGGTGGGAAAAAAACTCAGTTTAAATTTTCGTCAATTTTCATGAAAAAAGTCATACTATAGCATGTCGAAAATATTCGTAAAAAAATCTCATAGTATAGAATGTCGAAAATTTTCATGAAAACAGGCATAGTATAGTCTTTCGATTAATTTGGTGTAAAAAAAAGTCAGTTTAAATTTTCGTCAATTTTCAAAAAAGTCATACTATACTATGACTTTTTTCATGAAAATGTCGAAATTTTAAACTGAGTTTTTTTTACACCAAATTAATCGAAAGACTATACTATGCCTGTTTTCATGAAAATTTTCGAAATTTTAAACTGAGTTTTTTTTCCACCAAATTAATCGACAGACTATACTATGCCTTTTTTCATGAAAATTTTCGACATTCTATACTATGACATTTTTTTACGAATATTTTCGACATGCTATAGTATGACTTTTTTCATGAAAATTTTCAAAAATATTCGTAAAAAAATGTCATAGTATAGAATGTCGAAATTTTCATGAAAAAAGGCATAGTATAGTCTGTCGATTAATCTGGTGGAAAAAAAACTCAGTTTAAAATTTCGTCAATTTTCATGAAAAAAAGACATGCTATAGTATGACTTTTCATGAAAATTTTCGAAATTTTAAACTGAGTTTTTTTTCCACCAAATTAATCGACAGACTATACTATGCCTTTTTTCATGAAAATTTTCGACATTCTATACTATGACATTTTTTAACGAATATTTTCGACATGCTATAGTATGACTTTTTTCATGAAAATTTTCGAAATTTTAAACTGAGTTTTTTTTCCACCAAATTATTCGACAGACTATACTATGCCTTTTTTCATGAAAATTTTCGAGATTCTATACTATGACATTTTTTAACGAATATTTTCGACATGCTATAGTATGACTTTTTTCATGAAAATTTTCGAAATTTTAAACTGAGTTTTTTTTCCACCAAATTATTCGACAGACTATACTATGCCTTTTTTCATGAAAATTTTCGACATTCTATACTATGACACTTTTTAACGAATATTTTCGACATGCTATAGTATGACTTTTTTCATGAAAATTTTCGAAATTTTAAACTGAGTTTTTTTTCCACCAAATTAATCGACAGACTATACTATGCCATTTTTCATGAAAATTTTCGACATTCTATACTATGACACTTTTTAACGAATATTTTCGACATGCTATAGTATGACTTTTTTCATGAAAATTTTCGAAAATATTCGTAAAAAAATGTCATAGTATAGAATGTCGAAAATGTTCATGAAAAAAGGCATAGAATAGTCTGTCGATTAATTTGGTGGGAAAAAAACTCAGTTTAAATTTTCGTCAATTTTCATGAAAAAAGTCATACTATAGCATGTCGAAAATATTCGTAAAAAAATGTCATAGTATAGAATGTCGAACATTTTCATGAAAAAAGGCATAGTATAGTCTGTCGATTAATTTGTTGGAAAAAAAACTCAGTTTAAAATTTCGAAAATTTTCATTAAAAAAGTCATACTATAGTATGACTTTTTTCATCAAAATTGACGAAAGTTGTCGAAAATATTCGTAAAAAAATGTCATAGTATAGAATGTCGAAAATTTTCATGAAAAAAGGCATAGTATAGTCTGTCGATTAATTTGGTGGGAAAAAAACTCAGTTTAAAATTTCATCAATTTTCATGAAAAAAGTCATGCTATAGTATGACTTTTCATGAAAATTTTCGAAATTTTAAACTGAGTTTTTTTTCCACCAAATTAATCGACAGACTATACTATGCCTTTTTTCATGAAAATTTTCGACATTCTATACTATGACATTTTTTTACGAATATTTTCGACATGCTATAGTATGACTTTTTTCATGAAAATTTTCGAAAATATTCGTAAAAAAATGTCATAGTATAGAATGTCGAAATTTTCATGAAAAAAGGCATAGTATAGTCTGTCGATTAATTTGGTGGAAAAAAAACTCAGTTTAAAATTTCGTCAATTTTCATGAAAAAAGTCATGCTATAGTATGACTTTTCATGAAAATTTTCGAAATTTTAAACTGAGTTTTTTTTCCACCAAATTAATCGACAGACTATACTATGCCTTTTTTCATGAAAATTTTCGACATTCTATACTATGACATTTTTTAACGAATATTTTCGACATGCTATAGTATGACTTTTTTCATGAAAATTTTCGAAAATATTCGTAAAAAAATGTCATAGTATAGAATGTCGAAAATGTTCATGAAAAAAGGCATAGTATAGTCTGTCGATTAATTTGGTGGGAAAAAAACTCAGTTTAAATTTTCGTCAATTTTCATGAAAAAAGTCATACTATAGCATGTCGAAAATATTCGTAAAAAAATGTCATAGTATAGAATGTCGAAAATTTTCATGAAAAAAGGCATAGTATAGTCTGTCGATTAATTTGGTGGGAAAAAAACTCAGTTTAAATTTTCGGCAATTTTCATTAAAAAAGTCATACTATAGTATGACTTTTTTCATCAAAATTGACGAAAGTTGTCGAAAATATTCGTAAAAAAATGTCATAGTATAGAATGTCGTAAATTTTCATGAAAAAAGGCATAGTATAGTCTGTCGATTAATTTGGTGGGAAAAAAACTCAGTTTAAATTTTCGGCAATTTTCATGAAAAAAGTCATACTATAGCATGTCGAACATATTCGTAAAAAAATGTCATAGTATAGCATGTCGAACATGTTCATGAAAAAAGGCATAGCATAGTCTGTCGATTAATTTGGTGGAAAAAAAACTCAGTTTAAAATTTCGTCAATTTTCATGAAAAAAGTCATGCTATAGTATGACTTTTCATGAAAATTTTCGAAATTTTAAACTGAGTTTTTTTTCCACCAAATTAATCGACAGACTATACTATGCCTTTTTTCATGAAAATTTTCGACATTCTATACTATGACATTTTTTAACGAATATTTTCGACATGCTATAGTATGACTTTTTTCATGAAAATTTTCGAAAATATTCGTAAAAAAATGTCATAGTATAGAATGTCGAAAATGTTCATGAAAAAAGGCATAGTATAGTCTGTCAATTAATTTGGTGGGAAAAAAACTCAGTTTAAATTTTCGTCAATTTTCATGAAAAAAGTCATACTATAGCATGTCGAAAATATTCGTAAAAAAATGTCATAGTATAGAATGTCGAACATTTTGATGAAAAAAGGCATAGTATAGTCTGTCGATTAATTTGTTGGAAAAAAAACTCAGTTTAAAATTTCGAAAATTTTCATTAAAAAAGTCATACTATAGTATGACTTTTTTCATCAAAATTGACGAAAGCTGTCGAAAATATTCGTAAAAAAATGTCATAGTATAGAATGTCGAAATGTTCATGAAAAAAGGCATAGTATAGTCTGTCGATTAATTTGGTGGGAAAAAAACTCAGTTTAAATTTTCGTCAATTTTCATGAAAAAAGTCATACTATAGCATGTCGAAAATATTCGTAAAAAAATGTCATAGTATAGAATGTCGAAAATTTTCATGAAAAAAGGCATAGTATAGTCTGTCGATTAATTTGTTGGAAAAAAAACTCAGTTTAAAATTTCGAAAATTTTCATTAAAAAAGTCATACTATAGTATGACTTTTTTCATCAAAATTTACGAAAGTTGTCGAAAATATTCGTAAAAAAATGTCATAGTATAGAATGTCGAAAATTTTCATGAAAAAAGGCATAGTATAGTCTGTCGATTAATTTGGTGGGAAAAAAACTCAGTTTAAATTTTCGGCAATTTTCATGAAAAAAGTCATACTATAGCATGTCGAACATATTCGTAAAAAAATGTCATAGTATAGAATGTCGAACATGTTCATGAAAAAAGGCATAGTATAGTCTGTCGATTAATTTGGTGGGAAAAAAACTCAGTTTAAATTTTCGTCAATTTTCATGAAAAAAGTCATGCTATAGTATGACTTTTTATGAAAATTTTCGAAATTTTAAACTGAGTTTTTTTTCCACCAAATTAATCGACAGACTATACTATGCCTTCTTTCATGAAAATTTTTGACATTCTATACTATGACATTTTTTTACGAATATTTTCGACATGCTATAGTATGACTTTTTTCATGAAAATTTTCGAAATTTTAAACTGAATTTTTTTTCCCCCAAATTAATCGACAGACTATACTATGCCTTTTTTCATGAAAATTTTCGACATTCTATACTATGACATTTTTTAACGAATATTTTCGACATGCTATAGTATGACTTTTTTCATGAAAATTTTCGAAATTTTAAACTGAGTTTTTTTTCCACCAAATTAATCGACAGACTATACTATGCCTTTTTTCATGAAAATTTTCGACATTCTATACTATGACATTTTTTAACGAATATTTTCGACATGCTATAATATGACTTTTTTCATGAAAATTTTCGAAAATATTCGTAAAAAAATGTCATAGTATAGAATGTCGAAAATGTTCATGAAAAAAAGGCATAGTATAGTCTGTTGATTAATTTGGTGGGAAAAAAACTCAGTTTAAAATTTCTTCAATTTTCATGAAAAAAGTCATACTATAGCATGTCGAAAATATTCGTAAAAAAATGTGATAGTATAGAATGTCGAAAATTTTCATGAAAAAAAGGCATAGTATAGTCTGTCGATTAATTTGTTGGAAAAAAAACTCAGTTTAAAATTTCGAAAATTTTCATGAAAAAAGTCATGCTGTAGTATGACTTTTTTCATGAAAATTGTCGAAAATATTCGTAAAAAAATGTCATAGCATAGAATGTCGAACATTTTCATGAAAAAAGGCATAGTATAGTCTGTCGATTAATTTGGTGGAAAAAAAACTCAGTTTAAAATTTCGAAAATTTTCATGAAAAAAGTCATACTATAGTATGACTTTTTTCATGAAAATTGACGAAAGTTGTCGAAAATATTCGTAAAAAAATGTCATAGTATAGAATGTCGAAAATGTTCATGAAAAAAGGCATAGTATAGTCTGTCGATTAATTTGGTGGAAAAAAATCTCAGTTTAAAATTTCGAAAATTTTCATGAAAAAAGTCATACTATAGCATGTGGAAAATTTTCGTGAACAAATGTCGAAAATATTCGTAAAAAAATGTCATAGTATAGAATGTCGAAAATTTTCATGAAAAAAGGCATAGTATAGTGTGTCGATTAATTTGGTGGAAAAAAAGGGATAAAATGTCAAATTGTTTTCAGCATGTTCTGCTGCCCCCAAGTGACGAAAACAAAATGAAACAAACAAACTAAATCATACAATGCAGCTTTAAAGCAAATGACTTTTTACTAAATTAATTTGTCATTTGCGGCACCAGTAATAAAAAATGTACATTTGCGAGATCCCACAAAACTTTTGCGAGATCCCGCAAATGTAGCTTTATTTTTTATTCAACCTTCAATTTGCTTTTCCTCCATGTCCCTTCCCAGGCTCCCTATGATGGCATAGATGCATATCAGCCACTACAGTGGACCCAAGTGCATCACGCCATACACTTCCAACCATTGGCCAGCTGTTGTAATTGCAACACAGATTCTTTGAAACCAAGATGGCCGCTGGACGGACAGAAACGCTCAGCAGCTCAGGAATATCTTGCCAATCCTTCTATAGTAGGAGACACTTCCAGGTAAATACAATTTGGTAACATCTAAGGAGTGATACAGTTGGCAAAATTTCCAAGTATTGATTTTATGTTGGGAGAAAATTAGGCCACCTTTAATCATCTATCCACTAAATTGGACATCATGCATGGCTGGCTATATTTCAAATACAATTAACACTATTACTGCGACTTTGCTGTTCTTTTATACTTCATCTCTATGGAGGACAAAACCTGCCAAATTAAAAAAAAAATATATGACTCAATAAATATGCCATTAAATGTAGCAAAAATAATATTAAAAATGAATGAAGCCATTCATTAATTGATAAAATGTGACATAAATTGATATTTCTGTTTTAATTTGCAGGAATGCATAACGAATTGTAAAAAGAAATGTGTAAAGCATAAAAAATAAATAAATAAATACATACATTTAAAAATAAATATAAAATAAATAAAAAATGGAGGTAGTAAGAGTAAATAAAGAGTAAATAAATAAGGGAATTAATACAAAGATAAATAAATAAGAAGCAAACTAAAACAGAAATATCAATTTTTTCACATTTTTTCAATTAATTATTGGCTACATTTTTTTTTAATATTATTTTTGCTATATTTAATGACATATTTATTCATTTATCTCGTCATTTATTTTAGATTTTGGCATAAATCAATTGATTTATGTAATTATAATGCAACTTGTAGTTTTTGGAACAAAAACAATATCCTGAAAATATTTTTCAGTTCTTTTTGTAGAAAATATTCATTGAAAAATATACAGTTCCACAGCGGGAAGTAGGGAGTCGAGAGCAAGGAGCAGAATGAGGGAGCGGGGAGCTCAAACAGAGCGTTTCAGACAGAGGTTGAAGAGAGGTGCTGCAGCACAGCCGGTATGAGAAGAATAATGCTTTTTTGAACTTTAAAGCAAACATGTTCTAGTAGAAACCTAAAATATGCACTCGAAAATAAGCATAATAGATCCTCTTTAAATACATATTTCTTCAGCTGAAAACATGCATGCTGTCTACCAGAGTAGTGAAAAACTCCCAAAACATTTTTTGTTATATTTGTTGAAATTCTCATTACATTTATCAGTGCAGTAATCAATAAATCAGAAAAAGAAAAAAATACGGTATCTGTGGCTGTTGCAGGACTGTAATAAGCCCGTCCAATCATTTCATTTAATGCTGCTTTTTTTTGCAAAAAAGTACAAAATCTCTGCAAATTAATCCGACCAAAACATGACAGTAGCTCTCTGTTTCTTGTGTCGATTCCCAAAAATGCTGATCTTGACAGATTTATCGCGAGGAAAATCCATCTCATTGTGTTTGCAGCACCACAAACACAGCCTCCCATGTGCCTCTTTACAAAGCCCAGTAACACCAGCGTTTCCTCCTCGCTCTTCCCAGTCCTACCTGGAACACCGCTGCCCGCTGACAGATGGATGCATGGAGGGATGGACAGGAACACCCCTCGTCTGTTCTCTCTACTTCTGCGGTAAATAAGACTGCCCCCCTGAGAAGGCAATGTTGGCACGCTGACAGAAATATTCTGAACTTCCTGTGACCTCAGAAACAAGAACAAACACCCTGGACCCTTGTAAGGTGGTTGTAAGTACCAGTCTCACACACACACAGACATTTTTCATTTTATACTTGTCTAGCTGTTTCCACTTTCCGTGCTCTACACTTTCCAAGTACTACATGCACTGGGGAATACACGCATTTATTTTCTGGCTCTTTACACACCTTTTGTTTTACACGAGAGCACAAGGGTCAACACTGACCGGTGATAACGTTTGACTCCTTGATTGTTTTCATGCCGCTGGCTGGAGTAACATTAGAATGAAAGCATGAGAGTGGAAGTCTGGAAATATAGAGGATTAGAGACCAAAGATCAAAAGGAAAAACATATTTTTCCATCAACCTGTGTCCTATTTTTGTATTATATATACTAAAAATGTACGCTTGGCTGAGATGTGTCGATGAAAGTGACATGTGACAAAGTGACGTACATGAAGCATGTGACTTAAACACACAACGAAGCTTCCGCTGAAGAGACAAAAACATCAGATCTGTGTGGAGCAATGAGGAGACTTTAACCTTCTTCAAAACTCATATTTCAATCTACATTTGTCTTTGAGTTTTGACTGGTGCTGTTTTAATTACTTCATCATCTTCTGCAGTGGTTAAATGGCAGTGACTGTAGAATCAGCAGTATCTGCTGTTTTTCTCATTGAACCAGCTCCTAATATTCACGTGACTGTAGTGGATGAAAAAGCACAATTATTTGCATTTTTTTTTGCAAGTTTTCTAGAAATTTGGTTATAATTTGTGTTACATTTGAATGGAAACCTGGCCAATACCAACCTGGTCTCACGGGAAGGTGTATAAATACCACGACATTACACGGACATTCCGCACGTCATGAATACGCATTTTAGTCTTTTCACGTGTCATCTGTACGCTGCTTTTCACGTGTCATTTGTACGCCACGCAAACGTCTGCAGTGAGGTTTAGGCAAAATAACACTAACTTAGGTTCAGGCAAGAAAACCACCTAGTTATGTTAAGGGAAAACGTCATGGTTGGGCTTAAAATAAGTATGTAAACTAAGTAAAATTTGTACGGAAACAATTACAGAAAACACGTCACAAACATCACAAAAAACATGTGACACATCACATCAATCTGTCATGAATCAGTCACTTCTTCAGGGTGCAACAAGCCGTTCCTGCTGCTGCTTCACTTAGCTTATTAGCCAGCTAGCTAGCTGGCGAGCATGGAGAAATATTTGAGTCAGTCCTCATCGTCAAGTGACGCTAAGCCCAAACTAGCTAAATTGAGAAAATGTGACGACAGTTATATTGACAGACAGCCACGGGAGACCAAAATCCGTCATGTGTCTTCAGGTGCTAGCGAACAAAGCCATGAAGCCAACCAAGCTAAAGAGACATCTGATTACAAAACATCTGGAATATCAGGGCTAAACAAAGTGGTATTATCATGATTCAAATTGAATGGTGTTTCTGTTTATTACTATCGAACAGGTCTGAAGTAAAAGTTTTAGAATACAAATAGTTCCAATGGCATCTAAGAGTAAAAAAGGTATTAAAGTGGCAGTAGGCAGTATATTTTTGGCATCATTGGGCAACAACTCCATAATAACCTTTCAGCATATTGTAATTAAAGTGTTCTGAGAGATAACTAGACTTCTGCACCTCCTCATGGCTCTGTTTTCAGGCTTTAAAAAATCTAGCCTGTGACGGGAGACTTTGACCTGGAGGTGCATGTGTGCATTGGAGATGATGGGTTGTAAGGTCTAGGTAATCTAGTAAGGAATTCATGTATTTTCCATGACTGTAGCGCATCGAGAGTTCATGTTCACGCAGTAGGTTGTGTCCTCATGCAGGGCGACTATTCCCACACATCCTGTGCACTTGTCTCCATGGGTTTGGTGTGTTATATATAGACATACTGTATGTATGGGATGGTAAAGAAGGACAACTAATTTTTTTTTTTTTTTAATGGGAAGTGACCCATCTACTTGGATTAGTCTGCCAACAAGCTCTCTGAAGTCATAGCTGGAGAAAAATAACCTGTGGGGAAGTCAGTTCCTCTGAATTCCAAAGTATGTGCTCTTGGTGGGGTTGAAATGGGAAGGGGCTGCAGTTCCTGTCAGTTTTCGCTTACACACCAGTCTGACCTGGTTTTCCCACACAAAGGCCTCCCCATAACTCCCCCCCCCCAAAACAACCTTCTCCCTAATGCTCTGACCTACATGTGGTTAAAGAGCACACTGGGAAGGCTACATTTCTTTCCCAACAAGTAATATATTTTGTTCATGGCATGAATTTCAAACAAATATGAGCTGCAAGGACATAACCTGCAGCGTAAAGACAGTCCCTGTTTCCCTCCAGCTGGACAGATCTGAAGAATATAGTGTTGAGCTAAGAAAAATAAACAGCGAAAGCACTATTTTATTCTGAAGCCCACTTTATAGCGTTTGTTGACATATTCATAGACTGTATATAATAAGTGGATGTAGTCTCTGTGACGTCACCCATAGGTTTGTGGACTGCCATTTTGAAGCCTCGAGTTCAGTATTTAGGCCGTCGCCATCTTGGTTTTTTGGCCGTCGCCATCTTTTTTTTGCAACCAGAAGTGACATGAGAGGATGGAGCTAAGTACAACCGAATGCTGAATAAGACATTTTCAGGCGACCAGACTGGACAATGCTGCGGTCGCGACCTGTCAATCACAAGGTAGCCACGCCCTAAAGCATACCCTGCTTTATGGTCTATTTGACTCTATTATAACTAGACTTGAAACTAGCGATTGAGACCATAAACTCATGTTTACAATGTTTACTGAGGTAATAAATCAAGTGAGAAGTAGGCTCATTTTCTCATTGACTTCTATACAATCAGACTTCTTTTAGCAACCAGAGGAGTCGCCCCCTGCTGGCTATTAGAAAGAATGCAAGTATAAGGCACTTCCGCATTGGCTTCACTTTTCAGCCCACTGCATTTAACTTTCGGCTAGCTTATTAGCTAGTTAGCTAGCTAGCTACCGGCTCAACATTAGCATACCAAAACAACCATCAAGGTAAAACTTGTTTTTTTTTTGACCGATGTCACCAAAACAATCACTAGAGACCTTGTTTGGCAAATGTTACCTGTGTTCTCCTCTGTCTCTCGTTCTTTAAGCCTCGATTATAACGATACTCCCAAGCTGACGCGCACAAGGACACCACGGACAGCAGCGTCTCGGTGGGCTGCTGTCAGCGCTGTTGCCCCCACATACTCCGCTTTCCCGTCCACCGTTTATCCCCCAAAACAGAGGCGACTGCCCGCAGTATATCCTCAGCCCCATTTCTGTGTTTTTAAACTTTTCCTCTGGTCCTCCTCCTGTTTTAGGATTTCTTCTTTTAAACATTTCTCTCGTTACATCTATCACACTGTTTACTGCTGCTGCAAAGCGTCACACATGTCTAGCGGCAAATTAAAAAAATACCATAGCCATCACAAACCAACGTAAGGTACAGTAATTTACTTTTGGAACAATATCTTACTTTTTTAAACCCAAAGTGTTGACCGTGTGACCGTCCACCGCTGGCGGATGACACTCCAACATGGCGGCTCGCTAGGTAGCTAGGTAGAGATAACGAAAACAAAATTGGTCATATCTGTGGTTTTAACAACTTTTTAAAATCATATTTTATGCAAGGTGTTTTTTCTAATATATTTGGACACTACCAGTTCCAAAACATACATGTTTCATGTCCTATTGAAGTTGCAGTACTACAGAAACCATTTAAATATAAAAAATGTCCAGCTTTTTAAGGATATTTGTGATTGTATTCAAACTTTTTTTCCCCCACCTGCTATACTTAAAATATTAAGCTTTTTTTCCTATTATTTCATAATGGAACTAAATGGGAGAAATCTTCAAATCCTCTTAAACCTACTTCACTTTGAAGTTTTACTTTTTCTGCATACTTTCAGCTCCAGACTTCATTTAAGCTTTAAACGGGTCACAAGACTTTGAGCTGTTAAACTTGTTTTCAGCATTTTGATATCTTTTAGTTTTTGAATTATCACAGTTTAAGTGTTATGCTTTTCTGCAGGAAGTGCATTTTGTAGTTTTGTAACTTATTTCTTTTAATTGTGACAAGACTTTTTTATTCAAAAACAATTAACAACAACCAGAACCACATATATACTGTATAAAAGTGCATTGTAGGGAATAAAATCGAAGAACATGATTTATTTATAGCGTACATAAAGACTGTAGCTACAGGTCACATTCCAGTCAAGTATGTGAAAAATAAAGGAATCTCAAAAGATATCTCTCCAATACTCCCCTATCCCATCTCCGACTGCATTTCTTAGTACTACTCCTCTTAGTTGGAAATGTAGTCATTATATGCTTGCAGAACATAAGAAAAAAAGTATATAAAAAGGATACAAATTTTTCAACAATAATTTCATCAAGGATGCAAAATAGTATTGAGACATACAGTTTGAACTTCTCTCAAGTTTGAAGGACTTCATTACCCAGAAAACATGCACTGACCTTTTCATATCCAAGTTCTTCTTAGAGGAAATTTGAAACGAGAACGCAAACTAGAAAAGCATTTCATGGGGAAAGTGCTTGTGATTGCTGTAATAAGTATTGGTGCTTATTGACATCAGTACATTATAAATATATGAAAACTCAAAAAAAGTTCTTATATTATAGTATTAGTATTATACATTTATACATTCATTTTATAACTCAAAATAACTCATAAACTGTATGTGTCATGATATTGAATTCAGTTGATCACTGTGTAATATTGAGCATTTTCAAATTTCAACAAGGATGTATACTGTACACAATAGCTGAGTTAAATACACTTGATGGCTACATATGTATAGGCTAAATATGTAGCATCTTGGTAGCATAGAAAGGAGATACACACCAAAAATCTTTAAATCCTTTAATAGTCTATATTTTAGGGATACGTATTAAAATAATGCATTAAAATTACCATAACGAAAAAAAGACACAGCAGAGTGATAATAAGAAGCATGTACAGTAAGAAAGCGTGTTTAAAAGTGTTGTATTCTTTTCTTACTCTGGATTTCTGGCACAGTTTGTCTCAAAGGTTGATAAAATTGATGTATTCTTACATAAACACTCTGAAGTTCAAAGGTGGTGGCGACAACTTTCAGTGGGCAACGAAATGGAAATCTTGTGCGACAGATTTGGCTTTGTGGCAGCAGAGTGAAGTAAAGCATAATCAAAGTTGTGCTGAAACACCCCAAATGGACTGATATCACTAGAGGAGAATGGTGAGTTCATGTCGGAAGTGGCATGATGTGATACGGAGTGAACAGAGGCTGAGGGGATCATTGTTTGACCAAAAATATTTGATCATTAATAACTTGTGCAGGACCAGTTGATATGGAGGACGGAACCTGTCAAAATCAAAAACAAATGATTAAATAAATAATGAATTGATAAATAAATAAAGATGTCATTAACTGTTGCAAAAATAATACTTTTTAAAAATGTAGCCAGATAAAATGTGACATAAATTGATATTTCTGTTTTAATTTGCTTCTTTATTTATTTATCGTTGTATTAATTCCCTTATTTATTTACTCTTCTGTTTAATTTTCCCTTTTATTTATTTATGTATTTATTTTTTCATTATCTTTTGACATTTATTTATTTTTGCATTTATTTTATATTTATTTTTAAATGCAAGTATTTATTTATTTATTCATTTACTTTTGATTTTAGCAGGTTCCGCCCTCCATAAGTTGAGGCTTAAGAGGATGAAAATGGTGTTGGACTTACTGAGAATATGAGCAGATACTTCAGAGTTGGATTGTACTTATGGGTACTTTGTGAAGTTTTTTAAAATTGATTTATGATATTTTTTTGCTCAATAGCTTTCACTTTTGGATGCTCGAGTGTCCCAGAAGGAATAGCGAAAAATGGAGAATTCATGCAAAAATAAAAGATGCTGCTGAAGTCTTCCTTTCAGATATCATCTTTCTTTTAGCATAAATACTGTATATCAATAGATTCAACATGATGACAAACAATGGCCAATCCTAATGCTATAGGCTACTAAATAATTGTGGCACTGTGGAGTTTTTATTTTGGTTAAACAGCAGTGAATTCTCATATTTTTCCACTCAACACACATCTGGAAAGAGGCCACAGCTCTCAGTATCACCCCGAGGCAGCAGCCTTGTTGCTAAGACCCATTTATGAACTGCTTTATGACTTCTGGTTTAACTTCCCAAAAAGAGTCTTTTGTATTTCTACTCTACTTCTGCTGATTCAAATTATTTTTTAGTGCTCTTAGCTCTTTTAGAAGCCAGATAAGGCTTGAAAGAGCATTGTGCAGCTGAAATAAGCCGTGGACACAATATTATTAGCTTATTTTCACTTTTTTTTCTATAGCTAACATGCTAGCAAACAGTTGCTTATTTACACATCCAGCAGATAGGGAGCAACATTAGCATTCATATGGAGTCTTTTTTCTGGCAACCTGATGAAGTGCACCTGATTTGACTGTTATCAGGCCATTAAATAGGCATTATCAGTCGCTATTAGAACCATAGATGTGGGTCATTAGGGGCCTACTACGTTGTAAAAGTGAAGTGAAACTTAAAAGTAACACGTTCTAACATGTTGTAAAACAGAATGAAATTTCAATTGTTGTATGCAACAAAACTACAACTTCTTTACGGCGTATCCACACCGCACGTGAGCACCGCGTGGCGGCTGCGGAACCTGTTGTTTTTTATTTCGGCGTCCATGTTAACAGGTTAGAGCAGCCACACTGCCCACGTGAGACATGCGGCTCATGCGCAGCTCAGCTGCGTTCTAGTTCTGGGCAACAACAGACAGTGAAGTGAACTATTGACAGTATATTGACATCGTATCAGCAACATTACTACAGTTTCAATGTCTAGACATCTGTAGAATATGTATCGGACATGAAAAAAAGTAAAGATTTATTTTTTAAATAAACACTTCCTGCTTTCTATTCAAAATAAAAGCCCTCAAGTGTTTTTTTTTCTGTGGACAGAATTCCTTCATTTGTTAACAGGAGGCTTTATTCTGAAATATGTGCTAGACAGTGTTGTAGGAAATGCAGTGACTTGCAGGGCTCTACTGAATACAGTTTTAATTGTGGATTATTACTATTATTTACAAATTACCACACATTTCTTAACCTTTTTCTGTCTAAAATAAATATAAATGACATTTATAATGAAATGAAATGGCCATTATGAAAGGCAAACTCTATGTAGAAAGAAAGGGCTGGCAGCAGCAGCAGCTGCAGAAACGCTGCCGTTGTGGACAACTCACGCGAGGGACACGCAGCAGTTCAGCGAGGCAGCTGCCACACACTCCTCACGCGGGCAGTGTGTCCCCGCCATTAGGTTTAGGCAATAAAACTACAACTTCTTTTGGTTTAAGCAACAAAACTACAACTTATTTCAGTTTAGGCAACAAAAAACACTTTGTTAGTTTAGGGAAAAACACAGTGTTTTGGGTTAAAATAACTACAAACACAAAGATAACTTGACATTGTTGGTTTCACATGGGATGCGAACTCCGGACACTTGGGTGAAAACCCTATGTTTTGTGTCCTAACCTGTCATAATTACTACGGTCACTAGAGGATGCTGTCATGTTCTTTTATACCTTCTTTTGGTGATCTACCATGTGAATAGATGAATAAACCTACTAGTGGCTGTAGTAGGCCCTTACTGACCCACATCTAAGGGTCTTATAGCGACTGATAACGCCTATTTAATAGCCTGACGGTCTAATCGGCTGTGAAGTCCAATACTCACTTTCCTTTTAACTCTGTTTTGGTTTCCATCAACTTCTTAGGGAAATATATCTCTTTAGCAGCTAAATTCTCCACTATGTTCACCAGCTAGGTTCTAACTGTGTCTGTCTGCTGTTGGTTGCTGAGCAGGTAGTGGCTTTTAGAGAATTTTCCTCAAAAACAGCTGACTGCTGTGGCCAGAAACGACGGTATGAGAAAAAAAGGTTGTGGGCTGTAAAACCAAAACAATGAGCTGAAAGAAGCTAAAACACACCATTAAGCTGATGAGAACTACAGAGTCGGTTGATGATATTTGATTATAAGCGACACCTTTCACTTTACATATAGTTATTTGATCCACTGTTATTATAACAATATAGATTATAGTAGCTTTAAAAGGACTGCAATGGTGGATTCAACTTTAACATGATCTTACAAATAAGGCTGTAAAAGTTAACGTGATAACAACACGTTAACGCAAATTAATTTTAACGTCACTAATTTCTTTAATGCATTAACGCAACTTGTGATTTTTAATTAACCTCTTAAAAATCTGACGTGTCGCCAAACTTTCAAAGGTTGTAGCAGGCTCTCTCTTAAGCTAGAATGAAGATCATATGAAACTAGAAAACCTATCCATTGGTACCAACCATGTCATACTAGGATGTCGTGAAGGAGGCTAAATAACGCTCCAAACTTACGCTAAATTTTGGCGAGGAAAAACTGGCAAAGGCGTTTTAAAAGGGGTCCCTTGACCTGTGACCTCAAGATACGTGAATGAAAATGGGTTCCCTGGGTACCCACGAGTCTCCCCTTTACAGACATGCCCACTTTATGATAATCACATGCAGTTTGGGGCAAGTCATAGTCAAGTCAGCACACTGACACACTGACAGCTGTTGTTGCCTGTTGGGCTGCAGTTTGCCATGTTATCATTTGAGCATATTTTTTATGCTAAATGCAGTACCTGTGAGGGTTTCTGGACAGTATTTGTCATTGTTTTGTGTTGTTAATTGATTTCCAATAATAAATATATACATACATTTGCATAAAGCAGCATATTTGCCCACCCCCATACTGATAAGAGTATTAAATACTTGATAAATCTTCCTTATGGTACTTTTTGAACAGCTAAAAAATATGCTTTTAATCGCGATTAATCACGATTAACTATGGACAATCATGTGATTAATCGCGATTAAATATTTTAATCGATTGACAGGCCTACTTACAAATAAAGAATTACCACATTTTTTGTAAAATAAACTCCAAGCAATACGGCGTATACAAATAATTTATGTACACGATGTGCATTTGTGGCTTTCCCAGCTTTCATTTGTCTCATCACATGTTAACAATATGTGTTATAAGCTGACACCTTATTTAAAAGCATTATTTTAAAGCTTATTTATAACCTTAACACCAACTGAGCCCGTACATAAGCTTAATTCTCTCTAATTGCTCAGCCTTTGTTTGAATGTGTGCTCCTGGTCTTGGCCCGCTCTCCTGTCTAGTACTGCTTCCTGGTTGTGTTTCCTTCTATTTTATGTTCTCATGTCTATCTGAGGGCTACAGGAGACAGAAGCTGTCTGGAAATATTAGACATAGTGTATATGCAATGATATATACAGTAGTTTTGAACAGAGGAAGTGCCAAAGGAGAAAGTTTATCTTATAAATTAAGACTTGCTGACGTGCTGATTAGATTATTTTTCTTTTAACGACCTGTAGAAGGAAGGGATGGATATCTAGTCAAAATATTTTCAATAGGAAGGGCAGAAAATGTGACAAAATTTGGCAACAACAGAAACCCCCTACACAGGATCAATGGATAGTTGAAGAAATGTTCTTTAAAAAAAAAAAAAAACTTTCTTTTCGCACCCTTCCACCCTGCCCAACCCCTGCACAACAACAACATGCATTACAGAAAAAAAGCTGTTGATTTAAATATATATATATCGCGATTAATCGCATGATTGTCCATAGTTAATCGTAAATTAATTGCACATTTTTTTATCTGTTCAAAATGTACCTTAAAGGGAGATTTGTCAAGTATTTATTACTTTTATCAACATGGGAGTGGACAAATATGCTGCTTTATGCAAATGTATGTATATATTTATTATTGGAAATCAATTAACAACACAAAACAATGACAAATATTGTCCAGAAACCTGCATTTAGCATAAAAAATATGCTCAAATTATAATATGACAAACTCAAGCCCAACAGGCAACAACAGCTGTCAGTGTGTCAGTGTGCTGACTTGACTATGACTTGCCCCCAAACTGCATCTGATTATCATAAAGTGAGCATGTCTGTAAAGGGGAGACTCGTGAGTACCCGGAGCCCATTTTCATTCACATATCTTGAGGTCAGAAGTCAAGGGACCCTTTTTGAAAATGGCCATGCCAGTTTTTCCTAGCCAAAATTTAGCGTACCTTTGGAGAGTTATTTAGCCTCCTTCACGACACCCTAGTATGACATGGTTGGTACCAATGGATAGGTTTTGTTTCATATGATACAGTATCTTCACTTTAAAACTGAGCCTACTACAACCTAAAAATTGCAAGTTGCATTAATGCGCTACAGAAATTAGTGGAGTTAAAAGGAATTTATATATTTATATACATAAAAGAAATACATAAATAATGAAATAAAAGAAATTAAAGTAAAATAAAAATTGAAAAAACCCTTTGCTTAAACTTGTTTATCTTTGGCCATGTGTGTGTGTGTGTGTGTGTGGGGGGGGGGGGGGGGATCGGAATCAGGGTAAATTTCTTGCAGTTTAGATTTACTAAATTGGACTCTGTGCACCACCTTTAGCTGGATCAAACTTTGCCGAGCACATGATGATGAAGAATTCACCCTGTCTAATGCCACTTCTCACTGATCCTTTGCCAATTCCATCCCTCCTCCCATCTGGACTTTTATTTGGAGACTGTCACCATTTAAAGACATGTTATAAAAAAAAAAAAAAAATTCAAATATAAGCCCCCTCTGAGAGGAGATAGCTTAAAACGGCTCTCCCAAAATCATTCTTGAGGGGGCCTGAAGTAATGTTATAAATGGGAAACTGACACATAACCTGCAGGAAACACACCTGGAGTAAAAATGGTTTAAATTAACATTATTTATGACAGAAATAACAGAAAAACAGAAATACTGATGATAGTAAAGACAATTAAATGTAGAAACAGTACTGTCACAATGATTTTCTATTTTTTGTATGTTTAAGTAAGTTGAATTCAATAAAAATCTTAGTTAGAAAAAAATCGAACCAAGGTTGATTAATTGATTTTCAATCCAAGTCAGAGTTGGCAATCATCGTCAACTAATTTATTGCATTAACACAGCAACAAATGGATCAAACTCCAGATGACGTAAGGTAGTCCAGTTCCAACACAAACATATTTTAAGTGCTGTCTGAATCAGAAACATTATATTCTAAACTGACAGAGACATAACACATTTTGTTACAAATGTAAATGATGTCTTTGTTTAAATAGAGGAAGCAGATGTGGCAGCTGGATGAACTCACTTGTGTTGATGTTAGATGTTTGTCAAGTCAAGTCCAACCTTTTTCCCATGTCACCAATCTGACATAGAAGTGCTGAGATGTCTTCATTTTCAAGGTCATGTACTCAGAGGATTTTATTTTAAATTGCAGACACAGATGAAAGTAAAAGCATTGCTGTTGGTTTTAGTTCCTGAAAAATAACTTCACGAGACTTAATGTCTTGATCTTAAAATAGAGAAATGGCTCTTGGCAAAAGTTCTCTGTATAGGAATACTAATTCCAACTAATTTATAATTAAACAAATTACAATTGAATGAAGTGGTAGCACTGAGGTGTCCTATTCATCTGTATGTCCAAAAGATCAGTTAAAAACCTCCAGTAACTCACAAAAGTGGACACTTCCTGTCAGTTCAACACATTCTCACTCCCAACTGGTCAAATACCAACGCTTGGTCAGTGCGACTTGGCAATGGACACGACGCACGGGGTACCCCTTTGCATTACTTATGGACGGACCGGGGAAGGCGTGTCAATATATGCTTGTTACATGCATAGTGTCATTTCAAAACAAACTTCCGTTTTCACAGGAAGTTAGGTTTAGGCAACACAACCACTTAGATAGGGTTAAGAAACGGTCGTGTTTGATGTTAACTTCACTGACTAACGACTCGCGTGACTCACGGGACTGAAGATACCGACGAGTCACGTGACTAAGAACTGACGTGACAAAATAAGTCAACGTTACTTGTAGTTTCACATGGGACATGAACACCGGTCTTCAGGTTGAAAGTCTTGTGTTTGTTTGACCCATCCGCCCGCCCTGAACGGACTCTCACCCTATTAATACTACATCACTTGCTCCGGGCGTCGAATAACGCCGCGGGTGGGTTTACATTGGAGTTGGTTGAAAGTCCAGTTCATCACAAACTGTCCCTAAAGGGTGCTTCCGTGTATCGGTTTCCGATAATGAGGGGCGCTGCCCAATCGGCAGTTTTTGACGAGCTGGGAGTGAGACCAGGTCGGTCAGTTAAATAAGGGGAAGATAACGCATCAGGAAGATCAACTTTGGGAAAACTATTCATTGAGATACTGTGGCCCAGAACAATGCTGTTGGATAGTTGTAGAGTTTGGTGGAATGATGGAAAAACTGTGGCCTGAACCAGATCAAACCTTTTGATTGAGTCTGGGCAAAGGTAATATATTTTGCTTGTGAGACAATGGCCATATTGGAGGTCCTCCACTCTTACCTGAGAAATGTGACATGTTTACTTATTGACCCACTGTATGAGATTGCTTCCACATGGCAGATCTACTTTGCGATTGTCTATACTCAGAGGATTTTATTGTAAATTGCAGGCACAGATGAAAGTAAAAGCATTGCTGTTGGTTTTAGTTCCTGTAAAATAACTTCACGAGACTTAATGACTTGATCTTAAAATAGAGAAATGGCTCTAGGCAAAAGTTCTCTGTATAGGAATACTAATTCTAACTAATTCATAATTAAACAAACTACAATTGAATAAAGTTGTGGCACTGAAGTGTCCTATTCATCTGTATGTCCAAGAGATCAGTTAAAAACTTCCACTTACTCACAAAAGTGGCCACTTCCTGTCAGTTCAACACATTCTCACACCCAACTGGTCAAATACCACCGCTTGGTCAGTGCCCCTTGGCAATGGAGATGATGCACGGGGTACACCTTTTGCATTACTTTTGGACGGACTGGGGAAGGCGTGTCAATATACGCTTGTTACATGCATAGTGTCATTTCAAAACAAACTTCAGTTTTCACAGGAAGTTAGGTTTAGGCAACACAACCACTTAGTTAGGGTTAAGAAACGGTTGTGTTTGACGTTAAATTCACTGACTAATGACTCGCGTGACTCACAGGACTGACGATACCGACAAGTCACGTGACTAACAACTGACGTGACAAAATAAGTCAACGTTACTTGTAGTTTCACACGGGACACGAACACCGGTCTCCAGGTTAAAAGTCTTGTTTGTTTGAACCAGATCAAACCTTTTGATTGAGTCTGGGCAAAGGTAATACATTTTGCTTGTGAGCCGGTGGCCATATTGGAGGTCCTCCACTTTTACCTGAGAAATGTGACATGTTTACTTATAGACCCACTGTATGAGATTGCTTCCACATGGAGGATCTACTTTTTTTCTACATGTGGCTCATTAGCTCTCTCACAAAAACATCAATAAGTAAAACTACATAGAAATGCTTCAGAAATGGTACGGTACAAACAAAGCGAGGCAGCACACTGCAATTTTTTAACACTTATCCTATTCCTTAAGAATTACGAACCAAGCTTTTGAATCCGCAATTAGTTCCTTGAACAACTAAACTACAATTGAACTTAAAACCAATGAAGTGGGCATAAGGGTTGACATGGTTGGATGAATATTATTGGGAAAGCCCATGACATAGTTTGTATGTTGAAGAACCAGAAGAAGAACCACCATGAGGTCCAATTTGGCATCTTGCAATTCATGTCTAGCCATTAGGATCATTGGGTATGTAGATGTGGGTGTCATCAGCATAGCGACAAATTGACATCATAGCTGTGTAGGACTTTGTCAGGAGGTAGACTGTGAATAGAAAAGTCCTAGCATTCAATCTAAGTTTACTTGGAAGTCTTCAGAAGTCATGTGTGAAATTTCAGGTCTGATTGTGATATTCTGTTTTTAGTCATTTTTTGAAAAACAGCCACTAGACCTCTGTGACGCAAGGGCTTGTCTTGGTAGATGACTGTAGTGCAACACTAGTGTATGACTCACCTGGTGAAGCAAGACTTCTGTCTGCAGTCCCTACTCAGTTAGAGGAGTCAGTCAACCGCAGCCAAAGAGTGAAACGGTTGGATGATCTGTTCCGCCCTAGTGATGCTGGTCAGTGAATGCACTAAGGTCAAAAAGGGATTTAACTACGCGTCAAAGTAATACGTTTCGGTTATAAGTAATAAGTTCAGTACTTTTCCAATATACTGTAGGTGGATTACGGGGACCTTGGTTGCATGGCACTCCTCATCTCTCTCCCCTCAATTCCTGTCAGCTCTCTACTTTCCACTGTCTAATAAAGGCATAAAATGCCCCAAAAATACTTAACATGAGATAAGATAACATAACATACAGGAACCCAACACAACACAATGTAATACAATCATTCCCAACTGGAGGTACTACTTAGATTTAGACTTAAACTACTTAGGTTTGATTTTGGAATAGCTCAACTATTTTGAAACTAGAATTACCGCCTAACGGTTGTATACTACCTCCAACCAGTCAAGTTGCTGTTTACATCCATGTCTGTCCAAAATGTCATTTATCCTATTAGACATTTGTGTGAAATTGTCATAATTAGCGTATGAATTCTTGAGTTATGGCCAAAAACTTGTTTTGTGAGGTCACAGTGACCTTTGATATTTGACCACCTACTTCTAATCAGTTCATCCTTGAGTTCAAATGGATGTTTGTGCCAAATTTGAAGAAATTCCCCTCCTGGTGTTCCTGAGATATCGTGTTAATGGCAATGGTACACATGGACGGACAACCCAAAACATAATGCCACCGGCCACTGCTGTTGCCGGCGCAGAGACATAAAAATAAAGAATTGTATATTTCTTTATTGTCGTACAACATAAAAGATAGTATAATAGAAAAGGGATTCCTTAGCTATCATTTTTTTAGGTTAACAGAAAGTTTATTTTAATGCTTTAAAGGACAAACGTGTAACAATTAAGGGGATCTATGGCAGTATAGTATGTTTTCTTTAGTGTATAATCACCTGAAACTAAGAAACGTTGTCTTTGCGTTAGCTTAGAATGAGCTGTTTATATCTACATAGGGAGCGGCTCCATCCGCCATGTTGCTTTACCATGTTTCTACAGTAGCCCTGAACGGACAAACCAAACACTGTTAACTTTTCCTGCTTGGGCCGGAGTCGATATCGCTACTTGCTGCCTTCGCCGCCGCTTTCTCTCTCTTGCTTCACCACTCACTTCCCACGTACATACACTCTATGCACTCTCCTCTTACAACAACAGGCTCCAGAGAGGGCCATTAGCGTTTTCGCGTCGGCCACCGTAGCAAATCCTACATGTACACGTCACATGAGAGATGTTGTAACCTGCAACCTCACCACTAGGTACCGCCAGATCTTACACACTGTTCCTTTAATGAAAATTAAAAATGGATATTGAATAGGCCTAAATATGATTTGATCCTGTAATAGGAAACTTCCTTGTTGTCCTTGGTGACTCTTATGCTCCAATCTAATTCTGACATCACAATGAACATTATGGGGACATTTGTGGTTTCCATGACATTTTATGAGTAATACAGGAGTCTATTAACCTCATGATCTGAGAGTCATACAGTATAGCTCATGGTTATATGAAAATACTTGTCATGATATCATTGCGGAATCTCCTTCAGTGTTGTGCGTCAATGTTGGCCACAAAGTCTAATACATTTAACTGAACCCCATTATGACACACTTATGTTTCAGCAACTCCCAGATATATTCATAACATATTACAATTGTTTTGTGGTGACCTGAAGAGTGACTTGTTATGACGAAGTATAGGGCCACTGTTCTGAAAATCAGAGATTTCAAGAATGAAGTCGAAATATTTCAATATGAAAGTTGAGAATTTACACGAAAAAAAACGCATTTTTCTTATAAAATTATGCATTTTTCTCGTAAAATCGTGACTTTATTTGTCCTGACAGTGGTCTTAATACTCTGTCGTAACCTGTGACTGGAAGTTTTACGCATAATATCTTGAGACAAACAGAATATTTTCTTATGAAATGCCGAACAGTGCAGTGCTCCCTTTCAATCTCATGTGATCAGTTGGCACCGAGAATTTGAGTTTTCAGTTGTGGGGACCAAATATTTCCATCCATGTACGTTGTGTTCTGCTAACGCTCTCCTGGACAGTGAGTAATATTTGAGTTGGCAGCCATGTCGCCCCCCTCTTTACGATAGCAGTGGAAAAAAAGAAGCAATCTGTGAGAGGAGAAAGTCCCCTGTGTGAAAGCGTTACTGGCAGGCCTTTGGCGTCATCTGTGACCTGCTGCTTCTGGCATGGATTACCGATTACTGTATGTCAGTGAACGCTGGTTTAGTCTGAATGTGCAGAGAGTGTGAGGACTAAGAATGAGTCAAGTGTGTGAGAGTGCATGTGCAATTGATGCTCCAGATATGTTGCATTAAAATGAATAGCAGTGATTTTGCGGGAATTCTATCAGACAGATGATTTGACGTCATGAGCTACATCACGATTCTTTTGGACGCGCTTCCTTTTTACTCACAGGAAGAAAAGTCACTCCCACACTATCTCAAGTGCTGTGCCTTATTTTGTCAGATAATGATTAATTTCCAACTCCAGATGTAAGACAAAAAAGCTCATTCTGCCACAAGGGATTCTGTTGACCTTTGAATGAAGAAAGTTAATCTGAAATATTTGTGGAGTATCTTCCTTTGGGACTGGGAAACCAGAATGGGACAGTTCAGTTCAGTGTCATCAAGTCAGATCAAGTTTGTCTGTTTTTTCCCATTCCCATTACCATTCATCATGCTTCCGTCATACAGTATACGTACATTGTTGCATAAAGTCATTTTGGTTGAGGATGATGATGTGCAACAAGCATGAGAAAAAGTAAACGGCAAACACACTAAACTGGAATAGTGTGCTCCAGGGATGACTTGTTTTTGTAGGCCAACCAGAAAGTTAGCATCGCCCTGGTTCCCTCGACAAAAAGACAATGGGATTTTTCCATTGGGTTTTGGATTATTGCAGAAAATTAGCTCTGTGGCAAACAAACTTTTATGATACTTACACGTTTTGTTCAGCAAAATAATCTTCACAAATTAACACCACTTTTATTTTTTTTACAAGAGTAAATTTAATCGCCATAAGTAAAAAGCTAACGTTAGGCTATAAACGAACTACACCACGGTCGCATGCGAGATTAGCCGTGGACAGACAGACACGCATACACGCGACCGAACGCATGATCTCCCCACAGGTTTACCTGGCGGAGACAACTAATGTTAACAGATGAGCTGATGGTCAAAAGGCTGTTGGAATGGAGGGAATTTGAATTTTAAAAATTCCAAAGAACCAGTTTCCCTAATCCCAAAAAGAAGATCGGAAATTACACCATTCCTGATTAGTGAAGAACTCTAGCTTGCAAGATGTTCAGACGATATTTTTGATTAAAATTGGAATACTGTGTCTCTGCCATACATAAAAAACAAATATTTGGTAGTTACACATTGATAACAGGGCTGTCAGTCGATTACAATATTTAACCCTGATTAATTGCTTATCTGTTTATCTGTTCAAAATGTACCTTTAAGAGAGATTTGTCAAGTATTTAATACTCTTATCAACATGGGAGTGGGCAAATATTCTTGCTTTATGCAAATGTATGTGTATATTTATTATTGGAAATCAATTAACAACACAAAACAATGACAACTATTGTCCAGAAACCCTTACAGGTACTGCATTTAGCATAAAAAATAAGCGCAAATCATAACATGGCAAACTCAAGCCCAACAGGCAACAACAGCTGTCAGTGTGTCAGTGTGCTGACTTAACTATGACTTGCCCCAAACTGCATGTGATTATCATAATGTGGGCATGTCTGTAAAGGGGAGACTCTTGGGTACCCATAAAAACCCATTTTCATTCACATATCTTGAGGTCAGAGTTCAAGGGACCCCTTTGAAAATGGCCATGCCAGTTTTTTTTCTCATCAAAATTAAGTGTAATTTTGGAGCGTTATTTAGCCTCCTTTGCAACAAGCTAGCATGACATGGTACCAATTAGTTTCATATGATACCATTATCTTCACTCTAGCTCTAATGCTGAGCCCGCTACAACCTTAAAAATCGCAAATTGCATTATTGCATTAAAGAAATTAGTGGCGTTAAAATTAATTTGCATTAATGCGTTATTATCACCTTAACTTTGACAGCTCTAATTGACAATAAATAATGTCTTTAGGTTCAGAGAGCCATAATGCAGAATTAATAACACCAAGTATAATGCTCACTCTTAAAAGGACCAAAGTTGAACTAACGACTTCCAGTATTGTTCTCCTAATCAGAGCTGAAACAATCGCCATACCTTGTTAGTTCCATAGACCACAAACTTCCATGGAAACACACTTCCATCTTGCCATTACAAATATGCCATCACTCTCAGTGTTCTTTGTATTTCTTTGGCATGTCAAGCAAACCCAGAGTTTGACCTCTTGAGTATTTTTAGCTGTTCAGATTCCACCTTGTTGGCTCTCCTAAGTGGCCTTGAGCCTTCATCCGAATGCCCGTGCCAGCTCTTGTTAAACAAAAAGTGACAATAATTTTTCAATGCTTGTTAGTCAACGTATTCAAGGCCTTAGGCCTTTCCCTGGTGAGTTACCTGATTCTCACAATAAGATACAGTACTTGGATATGATTTTTATTAGCTGATGATTTGAGAGGAAAATGTGTCTTTGTCCACACATCCCATTTGGCAACCATGTTGTTTGTGTCACTATGGAGGTCATTTAGTTGCTGCGGCATTGATATCATAATAAAATACACCACCAATACGCCAAGTCATAAATCCAGTACGACAGTAGCTTGCTGCAGTGCCAGTTGGATTCTGTTCCATGTCTAGATGTTCTCCCGTGCTAGCGGGGTGATTTAGTTCTTCCTACAACCAGAGGCCATTGTTGCTGAAATCACAGATGTCAACATTTGGCTGTTTTTTACAGGTTTCTTTGTGCTCTAGAATGTATTTATAACAAGCCAAACCCCAAAAAGAACCATCATCGCGAAAGAAAAAAAGCCTCACATTTGCTTAGCGGAATAATCAGCAGTGAGTGCTATGTTGATTTACACTAATAAAAACTGTTCTCCAAAGTGCAGGGTTTGGTTAATTGGAACAATGAGTCTTCTTATAAAAGATCCCGGAAAATACCACAGCTTTGGAAAGGACTCTGCTCGGTCTCTGGACCGGTATGAAGTCAAAGCTGAACTGATTCCCAGTATAACCATCCACAAACAAAGAGCCAAGTCAGAGGACCAATTTGAGAAATTATTTGAAAAGCTTGTTCAAAGCTGCATCTCAGTAGCATGAGTCAGCCTTGAATTAAAGATGAATGGAAGATCTTTCACTGCCTTGTTCATTTCTTGGGTTGGAATCACATATATTTAGTAAATTAGTTTAATGTGCTTTAGTTTCATGACTCCAGAAGCCTTTAGCATTTCTTCAAACTGTTAAAGCAGCAGTAGGTAGAATTGGAGCAAATATGATTAAAAAAGTTATTTTTATAAAATGGTCACTATATCCGGACAGTAGTGCATGTGACAGGTAATCTGAAAAAAATCATGTCCCTCTGTGTCCTCCGGTGTCCTTCGGTGCTCCTAATGGCATCTGCGAGATGTCACAGACCGCACGAAAACAACCAATCAGAGTCGAGCTGGAGCCTTGCCGTCTCTGAGCAGCAGTCAATCACTCACAAACTCTGACCAAACGGTCAAACTAGGCAACGCTGATCAAATATGAATCAATACTCTGTTACTGTAATGCCTATTTCTCTCCTCCAATGTTTTCAAAAACATCATGTTGCGGAAATATCAAGCACCGCCCACCAGCTGGAGCAAACTTTCTCATTTTAAAGCTAAACAGTACACTACAAGATGTTTCTGAAAACATTTTACGCGAGAGATAAGCATTACAGTAACAGAATATTGATTCATATTTGATCAGCGCTGCTTAGTTTAACCGTTTGATTGGAGTTTGCGTGTGATTGATGGCCAGAATATAGTCCTGATAACAATATGGGTTAAAAATAGCTAGAAAATGTTCCCATATTTATTTGCAATGCTTGTACCCGCCAAGTGTGAAGTTAATTGGATGAACGGTTCTTGAGATATGTGAAGGGCAGTCATACACACATACACAGACAGACAGACAGACAGACAGAGAATACTTCCTTTGTAGTTAGATGATGCTGCTACAGTGCCACCTATTGGCCAAATGGCACCAAATTTGTCATGTTCACTCAGACATCCTATCTACAAATTTCCACCAAATGTGGTTCGAATAGCGTTCAGGAGATATGACATTTTTTGTAATATAATCCCTGTCCACAGCATTTGAGCTAACGTTGAGGGCCAGCTTTAGTAAAACTACATTTTGCTAACTGGTTTATTCAAGGCAACAGCAGTCAAGTGCATGATGTCAAAGGTTCTTGTAAACAACTTAACCCTAATATGACCTTGACTGGCGTGTGGCCAGAATATAGTCCTGATGGTGATAAGGATTAAAAATAGCTAGATAATTTTTCCCATATTTATTTGTAATGATTAATTGGATTTCTAAGTACTGAACATTCAGTTCTAGCGTGACATTAGCAGCAGCTGAGGTCTGTGCTCTCGCTCTTTCGTGAGATCTGGAGAAAGAAAAAGAAAGGAACAAGTAAGTCAGAAGGTCCATTACGATGCTGTAAACACCCTTTTCATATTCTACTCAATCCTCCTCATCCTCTCCTGTTTTTTCAGTTTTCCACAGGATGTTGTTCTCTGTTTCCCTGGGTGACCTCCGCGCCAAATTAATCAGATTCAATAATAGTGGAACTCTTCAGCATTACTCACCATTCAACCTCACCTGATTCAAAACATGTGGGAAACCAGTCGCAGTATTCATGGTTCAGTATAATTTTCTGGGGTGTGGGCCTCCACTATAGGAGGACAGCACAACGATAGACACTGTACTGTACACGTGCCAAAGCCCTCACTGACTTCTAGTCCACGGTTACGCAACAGGCAGAGAAAAACTCCATCCAGAGGAGAGTAAGAGGTTTTTTCTACCTTCAGTTGCCTTGCACATTTTATATGCTCATATAAAACCTGTAAAACAACACAACATTGTTGGCCTTGAATGTGCTGCATAATTCAGGCAGAGACCGAGCATGCATGCCTCGAAATCCAGCCTCAGGGTCGGAATTTTGCTGATGTTTTGGGGTTCTCACAATGCTTAGTGTGTTCAAATGTTTAAACCTGCAGTAGGCAGAATGTTTTGGCGTCATTGGGCAAAAATTCCATAATAACCTTTAAGCATATTGTAATTCAAGTGTTCTGAATGAAAACTAGACTTCTGCACCTCCTCATGGCTCTGTTTTCAGGCTTTAAAAAATCTAGCCCGTCACAGGAGACTTTGACCATTCACAGGTCATTTCAGAGAGAGAGAGCGTTCCTATTGGCTGTTCATTCAACGGAGACAGCTGTCAATCCCTCGCGAACTCCGATCAAACGGACAAACTAGGCAGCGCTGATCAAATATTAATCAATATTCTGTTAGTGTAATGCCTATTTCTCTCCTCAAATGTTTTCAGAAACATCTTGTAGTGAACCAAAATGGCTGGTACCAATGGGTTCTTTAGGTCTTCTAGTTTCATATGATGCCATTATCTTCACTCTAGCTTTAAAAGCCCACTACAACCTAAAAATCGCAAGTTGCATTAAAGAAATTAGTGGCGTTAAAATTAATTTGCATTAAGTCGTTATTGCGTTAACTTTGACAGCCCTATTATTTTTATATTATATATTCAGTGAAAGTTGACCGAACCTGACCCGAACCAGAACGTAATTTGTAAATATCTGTCCCAACCCGAGGGCGGTGGCGGGTGGTGCAGTGGTTAGCACTGCCGCCTCACAACAAGAGAGTCACAGGTTCAAATCTGGCTTGAGGGGTTTGCATGTTCTCCCCGTGTTAGCATGGGTTTTCTCCGGGTTCTCTGGTTTCCTCCCACAGTCCAAAGACATGCAGGTTAGGTTAATTGTTGACTCTAAATGTCCAGTAGGTGTGAATGTAAGTTTGAATGGTTGTCTGTCTCTATGTGTCAGCCCTGTGATAGTCTGGCGACCTGTCCAGGGTGTACCTTCGCCCAATGTCAGTTGGGATCAGCTCCAGCCCCCCCGTTACCCTGAATAGGATAAGCGGTTATGGATAATGAATGAATGGAGGAAGAGGATAGCATCTACCGTGGATGGCCTCAGCACTGTCCTTCTCTGGTTGATGGTTCTCCCAGCAACACTTTAGTTCCGTTTGCTGCTGCTAGCAGGAATAGCCAGGATGCCCCGAGCAAGTAGGCTACAGATACCGTCTATTTCCTGCATGGTTTTTCGGTAGTTTTAAACTTCCCCGATGATAAATTTTGTTTAACATACATCATCATAACGTCCATTAATTCCATCCTTAGCTAGCTAAGCTGGCTGTAACTGTATGGGTTACGTTCATGCGTCGTCACGTAAATAACAAACACCAGCAGAACTGAACAAGAAGCTCAGACAGTAGATCCTTCATATTTATTTATTTTTACATTATATATTCACTAAAGGTGGACCGAACCTGACCCGAACCCGAATCACTGCATTGACATTATATCTGGAATGAAATGATCTAAACTGCTTGTAAATGTCGGTTAGGAAACAACACCTAATGAAACAAATCACATCTAATCTCCATTACCACTCGTCTCCATCCCTGGCCTGCTATCAGTGCATTCTCCAGAATTATTCACGGAATGATAAGTAATCCTCAACCATATAATCACTGTGAGCATTCCTTCATTTTGGCTCTGGCTCCATGAACAGAAATTATTTTTCAGTAGCTTGTGCAGCCCACAGAACGTTATGATCCCACTGATGGTCGGTAGCCTCCCTGTTTCACCAGAATAGTATGGAATTAATGATGTTCTGTTCCTTTTAACAGCTCGGAGACGGGATGAACATGCTAGATTAGATTCTAAATTTCAGTACCTTGCGCAAGGTCACTTCGACATGCGGACTGGAGGAGCCAGTCAATAGTTAATCGCGAATAACTATGGACAGTCATGCTATTAATCGTGATTAAATATTTTAATCGATTGACAACCCTATGTATCAGTGTCATGTCGAATAACCTGTTATGTACTCATAGCCTTCTGATCATGTACAGGTCTGGACAACTTGTTTTTTATATAACAGATTTTCATCATGAGGAGAAGCTTGCAACCAGAGGAAAAAAAATTATGCGCAATATCCATAGATTTATTGTAGATTAAAGATCAACTAAATTCAATAATAAAATACTATAATGATTGTGATGATTATTATAGTGACGGTTATATAGTAGGGGAGAGCGGGGTCGGTTGGGACACTTTTGTATCGACACCAAATAACCTTCCATTACTCACAGACTACTTGAACATTAATGAAAATTATGGCTGTCAGAGTTAACACGATAATAACGCAAATTTGTTTTAGCGCCACTAATTTCTTTAACGCATTAACAGGTGGCAAATCTCCTTTTAAGGTACATTTTGAACAGAAAAAAATGCATGATTAAGTTGTGATTAATCGTGATTAACTATGGACAATCATGCGATTAATCGCTATTAGATATTTTAATCAATTGAAAATAATTTGTTCCCTGAATAGATATAGGTGTCTGCTAACAATTTATCAATTTTTTTAGAGTCCAACCCAACGTGAATGGCACAATTTTGTTAAATGTACAAGGAGTGCTTTTTCCCAGAATTCTGCCTCCCTGACGGTTGGGTCAGTGGGTAGGGTTGGTTGGGACGCCTTGTTCTGGGCCAAAAAAAAAAAAAAAAATATATATATATAATTTAAATTGAAAAAAATTGCAGTCTAAATTTGAACACCTTATATCTACAATGTCACATGTTCACACATTTCTTTGAGAAAAAAGAAAACATATTTAAAACTAGAATTCCACTCGGAGAGCGCAGAACTCCGCCATGTGCCTGACTTTAAAAACAGATCACAGCTCACAGCTGGCGGAACCGTGAGGTGGTCGGCTTATTATTAACACGGTGTGTTTCCGTGTAACGTATCGGCGAATGCCTCTCTCATTCAGCAGCCTTGTTATGTCTGTATAACGTTACACTACGTTGTCTGTCATCCCGTCATCTACCGCTTTTTTCTTTCTCACCGCGGACGGCCAGCAGCTCCCGCCGCACCTCAATGTCTCACCACACATCCACACACGTATCACTCTGCTTTCAGAAGGAGGCGTGGTCATGCGTCATCAACGCGTCATCAGTTACACTGCGAATGTGTTATACCCTGTGGTCTTAATGGTCAGGCAAAAAAATTCTTGAATCCGGATCATGATCCGGATCGCCACCAAAATCTAAAAGATCATTGTGCCACTATCCAGCCCTACAAAAAATGTCATTCAAATCCATCGCGAACATTTGGAGTAATCCTGCTAACAGACAGATTATATTTTCATAAATTATTGAGATATGGAATTTTGCATGAGGGTTTCTGACTGGCTGCCACTTGAGTCAACATTCACCCAGTGGGTGTTATTCAATTAGGAAAAGCCTTTGTCTTGTTTTTGTCACCTTTTTGTTGATTTGTAACAAGGTAGGATCTATAAACAATCTTATATATAGATAGATATTTACAACAGTCCCAACAGTCTCAGGGAGAGCAGACACGTTTTTGGACTCCTGTGCTATCTACCTACAAAACTTCAGTCAGCTAACACTAGCATCATCTGATAAAATAAGCCTTCCAAGAATATGTTTTTTGCATGTGGCATAACTAAAAACAGTATGGTAGAAGAAAAATAACAAAAAAGCCAAAAATGTACTCACACGCTGTATATTTCAAAACCTTGAATAAAATATGAGGAATAGTCAAAAGGTCTCCACTTTGAGGTTTGAAGAGTGTGGCTGAGTATGAGCATGGTGAATGGCTTAGGCCTAGTTGCTTTCTAACATAACAAGTTAGAAAGCAACTAGGCCTAAGCCTGCCTGTCCTGTACCTACAGGGGGACGGTAGGTACAGTTTCTAACTTAGAAAGCACTTGCACTGTACTGTCTCCCTGTTCCAACCGACCCCGCTCTCCCCTATTGTAGGCTATATAGTGTAATATCACCCTATCACTCTGGGTGTAAAAAACAGAGGACCAACCAGAACTAGAACTCAAAGTAAAGACAAAAACAATGAAGTTTGACCAAAAAAAAGCAGATGGAGTTTGCTCAGTTGTCATGAAGATAGCGATACTACAAATAAACTGAAAATTATGAGTTTCTGTTCAGATTCACATTTTAATATATCCCCTGGTTCCTCACAAGTCAGGACTGAAACAACAAAAATCACGCATGAGTACAAAGCAAGTATGTACCGTGGCACACTCAGACTGGCTAACCCCTGCTGTGTTGTGTGCTGGCTGGTATTTCCTTAGTAATCTTCCAGCTATTTTCTTCGGTGGGATCAGTCACCTGTCTTTCCGTCTCTGACTGTCTGATCCGACTGCAGGAAGATCCTCCTTTAAAAGGTCAAGAATCCCATGCATGTTGTCCTGAAATGGCATTTTTATTAGTGAAAAATAGGTGCAACAGGTTCTAATATTGCCTTTTTGGATCACTGTAAAGATCACATACTAATAACATGTCTGTAAATCCACCCGTAACAACACATAGACCCATTTTTATTGGACAATTTACTGTATAGGGTCACAGCAGCTGCCCTCAGGACAGGCTTGACCTGAAGTACACATCTTTTAAAACTTTTAAACAAGGAAAGATGAAGTGCATGTGTGCTCATAACTTCTGGAATGTTTTCATAGTTTTATTTCAAGACACTGCGCATTGTCTGGGGAGAGGCGTCTGTTTATTCAAACTGGAAGAGTTTAAACTTCTCTAATGTGCTCATATGCGAGATGACAGTTTTATGGTCGTCTGGGGGAATGAATCTGTCTGCTCTGTGTTTTGATGACATTCTCATCCTCAGCTACAACACACATTACTCTCCAACTAAGAGATTACCACAACAGTGAGGGTAATAGAGGCGTTAAAGGTATAATATGCATAATTTTCCAATCATCACTTATGCCCCGCTAGAAGTGTGTGGTGGTGTCTGTTTCTACAGAGACCTTGCAGCCCTCAGCCTGGATTTTCTCTTTTCTTCTTATTTTGCTGTGTTCAGGATGTTTCTGAACGTCAGCAAAGAGCCTTTGGGCTCCACGTGGGGGTGTAACCCCCTGCCAATAAGCAAGGTGTGCAGCCCGTTCCTCATTCCCAGGTCAAATACCGTCGCTTTGTCACGCCCCTTGGCGTAAGTCACCCTTTAGCTCTGTCAGGTACAAAGCGTCCGTATTTGATTGATGAGAACAGGTTGTTACATCGCTGTGTAGATTATGTGCTTCAGTTTTCCCCTGCTCCTCTCTCTCTGTCCTCTGCTGTTTGCTGCTATTAGTGTGTCCGAGCGGTGAGGACAGGATGAAGTGTGCCCTTCGGCTGCATTCTTTCAAAATCTGGCAACGCGGCACCTTCAAACAGGGTTGTGCGGAGGTATGGGTGTGTTTATTTATGCTTTAGAATGAAATTATTGGCATTAAAATGAATTTGCGCTAATGCGTTATTATTGCATTAACTTTGACAGCCCTGAAGATAATGTTTTATTGTCCCACTCACTGCTTGGTTCTCATTAACGCCGCTCCCTGTCTTCATTCACTCCATAGCTTTCTCCACAATCACTGCTGTTCTCTCTCTTGGCTCGTCGTGGAGGAGTTATTTCAACCCGATCTTTTCCTAAAGCTAAACCAAGTAGTTTTTGTCACGTAACTTCCGTACTTCAGTTACAGCACTTCCGGTGTTATTTAAACCCAAACTGTGATCTTTTCCTTAGCCTAACTAAGTAGTTTTATTTTGAAAAGACTGGAGTGGAAATTGACAAATGCGACATGTGTTGCTCGACATTCGTAGGAAAACGCACAAAAAATACGTTGTTGAAAGTCGTGCTGAGCGTCACGAAAAAAAAGGGAAATTCGTGTCTATGTACACGAATCAAATAGATTAAATTTCGTGTCTATTTCACGAACTACCGTGAGACTGTGTTTGATGTACAGCAGGCAACATATTCAGTTCAGTCATTAAGTAACTATCTACAATCCAGTCCCCATCTTGAAGACTGCATCACAGACTGCTGGACACTGGGCACTATGGTAACTGTGACTAAAAACAAACACACTTTTCGCCCACTTGTGTCCTCAAGTGTTGTTCAAGATCTCCCCCAACCCGCCACCACCACCACCATCCAAAGATTTCCTGGTTTCTCCTTCGCTGCCATCAATCACACTCCATTTGTTTTCAAACATTCCTCCCCTCGGTGACTCACAGCACAGGGCTACGGTTCAACATCCCTCTGCGTTACAGCTGTCTGTCCAACACTTGTAGCTTCAGCATATGGGAATCAGGAAAATCTCTTGACACTGGGCCCGTATCCCCTCGATGTGATCCAAAAGGCCTGAAACCAGATGTGCAGCTTCCGTTCCACAGTGTCCTATCTCACCATCGTGCCATTCAGCTGTGCCAATAAATAAAAGAGTTACAGTCTTGAAGCTTGATTCGCTGCTGATGATAAAAAATGAGTGATTGTCGTGGAAAATGTAAGCTCACTAATTCACGTACTCTGATAAAAGCCTTTTTTTTTTGCACGCAAGCCACAAGCAGATATGTGGCTCGACTTTTCACATCAACTGTGTTTCCAACCAGGACAAACTTTGTTAAGCCTAATTGGTTGCATGGATCCAGAACATGCTCCTTGAATTTGGCTGTTGAAAGTGGATGGATACAAGCTGTATTCTGTCTGTTGGGCTCAATATAATCACATTCTGCTCAAACGGACAGAGTCACGTTCATTCTAGCTTTGGATGATGTTTTACCACAAAATCTTGCAATGGCTGGGCTTTACAGACTGCAATGGCACATTTATTTATGTCTTTGCTGCTCCAAAATCAAGAGGAATAGACTGCAAAACCCCTCAAGCAGAACAACAATCTATATATTTATGTATTGGGTGAAATGGAAAAAGAAAATTATCAAACTGGAGCAGGAAAAACTTGGCGAATTAAAGCAGAAGTAGGCAGATTGGAGCAAATATGATTAAAACAAAGTTATTTTTATAAAATGGTCACTATATCCTGACAGTAGTGCATGAGACAGGTAACCTGAAAAAAGTAATGTGCTCCTGTGTCCTCCGGTGTCCTCCGGTGTCCTCCGGTGCTCCTAATGGCATCTACAAGATTTCACAGACCGGAGGAAAACAACCAATCAGAGCTGAGCTGGAGCCTTGCCGTCTCTGAGCAGCTGTCAATAACTCGCGAACTACGATCAAACGGTCAAACTAGGCAGCGCTGATCAAATATGAATTAACATTCTGTTACTGTAATGTCTATTTCTCACCTCAAATGTTTTCAGAAACATCTTGTAGTGTACTGTTTAGCTGTAAAATGAGAAAGTTTGTGACACGGCCGCCATGTTGAGATCAGTTCAGGAAATACCAAGCACAAACCAAGCTGTTGAATAGGAAAACTCAATAGGAATGCTCTCTCTCTCTCTGAAATGACCTGTGATTGGTCAAAGTCTCCCGTCAGGGGCTAGATTTTTTAAAGTCTAAAAACAAAGCCATTTTTTCTCAGAACACTTGAATTACAATATGTTCAAAGGTTATAATGGAATTTTTGCCCAATGATACCAAAAATATTCTGCCTACTGCAGGTTAAAGTCCAAAATGTCGCTTTTAGTCGTTTGTTAAATACAGTTCTTGGACTTCAAAACCGGTTGTGATAGTCTGGCGACCTGTCCAGGGTGTACCCCGCCTTCGCCAAATGTCAGCTGGGATCGCCCCCCCCCCCCCACCCCCTGAACCTGAATAAGATAAGCGTTTACAGATGATGGATGGATGGACTCCAAAACCTAAATTCAACAAACAGTCCATATCTCTTATCACTTTTTGGATAAAAAGGATCGATTGCAGGTATCGTTTGACTGGAGAAGTTTTGATACTACTGGGTTGTTTCGGTTGATACCTTAAAGGTTTCGAGTACCGATACCCAGCCCTACAACAGACAGATAATGAACACTAAAAAGTAACCTTTAATTCTAGAAAATAATGTGTCTTTTCCATTTTTGATATTTTATTTTCAGATAGTGAAGCTGTTGCAATGGCAAACACTCCTACAAGACGTATCGCAACTGTAGCTAGGTTACATGATACATACTTGTGATAATTAGACAGAAGTCAAGGTTTACATGCCCCAACCTCCTTTACAGAAGGGCGGAGGAATTTGGGGGGGAGGCTTTGGGAGTCTAAAATTACATTTGAGGTTTTTCCTCCTAAGCTCATCCCCCTGCACAGATCCAGCAGTGATTTCCACAGAATATTCTTGGCACTAGTAGAAATTCTCAGGTTGAATAAAATATCAGTTGTTTTTGACCAAGGGGGGCTTGGAAATGGCCCTAGATCCACATTTGTCTGGTTTCACAACTCGGCAGTTGGGGATCAGAGTAATCTCTGGATGTGTGAGGCCTTTTTTGTTATTTATAACAAGTATGCTTACAAAGTCGTTTTATGCTCTAAAAAAGAACTGGAAACTTAACTGGAGACAATTAACTTACAACTCACATTTCTGTTCGATAAGAGAAAAGATCCCCCTTAACACACCACCAACTCCTCCGCTGATCCCTGCATTCGCACCCACACACTGATAAAAGACTTAGAGAGACATCCAATCAAATAACCACACACACACGTACAAATATACACACACATTCTCTCATTTCCTGGCATGAAAGACAAGCTGAGGTGTCAGATGAGGGTGTTCTTGCATGACTAGCGCGCTGTCATCTGCTTTCACTTACTTCTCACCACCTCCCTGTCATGACCCTGACTGGCTCGGCAACTCGCTGCGTGGCTCCATGTACATGTTTCCAAGTCTGGATCTCCTTGTTCTGTATTTGTCCCAAGATTTTTTGTCTTGCTCTCTTTTTCTGATCTTCTTACTTCCTTATTTTTCCACTTTTTGTCTAACACACACCCTCTGTCATGTCTCTTTCTCAATCATCCACCCACATCCACACATTAGTTTTTAGTAATATGCCTCACAGTCTTGGTACTCCTTTAACTGTTGTACTGTATACCACACACTTAGCGGTTAAAGAAGTACTCCTAGTGTTTAAGTTAGGGCTTTCAATCGATTAAAATATTTAATCGTGATGCATGATTGTTCATAGTTAATCGCGATTAATCGCAAATTAATCGCACATTTTTTATCTGTTCAAAATGTACCTTGAAGGGAGATTTGTCAAGTATTTAATACTCTTATCAACATGGGAGTGGGCAAATATGCTGCTTTATGCAAATGTATGTATATATTTATTATTGGAAATAAATTAACAACACAAAACAATGACAAATATTGTCCAGAAACCCTCACAGGTACTGCATTTAGCATAAAAAAATATATGCTCAAACGATAACATGGCAAACTGCAGCCCAACAGGCAACAACAGCTTCAGTGTGCTGACTTGACTATGACTTGCCCCAAACTGCATGTTATTATCATAAAATGGGTATGTCTGTAAAAGGGGAGACTCGTGGGTACCCATAGAACCAATTTTCATTCACATATCTTGAGGTCAGAGGTCAAGGGACCCCTTTGAAAATGGCCATGCCAGTTTTTCCTCACCAAAATTTAGCACAAGATTGGAGTGTTATTTAGCCTCCTTTGCGATGAGCTATTATGACATGGTAACAAAGGATTCCTTAGGTTTTCTAGTTTTATATGATGCCAGTATCTGTAAAACTGAGCCTGGTATAACCTAAAATCGCAAGTTGCGTTAATGCGCTAAGTGGCGTTAAAACAAATTTGCGTTAACGAGTTATTATCGTGTTAACTTTTACAGCCCTAGTTTTAGTATTGCACCGTGTATGGGTTAACGGGCCCAATCAGCATCGATAGGCTCATCATGTTGACTGCTGTGGGCTCCAACTAAAGACCATTTATTATGCAGGCTACAGGACATCCTGCAGAAAGGATGTTACAGGTAGCATTTTTGTAGCATACAAACAAAACGATAACCACTAAACAAAAGTTGCAACCACAGCCACAATCGATCATAACGGATCGGTTTGTCCTTTATATTATTGACATAGTTAAAGGCACAATGAGTAGTATAGACTCGGACAAAAATAATCCCTCTCGATCGGCACTTAACGGTCCGGTGTGTAGGATCTGGCAGTATCTAGCGGTGAGGTGAGGAGATTGCAACCAACTGAAGCCTCTCCCACGTGCCAAGTGTGTTGGAGAGCTACGGTGGCCAATGCGAACGTGAATGGCCCTCTATAGAGCCATCTGGAGCGGAGCCAGTGCATAGAGTGTATGTGTACGTGGGAAGTGAGTGGTGAAGCAAGAGAGAGAGAGCGGTGGCGACAGGAGTGAGTAACATTATCGACTCCGGCCCAAGCAGGAAAAGTTAACAGTGTTTGGTTTGTCCGTTCTGGGCTACTGTAGAAACATGGCGGAGCAACATGGCGGACTCCGTGGAGAGGACCGCTCCCTATGTAGCTATAAATGGCTCATTCTAAGCTAACAAAAACACAACGATTCTTAGTTTCAGGTGATTATACACCAAAGAAAACATACTTATTAATATTATATTCCATTTCTGCCAATAGATCGCCCTAATTGTTACACACTGGTCCTTTAATACCCAATAGAAGTGTGTGTATTTGCAGAGACCCTGCCTGCATTTTCTCTTTTCTTTCCATTTTGCTGTGTCCGGGACATTTATGGGCATCAGCCTTTATAAAAACGTAGCGACCAGGTGCCAGATTTATGTACACATTTACAGATTTGTCTACACATTACAAATCTCAATACACTTGCAAATCTGAATACAGATTTGGAGATGTTTCTTTTATACATTTACAAATGTGATTACACACAGAATCTGAAAGTACATTTGCAAATTGTACACATTCACAAATCTAAGTAATAATAATAATAATAATCATACATTTATTTATATAGCACTTCTCAAAACAGATGTTACAAAGTGCTTCACAAGACATGAAAAGCAAATAAATAAAGTAAAAAATTGCTAAAACAGAACATCACAGAACATATCAATAATAATAAAAGTGGTAAAATGGTAGGACAAATTGATAAAACAAATATATATATACATAAATGTATATAAATGTGCACATGCGTCCACAAACAGATGTATACATACATATATTTATACCCAGTCTTATACTTATAGGAATGCTATCCTAAAAAAATGTGTTTTCAAAAGTTTTTCAAAAGTGGATACAGAGTTAGATGATCGTATCTCTAGAGGAAGTGCATTCCAGAGTTTGGGAGCCCTGACAGCAAAAGTCTGATCGCCTCTCGCCACAAAATTGGACCATGGAACAGCAAGAAGTAGCTGATCAGATGATCTTAGACCACGTACAGGCGCATAGGGTGTTAAGAGATCCATTATGTATTCTGGGGTCAGACCAAATTGTGCTTTAAAAGTGAGTAATAATATTTTAAAATTGATTCTAAATTGTAGGGGAAGCCAGTGCAATGATGCTAGGACCGGTGTAATGTGCTCCCTTTTATTAATGCCCATTAGAAGCCTGCAGGCAGCAGAGTTCTGAACCAGTTGTAATCGTGAAAGTTGCTTCTGACTGAGGCAGGAATACAAGGAGTTACAGTAATCAAGTCTGGAAAAATTTAAAGCATGTATGACCTTCTCCATATCGCTGAATGACAGAAACGATTTTATTATGGAGATGGTTCGTAATTGTAGAAAACAAGCTTGAACAACTGTCTTGTCCTGCTTTTCAAAGGTAAGATTTGAGTCAAATATGACTCCTAAGTTTCTGGCAGAGTGTGTGGCATAGGGAGCTAAAGAACCCAGCTGGTGTTTAATCACTTCAGTTGTGCAGTCTGGACCAATGAAAAAAACCTCTGTTTTGTTATTGTTCAGCTTCAGGTAATTTTGATGGATCCATTCTTCGATCTCAGTTAGGCAGTTTTGTAGGGCAATGAGGCTATTGGGGTCGCTGGGGATGATGGGCAAATACAGCTGGGTGTCAGTATGCATTTAGAGATTCTTTTACACATTTACAAATTACGCACACACGGATTGAGATAGTTACACAACTCTCCAGACACATTTGCAAATAGTTTTGCTACAATAATACCCCCATACATTAGCTCCTTGTAAAAATTCAAGAATACACACATTTTCTATCTGTGTGATCTCCACACAGGCACATGATGTTAGCAGTTAGCTCACAGTTGTCCTCTGAGCTGAACCAGCTGCCTTTAACCCCAGCAGGGCTGTGCTTCACTGTTGTGGCTTTGCGCACGATGAGCTCATCTGTTTTATCATCACGCAAGGGATGTTTTCATGAATTGTACAATGGGAGGCTTCAACCAATGGGATTGGTCAAGAACATTCTTGACACGTTCTGCTGTTAATTTTTATTCCCACTGGTTGCTATGTCAATTCCTGATGTATCCAGAGAGCTGGATCCAGACTTTTTTTTCATTCAGTTACCAATTTGAAGGAATTGTCTTATACTTCAGAAACAACTGCTGACAATTACAACAACCACAAACAATTGGCAAATGCGGAAAGCTACGTTTAAAGTGATAGTCCACCTAAGATCTCTGATTTTTGCAGTGCTACAAGCTGTAAACACAACATCAACACACTATCATCTTATAAATTTGACATACAATGTGTTAGCAAAAAGTTACAATCCAGTACATATAGAGCAACAGCAGCATTTAGTTGGTGAAAGTAAGTAACTCCTTGTAGTTCTGATTTGGTCTTCACCAACACCTGAGAAATATAGCTGGCTCTTTAGCTGCTAAATGCTCAACTAGTTCACCAACTAGCTACTAACTTTGTCTGTTTGCTGTTTTGTGCTGTGCAGGAAGCGTCATTTGACCCCTTGTAAATACAAAAATATTGATTATTGCAGTTTTAAAGGAGACCTATTATGCTTTTGTGCTTTTCCCCTTTCATTTAGTGTGTTATATAGCTTATTTGTGCATGTAAAAGGGCTGCAAAGTTACAAAGTCCACTCCAAAGGGAGTTACTCTCCCCCACAGAAACACTGCTCCTGAACTGCCTAAAACGCCTCGCTTGAAGTCCCGCCTTTTCTTCCGTAACATGATGATGTCACCAAGTAACACATTTTGCTTAGCGGCTAGTTTGGCACGCCCTCAAACAAAGCTAGTTTGAGCGGAGCAGGAGCGGAGTCTAAAGAGTTTGGTTTGATTGACCATCATAACAGTGGGCCAGCTGACCAATCAGAACAGATTGGGCTTTTTGAGAGGAGGCGGGGCTAAAAAAGAGCATTTCAGACAGAGGGTGAAAAGAGGTGCTGCAGCACAGCCAGTATGAGAAAAATAGAGCGTTTTTTTTTTAACATGAAAGTATGCAAATATGTTCTAGCAGAAACCCCAAATACAAGTATGCACCTGAAAAAAGCATAATAGGTCCTCTTAAAAGAGTAACTAGTTATATTACAAACTGATTCTTTAGTAAGACAATGTCTTTTAGGTATAAACACTAAAGCATTGCACGCCCTGCATAATACTTTTACTGGCAGGGTTTCAGCATAAAGCCTTCCTCGTGATCCTCAGCACTGCCCTGAGTGTGTAATATGCTGTAACAATGAGTACATTTGTGATGTCATCAGAGGGAGGTACAGCCAGGGTTAAAGCAGGGAACCTCCTCTGTGTGCTGCTGTAATGTAATCCTCCACTGCGGCCTCTGGATGTCTCTGGAAAATCCTGGCACATCCATTTCTAGATTTTTATCTCCAATTGTTAAATTACAATGAAGTGAAAACAAGCATTTAATCTCTGTCATGTGTATTGAGAACAATGGTAAATCTTGTACTCGGCATGTGTCTCAAATCATTTTTCACAATGGGCTGAAAAACTTGAGGCTGAGTTTTTGAGTTATTTTTTGCTGGCTATGTCTCTATCCCACTAAATCATCCAGAACACAAGAACAAACACTGGGGTACACTGGTTTTATTGTTTGATTTCTGTCTGGACGCTGCCTTTGGACCATAAATGACTTGGTTAGATGCTGAAACGTATCAAACCTGTTTCCAATAATAAAAATAACCGGATGTAACTATCAGCACTCAACATAACTTTGAAGGTTTAAAGATTCACAGCATAGGGGGCAATATTTTAATTAACTTTTACAAGGCATGTTCTATTGATGTAATGCATGTAAAATACAGTTTTATGGCCTTTAATGATTTTTGGATCATCAATTCTGAAGCTTCACCTATTCAAACATGTTGGTTATCTCCTGTAATGTCTGCTGCTTTGAATTTGTTTGTTAGTGTTCTTGTCTTTGTGTCTGTATTTGAACTATTGTTGAATGGACCACATTTTAATGCCATATGCTACATTTGGTACATATGGGAGTACTTAAAGGGGAACTACGTCCATTTTCAAAATTCATACGTGTTATTCCTATGGTCTAAGACAGTCCAAAAAATATTAGTAAACATGAACAACTCTCTCCCAAATCCCAAAACTAGAGCGCTAAACCTCAAACTTGTGTTGTCATAGGGTATAAAGTGTGGAGCTGCTCCATAGACTAGAATGGCACTCGGAGAGCGCAGACCTCTGCCAAGGTTCCTGACTTTAAAAACAGATCACAGCTCACAGCTGGCGGAACCGTGAGGTGGTCGGCTTATTATTAACGCGGTGTGTTTCCGTGTAACGTATCGGCGGATGCCTCTCTCATTCAGCAGCCTTGTTATGTCTGTATAACGTTACACTACGTTGTCTGTCAACCCGTCATCTACCGCTTTTTTCTTTCTCACCGCGGACGGCAAGCAGCTGCCGCCGCACCTCGATGTCTCGCCACACATCCACACATTCTCTCTATCTCTTTGCTCGATGAAGGAAGATGGCGGGGTCGTGCGTCAACCGTGCGTCATCAGTTACACTGCGCATGTGTTATACCCTGTGGTCTTAATGTTCTGGCTGATCGTAAATTTGAAAGAAAAACTCCTGAATCCGGATCATGATCCGGATCGCCACCATAATCTAATAAATTGTTCATTGTGCCACACCCCACCCCTCCAAAAAATGTCATTCAAATCCATTGCGAACTTTTGGAGGAATCCTGCTAACAGACAGACAGACAAACAAACAAACAAACAAACCAACGCCGGTGAAAACATAACCTCCTTGGCCTAAGGCCTTAGGCCTTGGCGGAGGTAATGAATGGGAAAAGGTGTTCTAGATGACACTGATAGCACCCGGGGGAATGTTCTGAGTATATGGGAACATTTTCTGTTTCACAACTGAAAACACTACAATAGTATAAAGCTCATTTGGGTATAAAAAAGAAAACAGACATTCTGTGGGTCCACAAAGTCAGTCTCTATTTCTTTGTCTATGGGGCAGCTCCAGACTTTATACACCATGACATCACAAGTTTGAGACTTACTTCACCTTGGCAGTGGTAATGGGCGAGGATCATCCCCCAACAAACCAGAGGCCCTGGTGCAATAAACAGGAATATATCCTCACTGGCTTCCCAGCAGCCTATTGGTTATAATGCTCAATCTGAGCATTGAACCCAGATAGGCCACTTGGACATTATAATGTCTTTAGTTAAAAAAATCTTTTTTAGAATTTGTATATCTACGAAAAGAGAACCCAAATCATAATGTGATTACCTGTGCAAAATGTAATCGCCTATTATGTAATATACAAAACATACTACTTCATAAACTCACAGGTAGCGTGTTATTAGTTTTTCATTGCATTGTTCACATTTATTACATTATGTGCAGTAATTGAGTTATGAGTTCATACATGGTGCCTGAAGAGTGAAAGAAAACAGTCGGCTCCCCATGCGGTGGCCAGTAGACAAGACAGAGAGAAACAAGATTACATAATCCAAAATTATTTCCACACTCATATCCTGTTGTCCTCCTCAGTCTTCAGTCTCAAGTGTATGTTCTATGGAAGCTGGGTAGTAAATGTGTTTCTGCAGCAGAAGGAAGCATGTGTGTTTACTGCAGCCGTTACAACAGTGTCTTTAAGGATGTACAGTAACTCTAAGACTGTTGCATGTCAGAAATCTAGAGCACTTTATTTAATTGTAGTTTGATAATTACTTGGCATTCTGGGGTGGCTTGGAAGAGGAGACCTTTACTTTTGTTCATTCTGATGTGGGGACCTCCCTGTAGAGGAATGCTGTTTGTTCTGGTCACCATGTTAAGATACAGCAGCATATACATTTGGCCAAGCTCGAGAAACAGATCCTCTAATGCTGCCTATGGTGAAATACAACAGTGTGTCCAAAGAGAGTCTTTTCAGCTGCTTCCTTGATGGAACTCAAGTGTTTTTATCCAAACTTTTATGCTAAACTGTAAACAGACGGCCTTGAAACCTGAATTCTAACATCGTTTTCAATGGCACTGCCATCATACCTCCCAGGATTGTTGAACGAAAGATCCATATGTGGGGGATTGTAACAGTGTGAAGATGGTAAACCACGCTGACTTCAAATGCAAGGGGCGACCTAAAGGGGCTCCCCAGTGACTTTGCATTATGGGAAATGTGGGATTCAGTGTTTTTGGAGCTTGGCCCATAGTTTGATTTTGACTATTCTTTGTTTTAGCTGTCTCTTTTGAGCATAGATAGATAGATAGATAGATAGACGTACTTTATTGATCCCAAATTGGGAAATTCTTGAAATGAATTTCAAGAATTTCATAACCTGCCTCATGGGCAGGTTATGAGACAATTGGCCCCTCGGCAGACATGTAAAAGGCATCCCAAAACTCTTACATACAGTAGGAGCTATACCTGTATAGTTTCTAGTCATTTTGCATCTCTTTGTAGTCGTTTTGTGTCTCTTTGTAGTCGTTTTGTGTCTTTTTGTAGTAGTTTTGTGTCTCTTTGTAGTCGTTTTGTGTCTCTTTGTAATCGTTTTGCGTCTCTTTGTAGTCGTTTTGTGTCTATTTGTGGTTGTTTGGTGTCTCATTGTTGTCGTTTTGTGTCTCTTTGTTGTCATTCTGTATCTCTTTGTAGTTGTTTTGCGTCTATATGTAGTCCCAGCCATAACTCCAGCTTCCTAGTGTGTCTTTTCCCCTTTTCCCTGTTTTGTCCAGTTCCCCTGTCTGTCTTGTGTGGGCGTGCCTGGTAGTGTGTGTGTGTGTTCTCCCATCTGCAGGTTCCTGCGCTCACTGATGCAATCAGCTCACCTGAGTCTAAACACGCAGCTGGCAGTAATCAGGTCATCAGCTACTCTACTTATTCCCGGGCTCCTCAGTCACTCGTCACCAGATTGTTGACTCGACCCAAGTGGTAGTTTCACCTCGGCCGCTCAGTTTATGAGTTATTTCTTGTTCCAAGTTTTGATCGTGTTTTTTCGTCCACTAACGTGCATCTCTCTGTGCCTAGGATTCCTGCCTGCTGCAAAACCTGCCTGCCTGCCTGTGCTGCCCTACTCCCCAGCCTCGGCATTCCCCTTGCTATTTCACGATTCACCTTTTTGGCAATAAAGCCTCATTGTTCAATTTTTCATCTGCCTCCCGTGTCTGCATCTGGGTCACCCATTCACACAAATTCATACACTGATGGCAGAGGCTGCCATGCAAGGTTTGTGCCTCTTTGTTGTCATTTTGCATCTCTAGTTGTTTTATGTCTCTTTGTAGTCATTTTGTGTCTCTTTGTAGTCGTTTTGCATCCCTATGAAGTCATTTTATGTCTGTAGTTTGTTTGTGTCTCTTTGTAGTCATTTTGTTATCGTTTTGGGTCTCCTTGTTGTCATTTTCCTTCTCTTTGTATTTGTTCTGCATCTATTTGTAGTCATTTTGTGTCGATTTGTCGTTCTTTGTAGTTGTTTTTTGTGTCTTTGTAGTTGTTTTGCATCTCTTTCAGTGACAGATGAACCATACTCTCTAAAATTTTAGACCCATTTCAAAGCTCCCCTTTTTATCCAAAATACTGGAAAAAGTTGTTTACCAGCAGCTTCATCCCTTTTTAAATAAGAATGACATATTCAAAGCTCTTCAGTCTGGTTTTAGGGAGCAACATAGCACTGAATCTGCTCTTTTAAAAGTTCACAATGATTTATTATTAGCAGCTGACAATGGGGACTGTGCTATTTTAATACTTTTAGACCTTAGTGCGACCTGTGATACAGTGGATCATGAAGTCCTTATTTCCAGACTGGAAAAATGGGTTGGGATCCAAGGAACAGCCCTAAACAGAGCCCTGAGGGGTCCCTCAGGGCTCTGTTCTGGCCCCTCTCCTCTTCTCCCTTTATATGCTCCCACTGGGACCCCTCATTCAGAAGCACAACATCTCTTTCCACTGTTTTGCGGATGATACCCAGTTATATGTACCATTTAAAAAGTCCCAGCCCTTTGTCTTTACAACCTCTGTTTGACTGTCTCCAGGACATTAAAGGCTGGATGTCCCAAAACTTCCTGGTGTTAAATGAACTGAAAACTGAGGTGGTTCTCTTTGGCCCTCCCGAATCCACCAGCTTTCTGTGTGGAAAGCTTGGCCCTCTGTCACCCTGTGTGAAACCTTCCGCAAAAAACCTTGGGATAATTTTTGATTCTGCTTTTAAGTTCGATAAACAGATAAACTCTGTGGTGAAAGGCAGCTTCTTCCAACTGCGAAGCCGAGTAAAAGTTAAACCCTTTTTATCTTTCCAAGACTGTGAAACAGTAATCCATGCTTTTATTACCACTCGCCTTGACTACTGTAACTGGGAGTCAGTCAGTCTACACTGTCACGTCTGCAGTATGTCCAGAACGCTGCTGCAAGGTTTTTAACTGGTTCCCGGAAACGTGAGCACATTTCCCCCATACTCGCTTCCCTCCACTGGCTCCCCATCACTTTTAGAATTAATTCTAAGATTTTACTATTTGTCTATAAAGCACTTCATGGATCAGCTCCCTCCTACCTATCTGCCCTTTTAACTCCCTATACTCCACCGAGGTCACTCAGGTCTTCCGACCAGTCACTTTTGGTCGTCCCTCGGGCTCGGCGGAAGCTCAGGGGCGACCGCGCCTTCTCAGTTGCGGGCCCCAGTCTGTGGAACAAACTGCCCCACCACATCAGATCTGCTCCCTCTACGGAGTCTTTCAAAGCTCAGCTCAAGGCCCACCTCTTTTCTTTGGCTTTTGAATGCACATAAATTGTGACTAATAATTGGCCTTTCACAATGCTCATAACAGTCTTTTACTCATGGTTTTTATCTTGGTCTGTTTGTGGATATGTGTGATTTTGTTGTCTGCTCTGTTGACCTGTTTTTATTCTTCCTATGTCTGTAAAGCACTTTGGTCAGCTCATGTTGTTTTAAATGTGCTATAGAAATAAATTTGACTTGACTTGACTTAACTCTCAGGTGATGCAGTTGGTTGAAAAGCTTCATCTGGACTTCATTATCCCTCATTCTCAACGAAGCGCAACATTAAATTACTGCAGTTGCCATTTAATTCATTTCTTAATAACTTTTCACTCTAAGTCAGTGTATTTTGTGAAGAGAATAACCAACAGAGTCCACTACTCATTTTACAATAAAAGAGGGCATATCATTAAATCACTAGAACTAATTCACAGTCAACCCAACAGCAGGTGGTGCCACACTGCAGCCAAAAAGCAACCCTTTTACTTGGAATACCAGTGATTTGATGACATCAATTAGTAATATTGTACATGAAGGGTTTTAAACGGCCCTTGACTCTGTGATCCAACTGAGAGTTATCTGTCTGAACCCAGGTTAATAAAAACACACTGAAATACAAGGCAAACGCCTGTCAGGGCATTGTGCTGTAACGAATACCAAAGCAGAAAATTCGATTGCATACATAAATTGTATTTACAAGAATTGTACTTGATTTTTTTTAAAAATGTTTAACTGTTCTGAACCTCATATGGGTGTTGTGTGGACAAATGACTCGCTCCCTTGCTTCACCAGAGAGGAAGAGAGCTGATGCCATCTATTGATTAGTTCCACATTCTTTTTGTTGAGAGGATAAGGACATGGTGTACTTTTCAAACATGCAATTTGAATTCATACTAGAATGAATTCCAACTGCATGTTTGAATTCATACTAAGGTTTCGGACATACTAAAATATGTCACATACTGTTTTAGCGTACTAAATAGCATGTTAGTATGGAATTTTGGACGCAACCTGAATTTCTATGTACATGAGCTTCACGTTTTCAGAATTATGTGCATAGTTCCATTTTCTTGTTTGTATACAACATCATTTTTTCTGGGAATGTCGCCACAGACACCCAGTTCATAATATTGCAAATATGTAGCCTAAATATTCCAATACTTTCCATCAGTACTTCCATCGGTACAATCATCATTGTATAACCTCATTTGGCTATAGATAGTGACTTAACAGACATGTATTTAATTGAAAATCTTCAGGATTGCCACTTTAAGTGACATGACCTTGCTGCATGCTAGCCTTCAAAGTGTCCAAATGTGTCAACAAAGTATAATAAACTATCTATATAATTTCCCAAATGAATGCACGTACACTTAGGAGAGCTCACATCACATTAGGAATGGAAAATAGTTACATAAAGGAACGCTGTTAATTCAGACTTACAGCAATATAGACACTGATGAGCTACCATGTTGGGCGTATGTAGGATTCTATAGTTTACTAAGATACAGGGCACCACAAGAAGTCCCTGTGACCGTGCTCAAAACTAGAAGAAGACTCTCTACTCTGCGGTTGACTGCTACCATCTAGTGGCTACAATAAGAAACCACACTGAGTGTATTACTCACACGTTTGGAGCATCTCATTCATGCTCACTTTATCAGTTAATCGTGTTTATTTGCCAGGGCTTCACATGGTCTGTCCTGGCTTCACAGAATCAACACAGTTTCCAAATAGAGAGATACAAAGCTTCTATGATGTGTCACATTCTGTTCAATTTATGTTTTCTGGGTAACTTGGTAGAACATAGACGAATCCGGCGAAATACTGGAAGTGCCCATTACTGCGTAGGCATCTCCCTACAATACGCACACATTTGAATGCAAGTTGTCCTAAGAAGTGTACAATATTCTACTTTTACCTTTACTTTCCCTGTAACGTTACTTTTGACAACAATGTCGGGAAGAACCTGAGCAGTTCTCAGCTGCCTAAAGTTAGCCTGACATTGTGGGTAAAAAAACACTGGACTTTAGCCCATGAGACTGGTGTTTGTGTCCCGTGTGACACCAGAAGTCAATGTTGATTTAATTGTCACCTAACTTCCGGACTTAAGTTACGCCACTTCTGGAGTTATTTTAACCTAAACCACTATCTTTTCCTAAAGCTAACTAAGTAATTTTTGCCACGTAACTTCCGTACTTAAGTTACGCCGCTTCTGTTGTGGTTTAACTTGACCATGATCTTTTCCTAATCCTAAGTATTTTTGTTGCCTAAACCTAACTAAGTCAATCTTTTCCTAAACCTAACTAAGTTTTTTTGTTGTGTAAACCTAACAAAGTTGTTTGCCGTGAAGATGTAAGTTTATTTTGAAAGACCGGAGCAGAAATTGCCGCTGTACATTCGTAGGAAAACGCACAAAGAATGAGGTATAACTTTTCATAAGATATCATACAAACCGTTGTATGAGAATACGTTGCAATTCCCATGCCAAAAGTAAACATTTGCGTCTAAAAATCATAACTAACTTCATTTCATGAACGATATGCAATATTTTTACGAGAAGAGAGTGGCTATTAATAATGAGTAAATCTGTATGGCTTTCTAATTTATTTTAACCAAGCTGCAAAAGCATTTAGTTTCACAGTTAATGTATATTACACCAATGTGGTGATAGAGGAATTAGTCAGATCAATTGTGAAAAAGTAGGAACCATAATGCAATTACTCCATTGAAAGAAAATGTCAAAGAGGAAGTGCGGACATGTTAGAAACAAAAAGCACCAGATAAAAAGTTTTGATTCAACGCATGCAGAGAACATGCAACTTCTGATCTGTCATAGATGTGATTCACCTCAGTTAAAACTGGTCCTGACTTTAAAGGATCAGTGTGTAACAATTAGAGGATCTATTGGCAGAAATTGAATATAAAATTAACATGTTTTCTTTAGTGTATAATCACGTGATAATAAGAATCATTGTGTTTTTCATCATCTTAGAATGGGATCATAAAGATCCTCATTTGCTTTTTAATAATCATAAACTAATCATTGACTAATTATTACCTACTCTATAAAATGTGCTTCACTAGCAGTTAGTTCCTCATTTGTTCCTCATTCACTCCCCAGTAACTACTCACATTTTTGTGTACCTTATTGTAAAGTGTTACCCTTTTTCTACTCAGATTTTATGCATATTGCGGTATGTTCTTTATACTGTGACTGTTTTCCTAAAATTAGATTTAAAAAATCGCAATATATCGCCTTGCTTAGAATATCGCAATATATTGAATCGTTACCCCTGTATCATGATACGTATCGTATCGCCAGATTCTTGTCAATAGTACAAGCATAATTGGTATAAGTAAAGGCACACAAGCAATTGATTTTTTTAGTTGATATAGTCAACACACAGTCTCGTCTGTTTTTAGTTTATGCTGAAGGCTGCCGTGATTTGCACCCTCTGCCTTTGCACAAACGTCTGCAGACAATGAAGCTCCGTGGCTCAACCTCCCTGAGGTTACGTAGAAACATTAATCACATCAACACAGAAAAAACAGAAACAGTCACACGGAAACACTAAAAAAACTAACAAAACATGGTGAGTGATGATTTTGGCCCTGTTCTTTTGACCTCCAACAAGGGAAGTGAGAAAGAAAATAACTTATGTTTTTTGTAGAGAATCGAAACAGCAGTAATAGCTTACATGGTGTGGAAAGAGGCCATTTTTGTGTCCATGGATTGCCTCTGTGCATGTGTTTCAGGCTCCCTCAACTGTAGCACAGTCTCAGCACTCCCCCCATCATGTGGCCCACAGATGAGGACTGAATGCTTCTTCCTGCAAAGAACAGGAACCAAGTGTCATCTCTGAAACAGTATTGTATTCAGCTGGAATCTGCGCCTAAAGCCCAAAGAGTCGTATTCTACAAAGCAGGTGACACACAATAAAATAAATTCGTAGTTGAGAGTTCAAATGTGCAGTTATACTATAAAGTGTTCCATCTTGTGTGTCTTGTGAGTGAAAGTGGAAGGCAAAGAAGTGTGGGAAGTTTTCCTGGCTGAGAGTCAGAGGGCTGTTGATGCTACACAAGGGGCTTGTTACAGGACATGAGAAACCCTAGCTGCAATGGGACTGGGCTGCCTGGGTAGAACTATAGCCTTGGAAATGCAAAATCAGTGACAACAAATGCACATCCTGATTTGGAGTTGTATTCTATTCCATGATTTCCAAATCTCATTACATTTTTGGACCATTTAAAGCTTCAGTAGGCAGTATATTTTTGGCATCATTGGGCAAAAATTCCACAATAACCTTTCAGCATATTGTAATTCAAGTGTTCTGAAAGAAAACTAGACTTCTCAACATCCTCTTGGTTCTGTTTTCAGGCTTTAGAAATCTAGCCCGTGACGGGAGACTTTGGCCAATCACAGGTCATTTCAGAGAGAGAGCGTTCCTATTGGCTGTTCATTCAACGAAGGCAGCTGTCAATCACTCACGAACTCCGATCAAACGGTCAAACTAGGCAGCGCTGATCAAATAGGAATTAATATTTTGCTAGAAAGTTTGCTCCTGCTGGTGGGCGGTGCTTGGTATTTCCTCAACTGATCTCAACATGGCTACCGGGTCACAAACTTTCTCATTTTACAGCTAAACAGTACACTATAAGATGTTTCTGAAAACATTTTATGCGAGAAGCATGCGAGAAGGCATTACAGTAACAGGATATTGATTCATATTTGATCAGCGCTGCCTAGTTTGACCGTTTGATCGGCGTTTGCGAGTGATTGACAGCTGCTCAATGACAGCAAGGCTCCAGCTCGGCTCTGAGTGGTTGTTTTCCTCACGTCTGTGAAATCTTGCAGATGCCATTTGGAGCACCGGAGGACACAGAGGAACATGACTTTTTTCAAACTAAAACTCAAACTTGTGATGTCATAGGATATAAAGTGTGGAACTGCTCCATAGACGATGAATGGGGAGAGATGTTCTAGATGACGCTAAGAGCACCTAGGAGAATATTCTGAGTATATGGGAACATTTTCTGTTTCACAACTGAGAACACTACAACAGAATAAATCTCATTTGGGTATAAAAAGAAAACGAACTTTCTGTGTGTCCATAAAATCAGTCTCCCATTCATTGTCTATGGAGTAGCTCCAGACGTTGTACCCGATGACATCACAAGTTTGAGTTTTAGCACTCTAGTTTTTGGATTTGGGAGAGAGTTGTTCATGTTTACTAATATTTTTGGACTGTCTTAGACCATAGGAAAAACATGTATGTATTTTGAAAATGGGCATAGTTCCCCTTTAAGTATGTGTTTGAGCTGTTTAAGAATGACGCAATATTATCATTAAGAGAGATTTGATTCATTTGAATTAATTTACTGAAGTTTAGATAACTTTTTATGGGAAATTTTGCCTTCACCTGATAGTACATTATAGAAGGGCAGACAGCAAATGTGGAGAGACAGAATTGGATGACATGCAACAAAACTCCTGGCTGTGTTTCAACTGGGCATGTTGTGGTTTGTCCTAGAGATCACAGTGACGCCACAGGAAGTGTACCAATTGAACATTATGTCTATCCCCCCTTGATTAGTATCAAATCGCATACTTCTTTCGTGTAACCTTCTGAAGGATTTATAGTTATCAGTTCCTTTTCAGGAAGTTATTAGGAAACAATGGAACCTGTACAGTAAGGTGGTACCGGTTGTTTCTGCTTTCAATAGTGCATGCTGGGATAGACTGCTGCCTCAGTGACCATATTAGGAAAAAGCATTATTAGTGTATCAATGGTTGGTTTTGTTGAAAGGTGTTCCAGTAAGCATCAACACAACGTTTACTTTAATAATTCCATTCAAAAGTAAGTACGGAATCACGGAATTATAACTTTTACCAAACTCAAACTACACTTCCCATGTTGCTTTTAGCCTAGCTGTGCTAAAATTGTAAGTGAAAGTATGAAAGTATGCCATGGTGAATCTGACCACTTTCAGTAAAAAGACCTTTTGGTTTCGTGGTAAACAACATGTTATCTGGCCAACCAACCACAGGGAGGCCTCAGTTTGAGCTCATGATAGAATTACATTGAAATTTGCAATTTAAATTTAACTTTCAGTCTCTATTTGTAGTTTGTATGAAAGATGAACACTTATGAAGGGCACTGCAATACCTTTTTATTTTGCTTTTTTAAACTTGCTCAGCTTTAAATATAGGTTACATTTACAAATGAGAAGTGTTTGGGACTTTTCTAACACATGACCTCTCAGGGTAACACTTTATAATAACCATCATTTACAAATTGTTAATTGATAGTTAATTAAACTTAGTTAATAGTTATTTTACTTTTAACAAACAATGAAATGATAATTAATTATATATAATATATATTATATATAATAATTATTTGTAACAGTTTATTGTTGCACACATTATAACATTTTATGTACTATATATATAAGCATTTGCTAATGATTAAGATATTATTAGGAAAACTCAAAGAAATTGTTTGTAAAACATCTATAAACAATATTTAGACAGATAGTTAACACTTTGTCAATGGTTAATAATTGGTTTCTGGTCCATCTATCTTTGTAATGTTTTTAGATGTTTTACAAACGATTTCTTAAAGTTTACAAATCATTTGGTAATCACTAACAAATACTTAATATAGTATATAAAATGTTATAATCTGTTCAACAATGAACTGTTAATAAATAGTTTACTCATGTAATCGGAATGTAATTGTTAACGTCTCTTATCAGCTATGATACAATATATAATTTATAAACTAATTATTTCATATTACACAATCTAATGATAAAATAACATAAATTATTGCATTACTAATAATTAGTAAACATTATTAATTATCATTTCATTGTTTAACAGCAAAATAATTATTAACTAAGTTTAATTAACTATCAATTTACCATTTATAAATGATAGTTATAATAAAGTGTCACCTAAAAAGGTAAAAGTGCTCTAAAAGTCGGCCTGTGGTTTATTATTAGTCCTCACACTTGCACTAGATTTCCAAACACATCTAATTTCCAGCTTCAGAATGTCTGATGCACATGAGTTCAGCAGCACTGTGTTCAGAATCTCCCTGAGAGCATCTTGGAAAATGATGATATGTGTCCCTGTTTTTGCCTACACTATTTCCTGAAAGTAGAGATGCTTTCTCTCTGCACTGCGATTCAGGCCACATGATTTAAATGTGGAATTATTTGAGGCAGTGTGACCGTTTATCTCACTGGGTCACACAACCAGCCTGTTATGTTGTGTTATCTGGGGGAAGTGGTCCAGCAGCCTCAGCAACAACAGAGGTGGCCCTTGATTAACCCTGAGTCGAGCATGACAGCCTGTGGGGGATTATAAATAGAAACTGTCACATATAATAACAGCCCACCACAAAAAAGAAAAAACGGTATAAATTGACATGTATGAAATGCTGTAATTCAAGCTTCCCATTCACAGCCTGTTATTCACAGCCATTTGACATACATGTGATTGAGGAAATAAAATCAAATATTACTAATAAATATACTGTATCACTATCACTGTCAAAGTTAACGTGATAATAACGCGTATGATATATGATATCATATGAAACTAGAAAACCTAAGGAATCCATTGGTACCAACCATGTCATACTAGATTGTCGAGGAAAAACTGGCATGGCAATTTTCAAAGGGCCTTGACCTCTGACCTCAAGATATGTGAATGGAAATGGGTTCTATGGGTACCCATGAGTCTCCCCTTTACAGACATGCTCACTTTATGATAATCACATGCAGTTTGGGGCAAGTCATAGTCAAGTCAGCACACTGACACACTGACAGCTGTTGTTGCCTGTTGGGCTGCAGTTTGCCATGTTGTGATTGGAGCATATTTTTTATGCTAAATGCAGCACCTGTGGGGGTTTCTGGACAATATTTGTCATTGTTATTATTGTTATTGTTGTTTGTCAGTTTTAACTACTTGAAAAATCTCCCTTTAAGATACATTTTGGAATTTTTTCCCCCTGTAAGGAGTCCCTGGCCCCAAAAAGTTTGAGAACCCCTGGCATAGATTAGTGTTCTCACTATAGAGCAATTTTTATCAACCTAATACAAAATTGAAAGCTTTAAATTAAACAAGAATTTAGTATCATTGGTCAAAAAAGACTGGAATGTCATCCCTGCTTCCACGGAAGACATTTCATACAGGGTTGGGGCAATATGACCATACTCTGTATATTGTGACATAGAGAATCATGACAATGTTGCAAATCAATGAATAGGCGATTTATTGCAATTTTGGATAAGATTTTATTCATCAACTGTTTCTCAATTCATTTTCCACAAAATGTACTATATCATGATGTATACTGATATCACCGGATAAAGGAATTTATCACCTAACAGCCTCTAGTTATTAAGTAGAAGTCATCACCACTGAATATCTACATATTATACATGGACTAACAAAGAGATCAGGTATTCTCCAACACTAGTGTCCTATTTAAACCTATTGTCCCAGTATCTACCAGTCCCGGCATCCGTCTCCTGTTGTAATGTCCCCTCAGGGCTATCAAGTTTTCCAGTTTCAGCTGTTAACACCCTACGCCCCTTTGTTTGGGTGAGTTTTCAAGAAAACAGATTCCAATTCAACCAGTCAAACCTGAACAGGTAACCTAAAGGCCAGGGGGGAAATACTGTATGTTGCCCCTGAGAGCTGAGCAGTGCCTGTTGAAGTAAATAAAGTCCCTTCAAAGACACTATTCATTTTATACATTTCATTCTTATTTAATTTCAAATTATATTTTTATAGCAACAAAGTTAACGTGATAATAACGCGTTAACGCAAATTCGGTTAAACACCACAAATTTCTTTAACGCATTAACATTAACTTTTTTTTTAAGCTAGTGAAGCTTGTGGTATCATATGAAACTAGAACATCTAAGGAATCCATTGGTACCAACCATGTCATACTAACTTGTCGGAAAGGAGGCTAAATAACGCTACAAACTTACGCTAAATCTTGGCAAGGAAAAACTGGCATTCCCCTCTACCAAGTCCCTTGACCTCTGACCTCAATATATGTGAAAGAAAATGGGTTCTATGGGTACCCACCAGTCTCCTCTTTACAGACATGCCCACTTTATGATAATCACATGCAGTTTGGGGCAAGTCATAGTCAAGTCAGCACACTGAAACACTGACAGCTGTTGTTGCCTGTTGGGCTGCAGTTTGCCATGTTGTGATTGGAGCATATTTTTTATGCTAAATGCAGTACCTGTGGGGGTTTCTGGACAATATTTGTCATTGTTTTGTGTTGTTAATTGATTTCCAATAATAAATATACATACATTTGCATAAAGCAGCATATTTTCCCACTCCCATGTTGATAAGAGTATTAAATACTTGACAAATCTCCCTTTAAGGTACATTTTGAACAGATAAAAATGTGTGATTAATCGCAAATAACTATGGACAATCATGCGTATACAGGTCAATTTATCTATACAATAAAATAGACAACATCTGTTGAGCAAAGTGCTTTATACAGAGATGAGAGATTTTTTTGTGTGGGAGTTTGCATATTAAGACAGGACCTCAGTTTTATTGCCATTTAGCTGTAGGAAGCTGCTTGCCCTCCAGGTTTTATGCCATCAAGAGACATTTAATTTGTGTTCCACCTGTCATGATTAGGTAGAAAAGAATAATATGGCATGGTAACACATTTGATATCTCACATCATCACATGATGACAGAGATTATAATGGCGAAAACATTCTATGTCAACTTCTACGCATCTGAAATTGTTATTAACCAATAATGAAGGACGGAACATCTGTCAGCAAAATGATAAACTGAGGCATAAAATAGTACAGTTAAAATATACTGCTTAAATATAAACATAGATAAATAGAAAATAGTAATGTAAAGTAAGTTATGTTATGTAAGTAATGTAAATTTGTTCAACACAGTATTTCAGATAGGAAAACTGAATATAAACAGGATGCAGTATGTAATAATGAGAAGTACTAAAAACATATACAGAGGTGTAAACAGGTAGTAGTAGTAATATATATATATACATATATATATATATGTATATATATATACATATATACATATATACACAAATACACATATATACATATATACATATATATACATATATACATATACATATATACATATACATATATATATACATATATATATATATATATATATATATATATATATATATATATATAGGTAACAAGTGATGAGCTCAGGAGCTCAAATTCTGTTTTTATATCAACAGTGCAGCTATGGGTCAAAACTGAAAATCCTATTTTAATGCCAGGAGACTATAGTGAGCCTAAAACGTAACTATACACTCAGTAAATACTTCCACACCGTGATGCTGTAGATTAACAAGAGAAAACATTATTCCAGTGTTACTAGAGTAAAGGTAATTACTTTCTCTGAGAGATTTCCCGACTGTTCACTATTCAAATAGAGCCTGATTTACATTCCCCTTCTCATATTACACAGCCATAGGTAGGGCAGTGATTCGTTGAGCAGGAGCTCCGTCTCTCCCCGGTTGGCTGGATAGTACACGTCAGCAGTCAATAAGTAGTAGACAGACTACCCGAGATGTATCACGGTCCTGTCCCATCATCCTCTTCCTGGTTATGAGCTTGTTGACACCTAGTTCGGGTAAGTCAAGTGAAGCTAACCGCGGCGACGCAGCTAGCTGCTTTTTTAACGCCGAATTAACACAGAACTTTAATATAAAGCGCACTTAGTCAGCTCGCTTTGTTCTACTCTTTCAACAGGTGGCAAAAACGAGCGGCAGTCTGGCGAATGGCACGGTGTTCAAGAGGAAACACGGTCGAGAGGCGAGAGGAAGAGCAGCTATGAAGACACGTTTGACATTTTAAGACACGCGACACTAAAAACGAGAATTTGTGGAGTTTCACGGCGCGAGGAAACAGTGTTGAAACGAGTTCACAATGAAGACGATGAGGTGAATGAAAGCCATTTTTGTTGTACTCCAAAAGTGTGTTTTTAACTTTAAGAAAATGAGGTTTCGGCTACTTAAAAAGAATGTGCTGGCGCTGCTGGGTGTTTCCTTTGTAGTTGTGACTCTCCTGATCTCCACACGTGTGTTGTTACTGTCCGATAATGACACAGCTGGACCGAATAATAATAACGCTCAGGGAAACCAGGGCATGCACTCTGGAGACGTGAAGTTTAACTTTGGTTCGCTCCCAGAGTTGACTAAGTCCGTTTACAATGCCAATTACAAGCAGTGTGTCCACAATGCTGAGAAGTTCCCAGGGGAGCCTCGGCTGGTGCTGGTCGTGCAGGTCCACAACAGGCCAGAATACCTCAAGCTGCTCATCCAATCCCTGGAGAGAGCCGCCGAAGTCCACGGCGTCCTCCTCATCTTCAGCCACGACTACTTCTCAGAGGAAATCAACGCCATTGTGCGAGGGATAACTTTCTGCAAAGTGCTGCAGATTTATTTCCCTTTCAGCACTCAGCTGTATCCCGATGAGTTTCCTGGGAAGGATCCACGGGACTGCCCTCGGGACACGTCCAAGGGCGACGCGCTCAAAACAGGATGCCTCAACGCAGCACACCCTGACTCCTATGGACACTACAGGGAAGCCTTCATCACTCAGACCAAACACCACTGGTGGTGGAAGTTGCACTTCGTGTGGGAGCGGGTGCAGGCGATGCAGGGATACAGCGGGTTTGTAATCTTCCTGGAGGAGGACAACTACGTCCTACCTGACTTTTTCCATTACTATAAATCCATGATAGAGTTCAGGAAGAGCAGCTGCGCCGCTTGCGACATGCTGGCTTTGGGGAACCACAACGGTTTAACTGATTTTACCAGCCTGTCCAATAAGGTGTTGACCACTGGGTGGATGTCCACTAAACACAACCTAGGCATGGCCATCTCCAGGGAGGTGTACTACAAGCTGATGGGCTGCAACGTGGAGTTCTGCACCTACGACGACTACAACTGGGACTGGACTCTGCAGCACCTCTCGGGAACCTGCATATCAAAGCCCATCAAGGTGCTGGTGGCCCAGGGCTCCAGGGTGCTTCACACGGGAGACTGTGGCCTTCACCACAAGGAGGACTGCAGGCCGGAATGGGCCTCGCAGAAGGTGGAGGAGGGCCTTCAAACGGCCAAGGACAGCCTCTTCCCTCCATCTCTCGTCCTTAATGGTGCCGAGGCGGTGGAGCACAAGGCGCACATGAAGAACGGAGGATGGGGGGATGTCCGAGACCATATTCTATGCAATAACTACGCCAAACGTCTTTGAACTGTAACTTTGGGTAAAATGTCTATTGATATTCTGCAGATGTGCCAGTCATGGGGGTTTCTGCAACTACGGTCACTTTTGACTCTCCCAAATTAAAAAAATTAATTAATAAATTTTAACCACCAGAGTATGTAATACATATAAACGGGTACACAAAATCACATGTAGTTATTAAATTTATTTTTTTTTGTTTTTTTTTCTCACTAAATGTCCTTACCGCAACATTACAATAACGTTCATGTTATAAATTTTGCTTTTTTAATTTCTCGAATATTTTTTTAAGACATTTAAATAAATTTTCATCAAGCTTTGTGCATCATATAAATATTGATCTAAAAATAGGGGAGTTAATGTTTTCTCTACATCCTGAAAAAATTTAACCAGTGACCACAGATGTCAGTCTTCATATATAAAATATGTTGTGTTTTATGACAGATATTGCAATTCTAATGTCTAAGAACATGTTGCAGAAATGACATTTTTGAAAATATTGCAGATAAATGGCAGCTAGCGAGGTCTGCTACGTTAGCTTTGACTCTTAGCATCTAATGTACATGAATTCAACAGTAAAATTAAGTTATTTTTTAAATGTAGTTCAAAATAAACAATTACTAAACTGTATGGTAAGGACACACAATAAATACTTCGGGAGAAAAGGTGATCTTCACCTTGTTTTTCTTGATCTTGAATGTCACCTATGAGGGTGGCTTTTACTGTGGCATTTGTTCAGTGTCACGGTAAGGACTCAGAAGTGCGGGACAGGTGCATTTAGATGAAAAAAATCATATAAAAAATTTGTAAACAAAAACATTACTTTAATAAGGTGTAAAGTAATATATATATGAAAGAATTCCATTTGAAATAATGTCATATAATTGAATACGCTCATTTTACGTATCTCAATATTGAGACTACAGTTGTGGGACATGAAGAAAAGTGATGTTCGGACCCATAAAATGCTTCATAAATTGAACTAAATTACAATATTTAGTAATTATTTTTTCTCTCAAGATGGGTTATAACACTGTGTATATATTTATCAAGCATTGCAAAACTTTGACAAAAGTCCAAAATTTCATTTGCTGGGACTTAAAAATACCCGTAGTTGCAGAAACACTCTCATACGTAGCATTTCAGGGTTTCAGAGGCTGTAGTAATGTTCTTTTCCGGCAAGGTCTTCCAAGAAAAAGGACCAAATCAAGTCCATGAATGCTGCACGTACACAGCTAGACTTATTTTTCAGTCGCTTTTTATTTTGAATCACCAAAGCTGCACAGTTGCCAAAGACTTTCTTGATATTTGTGTTGTGTATACTGCAAGCTCAGTCATGCTGTTCAATTTCATGTCACCAGGTTTGTTTATCTCTGGGTGTCTTACAAGCCAAAACATTAGATTAGATTTATTGCACAGCGATGGGAAAAATAAGGGTAAACTATATCCGAATGTGCACACGCACACACTGATTTGCAATTTTATTTGCAAATATTGTTCCTTGACTGGGAACATTGGACAGGATGTTGTTTATCACAAGAATTTCAATGTGTTAGTATTGCATTGCTTTTATGAACCAATATATACGCAACGCTTTTTACCTGTGCTTTTTAATGGTACTTTACAGACTTACAGTTTTAATCAAAAATGTGTATGACAATCTGAAATATAATTGGAAAGTAGTAGTTCATAGAGCAACTGTCTTTGACTTTGATGTCAAAATGATTTCATGCACATAACGGGATTGTTGTTACTGAATGTAACCTTCACTGTAACCAGGGGTCTTTTCTTTGAAACTTGCAGTATCATTGGGCAAAAATTCCATAATAACCTTTCCGCATATTGTAATTCAAGTGTTCTGAGAGAAAACTAGACTTCTGCACCTCCTCATGGCTCTGTTTTCAGGCTTTAGAAAATCTAGCCCGTGACAGGAGACTTTGGCCAATCACAGGTCATTTCAGAGAGAGAGTGTTCCTATTGGCTCTTCATTCAACGGAGGCAAGTGTCAAACTCTGATCAGACGATCAAATATTCTGTTACTGTAATGCTTATTTGTCATGTAAATGGTTTTCAGTAACATCTTGTAGTGTACTGTTTAGCTGGTAAATGAGAGTTTGCTCCGGCTGGTGAGCGGTGCTTGGTATTTCCTCAGTTAATCCCAACATGGCTGCCAGATCACAAACTTTCTCATTTTACAGCTAAACAGTACACTACAAGATGTTTCTGAAAACATTTTCTGTGAGAAATAGGCATTACAGTAACAGAGTATTGATTCATATTTGATCAGCGCTGCCTAGTTTGATCGTAGTTCGCGAGTGATTGACAGCTACTCAGAGACGGCAAGGCTCCAGCTCAGCTATGATTGGTTGTTTTCCTCCGGTCTGTGAAATCTTGCAGATGCCATTAGGAGCACCGGAGGACACAGAGGCACATGGTTTTCTTTCAGATTACCTGTCTCATGCATTTCATAAAAATAACTTCTTTTTTTTTTTTTAAATCATATTTGCTCCAATCTGCCTACTGCTGCTTTAAGGTGAGGTCACCACTTATGTAATCAGTCTCTGACTCCCCAATGTATTGACCCCTGGTTGCATCAACAGAGCTTATTGGTTTTTTTCTTTTGATTGTGACTATATTTGCTTTATGATAGGTGAAAAGTGACCTTTTGGAGTCTTGTTCAAGATCTTTATTTCTGCAAACATCAGGATAGTCTAGGATTCTGCATTTCTATATTTGCACCTTTGTTGTTGGAATTTAATTTTGGGATATAACATCCCAATGAGGGATTTTATAAAACGGCTTTGCTGTTCCTTTTCTGGCATTCATTCAATAGTTGGTGAAAAAAAAATCCCACTATAGCTGAAGGTTTTACAGTGTAAAACTGAGAAAACTAACACACGAATTGATGCTATTATTGCCTTAAAGCTGACCAAAAGTGCCTTTTATACTTTGTGCCTAAACTTGTTTTTAAAAAGAGATTTTTAAAGGTGCACTGATAACATTGTTGTTGACCAAGTACTTAGTCCACCGGAAATTGCATTTGTCAGTGCTGGGGACTTGTAGTTCACCTGATACATATATATATATATATATTTTTGGTGGTGTCGTTCTTCGTGAGATGTTTAGGGAAAATTAAATGTGAAAGTAAATTTCACAAAAGTCGTCATTGTACAATTAGGTAAAATAATTGCGTCACTTGGCATCTTGTTTGTAACGAGTGACAGTGGCTCCAGATGAGCGGTTTAATCTGATATTGGTGCACCTCAGGGTGCCTTGTGGAGATTCCTGGTAAAGAAATATGAATTGAATGTGATAATGAAATAAATATTCTTCTATTTTTATGTTGAAAAGCACAATCAGTTCTTAAGGAACATGGCAAAGATGGACTTTGTACAAATGACTTTCTCTGACGTGTGTATGTATGTGGGTTGTTTGATGATTCCTTGGTTGGTTGAGAATGAAACAACTTTTTTTTTTTGCTTTTCTTTTCTTTCTGACAATCACTTGAAATAGCTGTTCATTGTTCACTTAATGTTTGCCAAATGGGGGAAAAAAAATAAAAGCTGAATTTTCATTGTTTGTTGCATCATGAAGAAAAAACAAACTGGTAAAACTTTCACTTTACACATCCCATATTTATTATTAATTTATATGAAACTATACATTCTTACAGAGGTTATATATATATATTAGGGCTGTCAATCGATTAAAATATTTAATCGCAAATTAATAACATTTTTCTGTTCAAAATGTACCTTAAAGGGAGATTTGTCAAGTATTTAATACTCTTATCAACATGGGATTGGGCAAATATGCTTGCTTTCTGCAAATGTGTGTATATATATATATATATATATACAGTATATTTATTATTGGAAATTAATTAACAAAACAATGACAAATATTGTCCAGAAACCCCCAGAGGTACTGCATTTAGCATAAAAAATTATCAAATCATAACATGTCAAACTCAAGCTCAACAGGCAACAACAGCTGTCAGTGTGCTGACTTGACTATGACTTAACCGAAACTGCATGTGATTATCATAAAGTGGGCAAGTCTGTAAAGGGGAGACTCGTGGGAACCCATAGAACCCATTTTCATTCACAAATCTTGAGGTCAGAGGTCAAGGGACCCCTTTGAAAATGGCCATGCCAGTTTTTCCTCGACAAGCTAATATGACATGGTTGGTACCAATAGATTCCTTAGGTTTTCTAGTTTCATATGATGCCTTTATCATACAACCTCCGAAAGATCGAATAGTGGCCGGGCCCGTCGGATTTTTAAGAGGTTAATTAAAAATCGCAAATTGCGTTAATGTGTTAAAGAACTTATTGGACCCCTTTAAAAATGGTCATGCCAGTTTTTCCTTGCCAAAATTTGGCGCAAGTTTTTAGCGTTATTTAGCCTCCTTTGCGACAAGCTAGTATGACGTGGCAAGTTGCGTTAATGCGTTAAAGCAATCAGTGTCTTGTCAATTTTTTCATTCATCCATTATTTTAGCATTTTGGTTAAGAGAAATTATTCTAAAAGGCAGCCCCTGCATATGAACGCAACAAAATAAAAATTACTAGAAATTACTAGTTCGACAAAAACGCTAATTCCAGACAGAATATCAGTGACTGATCTGGCAGCTGTTCAAAGTAGTGATATCACTGCATGTTTACGCTCTTTTGAGTTGCTGAACAAAAGAAGAAGCTGATCGGAGATCTGAAGTGTTTTCCGGACAGGCGTCACGTGACTGAACCGTGTGCTTTCATTGGTCAGTTTCCACTCCGTGTTTATTTCCGGAAGTAAGTTGTTGTCAGTGTAAGTGAGACTTTCCACCGCTTTCCACAGGACTATCAAACCTCTAGTCTAGCGCGCCGGAACGACAGGTAAACAGGAAAACGTATACTTCATTTTAAACTATCATTTCTATTCATCTAGCTGTATAATAAGTCAGTTGTCACATCGACTCAACCAGCTAGCTGATCATGTTTACGTTTCCAGAGTGTTAGCCGTCAGCTAGCTATTGCTCTCCGTAGCTTACGTAACTGACTTTTGTTTACAACAGACACACAAATAATTGTTAATAACACCATTCATAGCAGCCCAGAGTAACGTCAGAGGCTCTGTGTGTTTATGTCAGCAAGGTAACTTTGTGAAGGGGGCAACTCGTGCCTTGGGAGAGAGCTAACACGGCCGCTAGCTACGAGAGTTGTAGCGACCGTATCGGTAAAATGACGTTAGCCAAGATGACACATAAGCTAGCTAATGCTGCCCATCTGATAAATACCTCTAATTAACCATTTTGAAGGCCATCCTTTCCACTATATACAAAGTGTGTTAATACCAGAAATACAACTCATGCATTGACTGCATATGTCGTCCTGTATTTAAGGTGTGTCCTCATCCACAGGATGGCACACTGGTTTCACAGGAACCCACTGAAGGCAACAGCACCCGTGTCCTTTAATTTCTATGGAGTGGCAGGGAGCCCCGCTGCCAATAAGATATGCAAGTATGTCTCATCTCCATTACCGAGAGCAATGTTATGAAATTGGACTGTGACTGTGACCATGATCACGGACAGAAATACCAGTAGTACATTGTTTTTGTCTCCTCTCCCTCTGTAATGATGATGTAATGTCCTATGACATGTTACTGTTCCTGTAATCACAGTCATCTCTTTTTCTTACAAGGTGGCCATGCCCTGTTGGATATAATCACTCTGAATACTGTAATGCTATTTTTAGAGCATCGATTGATTGCTATTTGTTTGACACATTCAGTGACCTGAGGACAAACAGGGCGAGACTGCTGGAGATGTTCACTGATGTCACCTGCAACCCCGAGATCATGAAAAATGCCACGGATGCATACTTCTCCCTCCTCCAAGGTATGTTTACACTCCCACTACAATGTGCGATCTCATCTATTCTTCTCTCTGTCTTGTCCGTCAATACAAACATTACAAAGCAAACATTGTTCAAACCAACAGAACTTTATTTTAATACTGGTCGAGATCCCAGTGTTTCCCAAGATACCAAATGGGAGTGGGATAGTCTGAATTTGAAAGAAATGTGTATAAAATGATGTGCAATACATCTGTATTATGTCCATTTGATTGAATGGTGCAGCCATAAAAACATGTAATGTCAGTGGATACATCACATTGCTTCAATAAAGAGTTGGAACAAGCGGATAGAGAATATGCTGCCCATGATGCTGTCAGATGGAGTGGAATAAGAATTTTTCCAACTTTTAACCTTTTCCACTCCACCCCTCTTTTTCATAGACCCATTATGTCTTTTTTAGGGGGGGTACAGGTGGTCTTTAGGGGGAGTTAGCAGGTCAGCAGTATATGTCATAGAAATGGTGTACATCATCTGAAAGCGGGGAACCTGAAGATTAATTAGAGATGCAGCTCAGCACTGTCATGTTGTTTGAGTCATAAATCAGAAATGAACATGAATTGATTAATTCTAATAGATTGTGAAAGTGTATAAGGGCTTAGAACATTATGATAGAAGTATATTATTTCCATTCCCATGCTCTATTATGTCTCATAAGTTGTTACAGCAATTTTTGGGTTGATACCATTTGTTACACAGATTTGTTGTTAAATTCAACCATTTTTTACCACTCGAGAATTGATAAAAATGATCAATAATCCCTCCAAACTACCACATTAAGACACCAAGACCTTGAGGAACACTATAGAAAAAGCCATGATGTGATTTGGTATCAAAAACTTTTGATATTTGGAGATTTCTGCAAGAACTGTATTTTTCAGAGATTGGATGGCGAGCGCTTCTGTTCTGGAAACTGCTCAGAAACCCCCTTATTGTCAATCTAGCTAGGAAAGCCATCCATCCTCTGAATGCTCTAGGTCTCTAGTTTGTGGCTGTAAAGTTTCATGAGGCTGTGATTATCCTAGAGGTCGTCACAGGTCATTTATACGGTGAGGTCAGGCTTAAAAAAAATGGTCTCACTACAATGAAATGGATACTATGTGGACTAACATCATCACACATGAACACAATTGGGCTCATTGAATCCACAAGAGTCTCTGCATGTTTTTTTTGCCCCAAACTGCATGTGATTAAGAGTGGGCATGTCTGTAAGGGGAGACTCGTGGTTTATATAGTTAAGCGTCTTTGAGTTCCAGAAAAGCGCTATATAAATCGAATTTATTATTATTATTAGAACCCATTTTCATTCACATATCTTGAGGTCAGAGGTCAAAGGACCCCTTTGAAAATGGCCAAAATTTAGCATAACTTCGTAGCGTTATTTAGCACTCTTTCCGACATGCTAGCATGATCGTACCAATGGAAAGGTTTTCTAGTTTTATATGATACCACTCTAGCTCTAAAACTAAGCCTACTACAACCTCTGAAAAAAAAGTCTGCAGAGGGCGCCCGCTTCCTCAAAGAGTGGAAGAGATTAGATACTTAAGGGGAAATTTAAGGGGAAAACTAGATGTTAAATAGTGTAAAGCCAGTTAAGTATGCTTAATACTTCACATTTGCACAGTTAATGAGCAAGATCTTGGCATGTCATTGCCTAAAAACACTGTGCTTGAAAAAGTAATTGCATACTTACAGTATATTGTATTGTTAATAATTGTAAATTGTGTGTTTGTGTTTGCCTTCTAACATTGCATTTGTTTTTTTTAAACTTTTGCTTTGCACCTAACCAACAGCTTCTCTTTTTTTTTTTTTTTAAATATTGGTTCATGATACAATAGGCTTCATCTCATCCTTGGATGGAACTACACAGGAGAACAAGATGAGGTTCATCCAGAACTTCAAGTGGACTGACACCTTACAAGGAAACTCACCAAGGTAAAAGCAGACCGAATGCTTCCACTCTCATTGAAAGCATTTTATGTAGTGTTCATGGTTGCATGGCACTGTTAAGTGTATGGGTTGCAGTTTTAATAAGGAGGGGCGAAGTAAACAGTTTAAAGTGTTTCCAGGAGGCCATTAACCACCTATTTGAAAGATGTTTAATTCATATTTGAATTACTGAGTGCTGCACTTATTAACAAATCCTAAATGAGGAATTCTGGGCAGAAGTTATTCCTAAAACCTTGAAAAAAAAGACATTCAAAAACACAGAAAAGAAGTCTAATATTTTTATTCCTACATCTAACATCCGTGCTATCTAATATCTCATCCTGTGTGAAAGTCCTCGCAGCAATGAAGACTACACATAACCCAGCTCTGTTTAGCTGATTACATTTTTACCACAAAGGCTTATAAGACATACACAAACTTTCTGATAGGGCTGCACGATTATGGCCAAAATGATAATCACGATTATTTTGATCAGTATTAAGATCATGATTATTCATCTCGATTTCAAATTTAAATAAACAGAGCACTGCTTTCACTTCCATGTTGTGCTACATTACTGCTAATGTACAAATTAAAGATAGGGTCGATGATGTTGGAAAGCTAGTATAATTTGAATGTAGCATCGCCTCAGGAGCTCCGTCTAAACCCACCCCCTCCCCTCGGGGCTCCTTCCAAGGCAACGCCCCCCACACACATGCACGAGCACCGCCGCATCGTAACTACTTCACAGACACAGAGCGGAGAGAGGACCTCAACTCAACAACGCTACCTCATGACAAGTAACCGCGGCAGTGCTACCGCAGGGCTGAGTTTTCTCCTCCGTTCTCCAGGAAACGTGAGGCGGCGACGCGCTTTGAGTTCAGGCTGGTGCACGCCATGGGTAGAGTACAGGCAGGGAGGCAGGGAGGCATCTGATTGGTTCTTTCCAAGCGGACCTTGAGGCAGTGATTGGTAGACGTTTTTACAGGATTACAGCAGCTACAGATGACGGCTCTTTTCCGGTCCTTTGTCAGAGCTCATAAGTAATGGATCGCTGTCGGGGTGTAAAGACCATTTTAACCAATATAACAAATAGTGTATACTGGATAAAATCGTCAACCCTGCCTTTAAGGCTGACATTGCAATATTTTTCTTTCTGCGAAAAGAAAAAATACAGGAATATTCAGCCTAAATTTTATAGGCTACATTTTAAAGTTAAATGCATCAATCTGGTGCACTTTGAGAGCAAGATCTATAAAGAACTTTGTGCTCTTGTAAACAGTTTAAGATATGAAAAAAATCACACCCACAAAGCATGATTAACAAGAAGGGCTCAGTGTTTCAAGACGGATCAGGGGTTGCCGACATTGCCGCAGTGCCCTGGTTGACAGTCGCGCCAGGAGCCCCGTCCATCCTGCAGGGAGAGAGGGTGCAGCCAGCATTAAGTCTACGGTCCCGGGAAGCAATGAGGTCTGAGCGAGGGGTGCTGTAATGCTCACGGAAATTCACCCGGTGAGGGCCAGCCAGCACCGGGGAGAGGATCCTCCCACAGATTTGTTTATGCAGCAGATTTTTCTATGAGCGGAGCACACATTTAAACATCAATATCGCAGTCGATCATGTTCATTTAATTGTGGGAATCCAAAATCGTGATTAATTGTGCAGTCCTACTTACTGATCATAGTTGTTACCCTGCAAAACCAGTAGCTACAGGTACAGTTGTACCAGCCTGTATAACCCACCGGCTCTCCATGCTCTCCTCCCAGTGCCCAGCAGGATGCAATCTTTGAACTGGTCTCCATGGCCTTCAACGTAGCCCTCTGGTACACCAAGTTTGCCTCGAGACTAGCAGGCAAAGAAAAGTATGTATTTTTTTTTTTTTGTCTGTATTGTTGTATTTATTCATGTGAAATCCATCGTATATTGATTAATCCTAGATTTTTAAAATTGTACATTGCTTTGTTAGTTTACTAAATATTTGTTGCTGTCATGTTTTTCTGTTTTCCTATAGCGTAACGGAGGCTGAAGCAAAAGATGTTCACCGGAGCCTGAAAGTTGCTGCTGGTATATTCAAAACCCTCAAGGTGAGGAACTTCTACAGACATGTCAAGTCTTCCTAAAGCCCCTTCCCAGTGTCAGACTTTGAAAACCCCTAGTCTAAAATGTAAAAAGCTATCCACCTTATTCCTAGCCCCCATGATGCCTTGCGGGGAATTATGGGCGTAACTTCCGGCGCGTCGTGTCACTGAACCTGAACCGGCATTTTCCATGGTAACAATTATTATTATTATTACATCAATTGAATATTTTGACATTTCAAATTTTCATTAATCGCCGTTGAAATCATGTTCTGTGCTCTGTACGGAACACCGTTAAGCTTAATGATCTTCCCACACAGGCGGAGGCGTTACTTTGCCCCACTTTTCTCAAAAACCGTTGGTCCAAAAGACATCAGTCAAAGTGTAGACCGTCTAATGGATATTCCCCCGGAGAATGAGCACACAAACAAGCTTGTCTGGCTCTTAACAACAGAGGAGTGCTGCCTGGCGTGGCGCTGAAGGGCGTAAAGTGCACGGAAGACTGTACCACAGCTCCGCAATGACGTTTTAGAAAATGCAAATTTAACGTTAGTTAAATATCTGTTAAAAATAAAGCAGGATTTGCTAAATTGAAGGTGAATTACTTTTCAAAAGAAGCGCCGTTGGTGGTTAACCACTATGGTTAGCCTATGGGACTAATTAGCTTACTGCTACTTCTGCTACCTCACCGGAAGTTACGCCCATAATCATTTCTACAGTAACACCCCCGAGAATAAGGTGGATAACATGAGGTTTTCTCCAAAGACTCAGAAACTAGAGATGTTCCATACCATTTTTTCCTTCCCGATCCAGATTCCGATACCTGAACTTGTGGTATCGACTGATACGGAGTACCGAACAAATACCAGCGTGATAAAAAAAATACATATAATTATTATTATTATTATTATTTAACAGCTGTTTACCGCTGACCATGTATGGATGTGATATGATTACTATCTTTGTTGTCTGGCCTGGCTCAGGCTAAACCCTTTTGTAAAACATGAACAAATACATTCAGTTTTACTTGTTGGATTTTCCACTGTGAAATATTGCCAAATGGCTGACATTTTCCTCGCTTTGACTACCGTTACACTCTCCACTAGCACCGCACTGTTGTTGTTTGTTATCGTCACGTGACAAACTACCTGCAATCAGTTCTTCTTCGCTGCTCTAAAACAGTAGTTGCCAGTGGCAGCCATGATACATCCAGGGCGACAGCACAGTCAAGGCTACTGTACAAGTCAATTTTTTTTCTGGGTTGATAAATTATGGTATCGGATCGTTGCATAGACTGGCATACTCGCCGATACCAGATACCAAATTTTGGGCAGTATTGGACGCATTTCCGATACTGGAAATCGGAACAACTCTACCTGAAACAGCAGCACTTCTTGCTCCTTTACTTCCACTGCAGCAGTCACAAGCATCAGTCAGATTAATACAGTCTCTCAAACACAAAGCAAAAGCAAAGAAGTGCATTGATTAATAATAATAAATAAATAAGTTAAAAGCTGATTTTCAGACAACAAATACTCTGTTTGTTACAGGATGTCCACATCCCACGTCTCATCACCCCAGCCGAGAAGGGCCGAGACCTGGAGCCCAGAGCGATTGATGCATATATCATCCAGTGCCAAGCAGAGGCCCAAGAAGGTAAAGGCACTCCAGGCTTGAACTCTGCACTATAGCTATATAAACTTGTACTCTTCAGCCATAACTAGTATGCACCAGTTATGGTCGTTGTGTGTCAGACACATTTCTATTTGATTAATACACCCAGTTTCTTTTTTACTATTTTTGTGTTTCTCAGTAGTGGCTTTCTGTTGAAGTTTTAATCTGAAATTCTGCTGACTTTTTTTGGGAATCCCCCAAAAAATGTTTCATCTTCTTAATTTATAGGCCTAATGTCTGAGCTGCACAGTGCTTGGCTACAGCGGTGCATTTTTCTTTACTTGCTATGTAACCACCATGAGAGGGAGCAGTAAAACTGAGCTTACTGTAGTGGCGATATCTGTGTACTCTAATACTCACTACACTAGCAGATCTAAATCCAAGACAGAATGTCACCTTAAGGAGCAATGAAGTTCATATTATACATCGCATCATAGCCTGAAATAATACAAACTGAATATTAATGGTTGTATGAAGTAACAGTGCAGTGTGACGTAACAACATAATTCTTAAGTTGGGTGAGGTAATTTTGTGTTATAGGAACTATAACCTGTATTATATTGACATCTGACGATACAAAGGGTTACAGAGGCTTTTAGAAAATGAAAGAGGGGTCTTTCCAGACCAACGACAGCAGATACTCATGGCAATGAGTTGATGAATCGATAATGATTCCTAATCATATCCAAATTTTATACTGTATCCATATCTTTACCATCTATTTCTCTTTTTCACAGTGACAATTGCCAGAGCGATTGAACTGAAGCACAACGCCACGCTCATCGCAGCGCTGGCATTTGAGACGGCAAACTTTTATCAAAAAGCTGGTCAGTATTTTAGAATTTTTTGAGTATTTTTTTTGAAAATGTCTGTTAAAGTATTACAGTGCTTATTACATTTTGGCAATTATTTGTCTTACTTCAAGTTAGTTTTGTGTAAAATACAGTGTAATAATCAGAGCTGTCGTGGGAGGCCTTGTGCAGACTTGGCCCAAGAAGGCCGTTATCAATTGATTACAATTGAAAACAAATTGTGAAGCACAAGTTCGTGGAAATGCATTTCACTTGCGTTGCATATGGACTACAGTAAGTGCTGTACATGGAAATAAAACACTACAAAAATCCGGTAAAATAGTGCAAGTGTAGTATTATGCACAGCTAAAATAGAATTATTAACAACTTTAACTGCATTAAAGGTACTCCGTGTAGGATTTAGTCGCATCTAGTGGTTGCAGATTGCAACCAACTGAGTACCCCTCCGCTCACTCCTCCCTTTCCAAGACTGCGGTAACGTGAGCCGCAGAGTGCAAAACTGTGGTAAAGCCGTTTGCCTCGCTCAGAGACCATCCTTACCATAATAACACTACTTCAGGAGCAACGGAAGTCAGACGGCGGCTGGCGGTACCACTGTTAGCACTCTGCAGCTCGCGTTACCGCAGTTTCACAAGCGTGTCGGAGAACTACGGTGGTAACGTAAAAACGTGAAAGACTCTCTCTAGAGCCAGTGTTTGGTTTGTCCGTTCTGGGCTACTGTAGAAACATGGAGGAGCAGCATGGCGGACTCTGTGAGGAGGACCCACTCCCTATGTAGATATGAAGGGCTCATTCTAAACTAACGAAAACACAACAATTCTTAGTTTCAGGGGATTATACACTAATAAAAACATAGTTATGAATATTATATTCCATTTCTGTTAATAGATCCCCTGAAATTGTACACACTGTTCCTTTAAACCCACAAAATGTTGCACAACTTTTAAATGGTATTATGCACACCCAATGTAGTGGCTTCCTTCTAAAATCTAATAGCGACGATAGACACCGTACGGACAGTTCCAACGCGAAACATCGGTTTGATGGACTTGTAGCCAGGCTTTTTGTTGTTTGTGACTGATGTTGATGAGTCGGGAGATTGAAAGCAAACCAAACTCAAAATAAACAAAAGAAAGCAAAGAAATCCCCCCCAAAACAGAGCAAAGATAATTAAATAAATCAGTCTATTTCAGTTTCTTATGTTACGTTCGCGTTTAGGTTGCGGTTCAGAAACTGTGACTCGTTTGGCGTCTTCGTCTTTCCATAAACCTGGCTTGGTTGATTTGGGCTGAGCCAAGAAGGTCACGTGTTCCTATATTCCTTTCCTGTTAAACTAAAAGGTAACCACTAGGTGACATCTATTTTCTAAACTATCCTTTTCTCCTATTTCTATCCTCCTCCTTTTCATCAAACAAAAACCTGGCTCTTATTCCCAACAGCAATATAATATGGTCTCATTTCATCACTTTCACTTAAAGCCAAAGATAACAACTCTACGTTGTATTTTCCTTTACATAAATAAAGACATTTCCACCATAAATTGCTGCATAAAAATTCACCAGAATACAGGAAATTAAGTGTTGGACTACCCAGCACAATACCCCCCATTTGAAAAAAATCATCCACCCGGTTTCTTATATTTGTTTGAGCTCGCTCTGGACAGCCTGTGGTGAAGTTGGGAAGCTATAAGATCTCTCCAGGAGGCAGAAAAGTGTACGTATATCTATGTCTTGGATTTACCATTTGTTTGAGCTGAAAATGTTTTTTTTTAACCACATGTATTAAAGAGATAGTTTGGGTGTTTTGAAGTGGGGTTTGTATGAGGTACTTATCCATAGTCAGTGTATTACCTACAGTAGATGACAGTCGGCACAACCCCAGTTTGGAAAAAACAGAAAGGAGTTAGTGCACAGAACCAAAGCAATGTACTGCTGTGGACGGGAGCAGCAGCAAAACGTATTTTCGACACCTAAAAGAAAGGCCCACCTAAAAAAAATCAATATCAGTTTAAGTGTACGCTATATTTAGAATAATTTCTCCCGTTACCCGACAGCCTTTTTGCGACAGGGAACTGAAACCATTGTATCCATCTACTTTATGCTATTGTGAAAGCCACCAGACAAAAAACAGTAATTTTACCTTGCAGAACACAGGGGTTGATGGTCTACCGCTGCCTCAATTGGTTATTTTTTTTGTGTTATTGTGTGATGTTGGTTATTTTGGATTCACCAAAGTCACACAATAGCACAAACAAACTAAAATTACTATTTTTTTTCAATGGAGTCTGGTTGATTTGGCGAGAGCATAGATAACGGCTTCAGTGTCCCGTCGGAAACATAGACTGTACAGCTGTCTGATGGCAAGGTAAAACCGTGAAAATACTCTATAGCGTACACTTAGGCCCACATAAAAAAAATCAATATCAGTTTAAATGTACACCATATTTAGAATAATTTCACCGCTTTATCTTTCCTTGAGACAGTCCTTTTGTGGCTGGTAACTGAAGCCGTTGTATCCATCTATGCTCTCGCCAAAGCCACCAGACTCCATCGAAAAAAACTGTAATTTTACCTCGTAGAAAACAGGAGTTGATGGTCTACCGCTGCCTCCATCGGTTAGTTAGTTCGTGTTATTGTGTGACGTTGGTGATTTTGGATTCACCAAAGTCACACAATAACACAAACAAACTAAAATTACTTTTACATTTTTTTCAATGGAGTCTGGTTGCTTTGGCGAAAGCATAGTTAACGGCTTCAGTTCCCCTTCGGAAACATAGACTGTATAGCTGTCATATGGCAAGGTAAAGTGGTGAAAATATTCTAAATATAGCATGTACTTAAAAAACTGATATAGATTTTTTTTAGGTGAGCCTACTTTTTAGGTGTCTAAATACGTTTTGCTGCCATCCCTGTCCACAGCAGTACTTTGCTTTGCTCCCGTGCGGTAACTAACTGCCTGTTTCCCCAAACTGGGGTTGTGCCGACCATCATCTACTGTAGGTAATACACTGACTATGGATAAGTACCTCATACAACCCCACTTCAAAACACCCGGATTATCTATTTAATGTATTTGTACATGTTTTTTAATGTATTCAGTTTCAAGTTTATGTTGTTGTTTTTTTTGTTTTTGTGCATTTTTCTATGTGAAATACTTTAATTTTCTTTGGGTTGTTTTTAATACACTCAGTGTTTTGTCACTGAAAGCACATGTCAATCAGATAAGGTTCATGTGACATGTGTTGTTACGTTATGTGCAGTATGTTATTATGAATGCATGCATTGTTTAGTTAAATTTTTCTTGGTTAAGTCCATTATGCAAAATATAGACTTATACAGCAGGTTAGAGTTCACTGTACAGTATGCAGTAATGTTACTGTTAGTACTTAGAGAATATATCATATGCTCTCTTGGTTTCAGTAACATGCAGTTGAAGCATAATGAATTGTTTGCATATACGTCATTACCCAGGTGTTTCCTGTGTGTTTGTTTCCTGTGTGTTGCTGCAGATGAAATGAAGTGTCACATTTTTTTTCCTCGCTTCCTTTGCTCTACTGCCTTGATTTCTTCTGTATTAACATGAAGACCTCTCTGTTTAGGTTACTCCCATGCCGAGGCGCTGTGTAAAGAGTATCGTCAGACCAAAGGCCCGGGCACTACAGCCAAACCGTCGGAGCAGCTGTTCTTCCTCAAACTGGGCGGCCTCATTAAAAACACACTTGAGAAGTGCCAGAGAGAAAATGGCTTCATGTGAGTCAGTCACTGCAGACACATACGTGCATGCATGCAGACTGATGTACTGTGCATACATTGTTGTTCTTACGGAAAACTTGTTCTTGTGGAAACATCTATATCTCACACAAAGGGCCGTCATATTTGAGTGGAAGCCTTTCAGGAAAAAATGTAAACGCACCACTTTTGTTTTTGCTTCCGTTTTTCACAAGTTTAAATCAAAGATCGGAGACTTTTTCTCTGCATACACAAGGCTTATCCCTCTCAAATTTTGTGGGAGCAATAACAGAAGTGTTGCGTTTATATTTGCTTTCAGTGTAGTTGCATATACATACTGTATCTCTCCCAGTTGTTTTGGTTGCTAAATAGATCTAGGTGCAACACTAAAGCCTCTGTGATATTGCTGGCAGTGGCAGAGACATTATCAAAATTTAAATCCACTCTTGAACGCACAATATGTGATTTTCTGCCACTAGGGGTCTCTCAATCAAAACAATAACAAAAGATGAAGTTTGGTGGTGTCCTGAAGTAGCGTGGGATCATTGGAGTTGTTGCTGTCATTGCAGTCATCTTCTCCCAGTTAGGATTCCTTCAGTGTTCATCGTTCAGAAGCTTTTTACCGAGAGCTGAATTATGCACAGTGGTCTCTTCCTCTCCAAAACAAATGGACACTGTGATTAAAACTTGTAAAAACACTAAATAAGGCAGTGTTAAAATCAGCTTTTCTCTGGTGCTGTTCGGCGGACACAGGGCGGAGGGGCTGTGAGCCGAGCTGCCGCTAACGTTTGCTCAATTTGTTTCTCTGATAACTTGAGATCCAGACGTCTGATGTCTAAAATACATAATTAAAAACGACCAAGATCTAAAAAGTGTGTCTTAAAACTCGATAAAAAGTCAATTAATGACAGCTTCTAGGAGACAACTACAACACATGAGCAAAGGGGATATGACGCCATCGACAGGCACCCAAATGAGACGAACCGTTACCTTGATTAAAATTATGGATTTTTTTAGGTTTGAAAATTTGTTGGAAATATTTGGGAAAATGCATAAACACAACTCAACAAAATATATAACATAGGTCTTATTGTTTTTAGACATTGTAATGCGGAAAGGTTACATATTATACCTTTAAACACTACATTTTTCTTAAGATGTCCCTTCTTAAATTGGAACTTCTAAACTTTGGACTTATTTCCTCAGATACTTCCACAAGGTCCCAGCTGAGGCGCCCCTGCTGGAGTTGAAGGCGAGTTACGGCCTGGCTGAGCCAATCTCCTTCGAGCTGCCGCCTCTCAGTGAGCAGTGCACTTCTGAAGTCTATTCCACCTTTGACCTGACCAAGGGAGCCAAAAATGACAAGGTACTGTATTGCGGCTCACCTCAAAGTTTATCGCAACATAGGCTGGATGACAGTAGGGGTGGGAAAAAAAAATCGATTCACCTATGTATCGCGTTTTTTTTTTACGATTTTGAAATTGATTTTTTTTAATGCCAGAATCAATATATTTGCTTCATTTGAGTCTATGCGGAGGTAGAAGGAAGTTACCGCTTTTATTGTTGTAGTCTGAGTAACCTGACGTCATATCCGTTCCGTATCCGTCAACCAAAACAAACCGCAGCGAGCCGAAACAATAAAGTATAAAACAGCGGCGGGTCCACGTGGATACGACCTGCACCCTCACATATTAAATCCAAAGTGGTAAACACTACACATACAGTAGAGTATGGAAACACTTTGGGTTTCACACATTGCAGGAAAAGCAGAGCTAGACATCATGGCTAAAGCTGCATGCTAACTCTGTCATGGACAGGTAATGTTATCGTATTGCGGTAGCGTGCGGTCAAGCCGGCCGTCAATCTCATCTCCGTGGTCAAATCGGCCGACTCTACAACTGTAGAGCACCCATATACTGACATTTATGTTAAATACATTCAAACGGCCCCGATGGAGCTGACCATGGATGTATAAAGAGAACGGAGCTGACGGCAGAGCGAAAGTTAGCTTGGGAAGTTAATGGAAGTATACACGTGTGACTACGTCTGGTTTTCAAAATAAGGTGTTAACAAAGGGAACTGAATATACAAAACACATATATAGAAAATAAGATTGATTGGATTATATTCACCAGAAGTGTAAACATTACATGTCCCTTTATAAATTAAAAAGAAAATACCATTAATCTGTGAGGGAAATGTCTTTATTCTTTGATTTTTGGGTTGTGGAAAAAAATCAATAAATAATTCCTGACAATGACTGATATATTTGACTTCAGGACATCTCTGACTACATACATGCTGAAAATCAAATATTTTTACTGTATCAATTTAGAGATTTTCCAAAGTAAAAGTCCCTAGGAGTGTATAATTCAACTTTTTCCCATGGTCTAGTGTTAAAAAAGTTTTTAAAAAATTGCAATAAATTATAATATTGAATCGTAATACCTGTAGAATCGCTATACTTAAAAATTGCAATACATATCGAATCGGCACCCAAGTATCGTGATAGTATCGAATCGGGAGATAGGTGTATCAAACACCTAATGAAGTCTTTATTCTGAAGAAAACCATATTAATAGCTTACGTCTGTTTTTGAGACATTTGTGTTACTGTTGTTTTAACTCCAGGCCAAACCCAAGGAGGAGGAGGTGAAACCAGTGAAGGAGCCAGATCTGAAGCCTCAGAAGGACACAGGCTGTGTCATCTCCTAAACTTTCCACAGATCCTATTTTCAGCCTCATGCTTCAGTACCATCTATTGTAATGATGGCATCCATACTTCCTTTCATGTAAACCTCCATAGGAAAAATGTATTCTTTTTGTAATATTAATCCATGGTGTTTTACATTTATGCTATATTGTATTTTGGTATGACAGCCATTATCCTAAGCCAGAGCCGGTCCTCCTCTTAACGGCTCACAGCTACTCATAAAGTCAACCTAAAACATTTTAAAGGATGGAAAGTTCTTTAGTAATTACTAGGGCTGTCAATCGATTACAATATTTAATCACGATTAATCACATGATTTTTTTATCTGTTCAAAATGTACCTTAAAGGGAGATTGGATAAGTATTTAATACTCTTATCAACATGGGAGTGGTCAAATATGTATGTATATATGTATATATTTATTATTGGAAATCAGTTAACAACACAAAACAATGACAAATACAGAAACCCTCACAGGTACTGCATTTAGCAAAGAAATATGCTCAAATCATAACATGGCAAACTGCAGCCCAACAGGCAACAACAGCTGTCAGTGTGTCAGTGTGCTGACTTGACTATGACTTGGCCCAAACTGCATGTGATTATCATAAAGTGGGCATGTCTGTAAAGGGGAGACTCGTGGGTACCCATAGAACCCATTTTCATTCACATATCTTGAGGTCAGAGGTCAAGGGACCCCTTTGAAAATGGCCATGACTGTTTTTCATCGACAAAATTTAGCGTATTTTTGGAGCGTTATTTATCCTCCTTCACGTCAAGCTAGTATGACATGGTTGATACCAATGGATTTGATATGATGCCAGTATCTTCACTCTAGCTTTAAAACTGAGCCCCCAACAACCTAAAAATCGCAAGTTGCGTTAAAGAAATTAGTGGCGTTAAAACGAATTTGCGATAATGCTTTATTATCGCGTTAACTTTGACAGCCCTAGTAATTACATGTCAGCTGAAATGTTCACTTTGAATTAGGTCTTTACATGAGGTCATTTCAAGTATTATAAATAAGCCTTATTGGTGAAGCAGTCCTACTATTGGTGCCTTTGGCTGCAATGTAAACCTGCTCACTGTGGCCTCTTACAGAAGTGTCTGGATTTTAACCTTTTTGGCATTAGAGTGATTACAGATGACTCAAATAATAGAAGCGGGCCTATTAAACATGCTGAAAATGGCCTCAGGAAACTGATCTAAACAAAAGATGCAGTCGTAGCATCTAGAAAGAATATTTCCCACTACATAGAATATGATGCAACCATCCATAATGAGTAAATGTAAGGAATTGCATTCCCACAATCAGCCTGCATATATTTCAAGCTGAGATTTGATCCAAACTTCCTCATAAAACACACTAAGATAATTAACGGAATTGAACTGTCAATCACTGGCGGACAGAAAAAATGACCGCCTGTGTCATTGCTGGGTGCATTTGGCTTGTTTTAGCTGTAGCAGTTTACAATCAATACTTTATTTAGATCACATGACGTATGTACTGTAGTTCTTTTTGTACATGACATTACGTAGCTGTTTTTTTTTTTTTTTTTTACTTCTACTACTCATTTAAGAAAACGATGAGGCTGAATCATGCCTAGGGATTCTGTGATACATCCCCGATAATAGCAGCTCTTAATTTATTTCTATTGTGTAATGATATTTTAGTTAAACACACTTATGACAGCATATACAATTCTACTGTATGTAACTCAAATCATATGTTTTTGGTGATTTTTATGTTTCAGTGGATGCACCAGAATACCCACCGATACATACGGTAAAACGCTTAAAGTTTTCAGTTGCTGAGAGTGCTGTTGACAATAGTTGACACAGTATATGTACTGTACATCTATTGAGTGTTATCCTTTTCCTTAAAGGGGCTCTATGTAAGAATCAGAAATTGCTTCTTAACAGTGACACCTGTGGCCGTAAAGTCAACGTCAGTCAGCGTCCTGTTGCTCGCGCTTATGTCCGCACTACCGACACACACGAGACTGAATGTGATTGACAGGCATCATGTTGATTAGCAACATTAGCCAGCTAAAACCACGATATCACTATATATTTCACATGCTTGCCAGTAACGTTAGCTTACCAAACTATGGTCCCTTCTTGAATAGAAGGCCGGGTCGATGTTGATCCTAGTGTTAACTTTTCCTGCTTCAGCCTCCCACCCGTAGTCAGAAGGCACAGGGGAGACACCGTAGTTTTGGTCGTTTGTTGGCGCTAGCGGACTCCATTTCTAACCAAACGTTGGCTATGGTTGCACACTCTTAGCCTGTAAGCGGAGTTGAAGAGAGTAAAGGCAATTGCGAGTGCTAGTGTTAACTTTTCCTGCTTCAGCCTCCCGACCGTGGTCAGAAGGCACAGGGGAGACACTGTAGGTTTTGTCGTTTGTTGGCGTTAGCGGACTCCACATCTGTTTTACTTTCCCAGAAGAAACGGCCCGGGTTTTTCACAATAAAAGCAGTCTACAAACTGATAGAGGAAACCCAGAAAGTCGTGGAAGGTCTCATTTTTTAAGTTAGGTTACAACCTGTTCACTCATTGGCAATAAAAAACGTTCATACGTGGAACAACTTACATACAGTCCCTTTAAAGGTAAAGATCGGGGCACAAGCGTTATCAGATCTGAGGCTGGGAGGGCACACAATCATTCGTAAAGTTATTTTACGTGCTGCTGCTTCAGAGTTCAATCAGAGTTGTCTCCCACAGTTTAAGCATAACTATTAATTTCTGAAAAACTTGTATAAACTGTAATATACCGCTCACATGTACTCATTTATGCCCCTACATGTACTGTATATTAGCTTACCTGAGCTAGACTCCAACAGTAGTGAAAAGCAGACGACCTAACAGTCACTAAATCTCATTATAGCACATTGTAACACCTTTGCACTTTATATTCAGTTGTGCAGGGATTTCATTGGGGATCTGAATGGATTATAATGGTCAATGCAAGTAACCGTTGTTCATTATACATAGAACAGAAATCAGACCAACGTTAGTCCTTTATTCTTTTCAAGGCAACTGTGTCAGATCACCATTACAATGTACACTCCTGTAGCTCATTATTCCTCCTCTAATGGTGTCAGTCATGTAAAATGTATTTCTAACGGTATTAAATCATCCACAAAAGTCCATTCTTTCACATCTTGTGCTTATATATGTCAACATGATTTAAGCATCATCCCAATGTAGACTTTTTTCTAGCTCAAGGATTTAATGAAGGAACACAACCTACAGAAATTCTAAATGTTGGTTGTGTATTTCTGCTGTATTTTCCAGTTGGAATTAATATTATACCAGTGGTATATACTATTATATGAAATGATGTGAAAATACTAACATTATATAATTCATATGTTAAAGAGGACCTATGATGCTCATTTTCAGGTGCATACTTGGGTTTCTGATTGCTTTAATGTTTAAAAAACGCTTTATTTTTCTCACACTGGCTGTGCTGCAGCATCACCACTCTATCTGAAACGCTCTGTTTGAGGCCCCCCCCCTCCCGAAAAGCCCAGTCTGCTCTGATTGGTCAGCTGGTTCCCTCTCTTCTGATTGGTCACAAAACTCTTCGGACCCCTAGCTTTGTTTGAGGGCGTGCCAAACTAGCCGCTAGGCAGGTATTATGCAAATGTTACTTGGTGACATCACCACGTTACGGAAGACAAGGCGGGACTTCAAGCAAGGCGTTTCAGGCAGTTCAGGAGCAGAGTGTCTGTGGGGGAGAAGAACTTCCTTTGGAGTGGACTTTGGGCTTTGTAACTTTGCAGACCTTTTACATGCACAAAAACCTATATACACACAAAAGGAAAGGGAAAAAGGATAATAGGTCCTCTTTAATATTATGCTAACATTATACTATTATATTAACATTATACTTTTTATTTAATGTTATAATATTATACTAATTTGAATGATGTAGATTGAACCACAGCCAGGATGCCAGTGCCATCCCAAATTTTGATTTTTTAAGAGGCTGGAGTCAGGGGACCTAGATATGTTTTTTAGTTTCCACCCCCAACAAAAGTGTGAAAAGATAGTTAGTAGTAGTTACTTTAGTCAAGATCTCACAACACCAAATACGTCAGGCTGAGTTGCATCCAAAAAAAAGTGGTCTCCTGGATTTGAATACTCCACTTACGTATGAAATGCTGCAACCAGCAGATATACAGCATGTAGATATGAATGAATGGAATGTTTCATCTGACTTCAGGCCACCTAAGGGACAAATACAAGGGGGATATTGGAAACATAAAAGTTGGCAATAAACCTTGACATTCTACACAGCGCTACAAGCCCAGCCCCTCAAGCCCAAGAACGAAACTGATTGCATTACAGTGACTCTCTACTTGCCTGTGATAAGGTGTGCACTGCTGTATTTGGCATCTCAGGTTTCAAGAGAGATCCTGTATCCTGTAGTTGTTTTTCTCCACAAAGCAGAGTCAGCGTGAATGGACATACAGTACAGCTGTGACACCAGAGAGAACTGACCGCGTTGCATTTTGGAGCGACGAAGAAAGACTTATGAAGAATGAACAACAGCCACCAGGAAGTAAGTGTTGTAATAGTGAAGCAAGACAAACAGAGATGTGTTAGCTTAATAGATTGTGTTCAGTAGCACTCTAGCAAAGTTAACTTTTAACAGCTGTGTTACTTTGGAAGATCTCTGTCTGTATATAAAAAGGCCTATAAAGTGACAATGCTGACATGCTGCACACAGTTAATGTGACATGGAGACAACGTGTCAATACAAACAAAAACTTCTGTAAAGCCCTGTCCGATCTGTCAGACGTCACCAAACATACAGGAAACCCAGTTTGGGAGTCCTGCCCTGTCCAAACAGAGAAACATCATCCACTTCTCCAGTGGCGAAACTCTGGAGGAGGAAGACAGCGAGGAGGAGGAAGAGGAGCATTCGTTAAACAGGCCTCCCTTCAGAGAACCTGCAGAGAAGGTGGGGCACTGTTACAGGGGAGACATTTCATGTTTAGATGTCATTAAGTAGGAGATGTCATTAAGTTGTCTGTCTCTTCTTTCTCAGACTAGGTTGTCCTTCAAGAATGTGGCCGTTCTACTTGGGAGGATTTCACTGCTGAGTACGTAATGTGACATTCAATCAACAATAGGCATGATTATAGCTGTAAAGAAAGTCTCACTGAGTTATGTCATTGTTGCCAAAATTAGCTTGCGATTTCCTTGGTGAGAGACTAGCTGGTGCACTAGGACTGAACGCAGCCAAGTACCAGTATGCCATAGATCAACATCATCGGGACCACAAGGTAATGTCAAATGCAAGTGCAACAAAACAAGCAAACTGTCAAAAAGTAATATAATAGTGTAGTTTGGTGGTGGTTATTTCCTTGTATGCCACTTCATTTCCTGTTTCTCGCTCATAGACAACAAGCAGCCAAGCCACAGACAACCTCACAGGAGGGACAGGACAGGCGGAGTCCATCCACCTCTCTCCTGGACTGGATGGGAGTCACTACGGAGCTACAGGAGGAGCACGATGCCCTGCTTGTTCCCAGGAGAGCTGTGAGGAGAAACATACGGACAGAAGTGAGGGACATTACAACACAGCCTATCAAGCAGATGAGGATTACTTTAAATAAAACAAAAAAAAGAAGAAAAGCAAAGGAATGGGGGTTGTGGTTTTATGTGAAAGCCTTTGTTTGAAGTGCACAGTGGAAGAAATAACGCAGTAATGCTTGCTTAAAGTATGGTGGTGTTTGTAGTATAGTATTGTAATATGGTCATGTAACAACAAAACTATGTGGAAAAAAAGTCACAGACAAAAATGCTAACTAATGCTGTAAAGCATAGTGCAATATTTTGTTTATGTGATAAACCAAAATAAATAACCTTATCTTGAATGCATAAACAGCTGGTCCACCAAAGAGAAACGCTGCCTTTTAATGTCAACATAAAATCGAATGGGGACGATTAAATATGGTCATACATAAAATATATTAAAGCACTAAGCGTACTACACTGTTAATAGGATAAATATCGACTGATTAAGAATGACAACGTGAAAAGGTATCGACGAGGATGGGATTCGAACCCACGCGTGCAGAGCACAATGGATTAGCAGTCCATCGCCTTAACCACTCGGCCACCTCGTCCACGCTGCGAAGAGGCTGGTAGAAGACCAATATAAACAGCCCCTCAGTATGTTGGCATAATGTTATTGTTTTGTTATATTCATAGACAGAGATTCGGCTAAACTTCCCTCGTAGGAAGCTAATCTAACCTAGCTACGGCAGGAACGTAACGTTACCATGCTGAAGTTAGCTAACGTGCTAGTTAGCCGTGCGAATGTGCTAATGAGCCAAGGTAACCTTGACTACGACTGCAATGTAAAAGTTGTGGATAACTCCCTCTTTCATCCCCAACCGGGCGCAAGACATTTGCTCGGTTACATTTGTGTAAAAGTGGAACTGCGACATGAATAGATAACGTTAACATTAGCTACATTTCTGCAACAGAACTAGCTAGCTAGCTAAGTTAAATATAGGCTAGTCACTGAATATCTTGTAACGTTAGCGTTACACTGCTTCGCTTCGCACTGCCTCCATCTGTTTCTCCATCTGTTTCTCGTTACATGAACACTTTTCCCGGTAGAAACCCTTTTACAAGAGGTACTCATTTGACAGATAATGTATCCTTAACAGCACTGAACGTTTTATTAAGAGGTTATATTGTGAATACTTGGTCAAAGTGACAAAACCACTGTAACTGTAATTAGAGTCAAATATTTCTTCTATTAAAAATATGAATCCACAACCATAAAACCAACAGCTGGTCTAAACTTGGGGTCTATTTTACCTCTTTGCAGGCTATGTCGTTGAAAATCCAGACTCAAGCTGTTGCTATTTGTGAGTAAAATGAGTTTACACCACACTGAACAGTGCTGGGTATTTGTCGCCATCTAGTGGCTGAATTAGGTGATTGCAAAAACACAAGTGACTGACACCTTTACCTTCACTTGACTCATAACAAAAGACACATCAGAACTAGAAGCCTAATTTTATTGGCGTCCAAATACTTACTTTAAAATCTGTGAGAGTCTCTAGTCTTACTGGGGTCAGTTGCTGTAATGTGGGACACTGCCTAATGTGGGACACTCCCTAATGTGGGACACCCAAGCTCCAGTGGGTGTAGGTCTTCCTCAAACAAAGAAAAGTCAATACAACTATTAATAAAACGATTGGTTTTTTATCAGGATATGTTTGTTCATCAAAATATATTATACTATGGTATAAATATACTCTATATTTGTTATTTCAATCAAATTTTCCATTGTCTCACTTTAGGAAATATGGTTTCAAAAAGTGGGACAGGATGATTTGCCTAATGTGGGACAGCATGGATTGTGCAATAACAATGGTTATTTATAGGGTTTTAGTCTTCTAATGCATTATTTTAGATATTTACAGTGAAGGGAAAATTATTCAATAAGTGGAGTGGCTGCATCTCTGTTAAAATGGTATGAGTTTTCTTTTCTAATTTTTGCAGGTTGTTGTTTTTATGCCTAAGAATTACAGGTGATTCAGTCATTATCCATAATGCAGTGTGTGATGAGCAATGGTTTTACGCAGGTTCAGGTTTTATGTGATTCCTCAAGGTTTGATGTATTGGCTTCAAATAGGCCCTATGCCTGTTATGGTTGTGTGCGTTCCCCGTATAGTTAAATGAACATTTTTGAATGGTGTAACATTTTAACTTTGCAATTCACAGCAGATTGATGATGTTTTAGGTGTGCATTTAATTATGTTTTCTTTGCATAACAGATATCATAATTCAGGCTATTTAATGTCTTTCTAATATGCCTAAATGCTTAAAAACTATTATAATCTATAGTTTGTTTGATGTTAAGGGGATTTAGGCCTTTTAACAGAGTGTCTGTTAATAGACTTTTCAGTGTCCCACATTTTGGACATGACTGTCACTGACATGACTGTCAGGAAATCAATATTTGTCTTAGACAACTGGGCATTAGAGTACTGATATGTCTGCCAGTTCTTTCATGAGCGTGATATCTGCATTTTCTTTTTTAAAGCAGCCATTTGCACATGTCCAAACACTTCATAAATCAGCTCATCAATCAGTAACACCGTTGAGTCAAAGTCCTTCGGTTACTTATAACCTTCATAAACTTCATCAAGAGCTAAAGGTCATATCTTGTCAACGTGCACATTTACGACAAAGCAGCAACATTTACTCTGTGACACAGCATGAAGATGGAGCGAGTCCTGTTGTTGTTTGGTCTGGTGGCCCTAGCCACTTCATATACTGTAAGTATTTATTCATTAATGATTAAAATGATTTGATATGGCCATTGACTGGGTGACAGCTTACATTGGTTTTGTTTTATTCAGATACCTGTTTCCCCCGAGGTACATGGTATGTCAAAACATTATCTTTCTTAAAAGACATAGCTCAACAGTTGTTGAAAGGCTGTGAAAAGAGTCTGAGCCATGTCTGTGTTTGTGTTACAGAGGTGTATGAGAATGGCGAGGACGAGAACCCCATCCTAAACCCGGGTGAGCTACAACATTTTAATTGTTCATTGCTCCAGATGCTGTATTCCCTGCAGAACATTTTTTATGTGTTTGTTGCTGATTTAAACATAATGTTTGTTCCTGTGCTGCAGGATCAGACGCCAACCTGCTTGAAGGGGACATTTTAATTCCAGTAAGTTGTATTTTGATGGGAATTTTTTTCTTATTTTTGAGGAAAAAAATGCTTTTGCTTAATCATTGCTATCGTCTCTTGACTATTTTATTGGCAGCTTTGTTTGTGTGCAATCACGTGTCTGGCTGTTGTGACTCTCGGCCCTCTTGCTCTTGAGTAACTTTAGTGCTATATCTATTTCAGATAACAATACTCGCTTTATTGTGTTTTTTTATTAGCCTTGATTAGGTTTATGGTCACAATTTCTTTTTAAACACCTCTCTTATGCAACAGGAAGGAAGGAATGCCTTGGCTGACAAAAGATACAGATGGAAATTTCCAATTCCTTACATTCTGGGTGATGATTTGGGTGAGTTGCTTTTTTTAATATTCAGTACAGTTTGAACACTGTATTGACTGTAAATACTCACTGTCATATGTATGGCCCAGAGTTAGCCCCAGTCTGGAACCATCCGATGGGTAGAGTCCTTTCTGACCGACTGATTAAAGTGCGTCAAAGTAAATGGGGATGTGTCTTCCCCTATTATTACTAATACTGGGGCTCCACAAGGGAGCACTATTTCCCCAGTTTTATTTACTCTCTCTACAAATGAATGTAGAAGCAACACATCTGATCATGTTACTATTAAAGCAGTAGTAGGCAGCTTGGAGCAAATATGATTTTAAAGTTATTTTTATAAAACAGTCATTATATCCTGAAAGTAGTTGTTCATGAGACAGATAATCTGAAAAAAATCATGTGCCTCTGTGTCCTCCGGTGCTCCTAATGGCATCTGCAAGATTTCACAGACCGGAGAAAAACAACCAATCAGAGCCGAGCTAGAGCCTTGCCGTCTCTGAGTAACTGTCAATCACTCGCAACCTCCGATCAAACGGTCAAACTAGGCAGCGCTGATCAAATATGAATCAATATTCTGTTACTGTAATAACTATTTCTCGCATTAAATGTTTTCAGAAACATCTTGTAGTGTACTGTTTAGCTGTAAAATGAGAACGTTTGTGACCCGGCAGCCATGTTGAGATCAACTGAGGAAGTACCAATCACCACCCACCAGCTGGAGCAAACTTTCTCATTTTACAGCTAAACAGTATTCATATTTGATCAGCGCTGCCTAGTTTGACCATTTGATTGGAGTTCGCGAGTGATTGACAGCTGCCTCCGTTGAATGAACAGCCAATAGGAACGCTCTCTCTCTGAAATGACCTGTGATTGGCCAAAGTCTCCCGTCACGGGCTAGATTTTCTGAAGTCTGAAAACAGAGCCACGAGGAGATGCAGAAGTCTAGTTTTCTCTCAGAACACTTGAATTACAATATACTGAAAGTTTATTATGGAATTTTTGACCAATGATGACAAAACTATTCTGCCTACTGCTGCTTTAATGTTGGGGTGAACGGGTCTGTAGAAGGCTAATGTTGAGGTGTTCAGTTGTTGATGTCTGTTGTTATCGGTGGTATTATAGTTCTTTTTATTTATCTGACGTTTGCTGTATGGCACATGATGAATTTCCGAAAGGACTAATAAATATCTATCTGTGAAGTCTGTGACCATCTGGATGAAAAAAATATTCTGTACTCTGTCGTGACTGTTTCTTTCCCTTCTCAGATCTGAACGCCAAGGGCTGCGTCCACCAGGCTTTCGAAATGTATCGGCTGAAGTCTTGTGTCGACTTCAAGCCTTACGAGGGAGAGAAAACATTCATCAAGTTTGAAAAGAGAGGAGGGTATGGCTGCATTTGCAAAATCTACTGTTACAGATAGCTGCTGCAGAATAGATACCAGTTTACAGAGTTCAAACTTCAAATGACCTTAGAACTCTCTGTCCGCTGAAATGAGCTTCAATCACAGGTTCAAGTTCAAGCTAACTTTATTCGACTGCTTCTACTGTCGTAGGTGTTTCTCCAGCGTTGGTGACCAGCAGAATGGCCAGATTCTGTCTTTGGGGTCAGGCTGTGATCACAAGGCGGTGATTGAACATGAGCTACTCCACGCTCTGGGATTCTACCATGAACAGTCCCGCACAGACAGGGATGACTATGTCGACATCTGGCTGAATCAGGTCACACCAGGTATGTCTAGGAACTTCATTGTCCATCTTTCTTTTGCCATTTGTGTGCTGTAAAAATAACATTACATTCAGGGCTTGACAATTAAGCTTTTTCAGCCAGTTGCCATTCGAGCAAGTAGATGAGATGTTTTACTTGCCCGATAGCCAAACTTACTTGCCCGAAATGGAAAATGTAGGCCTACTAAAAAATAAATAAAATCAACAGAGATTTAAGCAATTATTCTAATTTATTAATGTACAAAACATACAATTAATACGCTCTCCTCAAAGCCACCAGACTCCATTTGACAGAAACAGTATTTTTACCTTGATGATCATTGTAGAAAAGCACTTCATTCAAACTCGACAGAAACAAAATAAAACTCATCAAAACTGTCTTAGTCAGTCTTTCCACTGTTCCAACAATCACCAACTCTGGTTGCTTTTTACAGAAGTTTAGTTAGTTAGTTAGTTAGTTATATTGCTGTGAAAAAATCTCCTTCTAACAACTGTATTCATTCAAGTTTGTCTCCAAAAACTACATTTTACAAGATTACATTTGAACACATCATGATAACCTTAGAATTTTCCCTCACTCAATACTCATATTTACTGAGCAGAGATTGAACGCACCATAATGTAACCCAATGGCACATCCATTAACGTTAGCGGTTAGGTGCCTTTCCCATTTACATGGGAGAAGTTTGTTTTCAGGGATTTCTGACAGAAAACCCTTTCTCACAGGTTTAGGAAACAAACCTACTTGGTGAGGTTTAGGAAAAGGTCATGGTTTGGATTAAAATAAACCCGTTCTAGCAGAAAGTCCTGAAGGTATACTTCTGCATGACGCATTCCACTTGCCCGAACACAGACTTTACTTGAACCTGGCAAAAAGGCAAGCGTTAATGTCGAGCCCTGACATTATTGAGAGTAATGCTATGAAATGTATACTTTAAACCCAGAAATGATAACATTCAGCATGCCCCTTAACACTTATTGTGATATTTTGTGTGGTAGGAATGGCTAAATCGACTTAAAATTTCTCGCAGGACTTGAACACAACTTTAACAAGTACAACGACGACTACATCACCGACCAAAACACAGCATACGACTACGAGTCCGTCATGCATTACAGGCCCTTCTCCTTCAATAGGAACGAGTCCTTCCCCACCATCACCACCAAAATCCCAGAGTTCTACAACATCATTGGCCAGTACCTCGACTTCAGCAAGATGGACACCCTCAGGCTCAACCGGATGTACAACTGCTGTACGTATATGTTGCATGAGTAAATTTCCTATGTTGATATGTTGTTTTTCTTAAAAGTTGACGATGGACAGAATGCAATATTATTGGACAGAAATGATCGGAGTCTTTAGGGAGTAGGATTCAGTGTGTACGAAAGCCCACTAAGCACTAAATGGGCCAAAACTTGACTCTCCAAACTCTTACCGCCTTCCCTCCCCAGCTGGTCCTCTCACCCTGCTGGACCAGTGTGCCTTTGAGTACGCCAGTATCTGTGGGATGATCCAGGCCTCCTCTGATGATGCTGACTGGGTCCATACCGAGAGCAGTGTGGATGCAGAGGATCACACACTCCTGGGACAATGCAGAGGTCAGAGTTGAATAATGTCTCTTTTAAAATCCCAATTACTGATTATTCTAAGTTCAGACAGCATGAAAGAAATGAGGTTGTATGCGGTAAGAGCTCGTCTTGTCTTCGCTCTCTAGATGCTGGCTACTTCATGCACTTCAGCACCATGACTGGGAAGCCTAAGGAGTCTGCACTGCTGGAATCGCGAACCCTCTACCCCAAGAGGAAGCTTCAGTGTCTGCAGTTCTTCTACAAGATGACTGGGAGCTCCAAGGACAGGCTGGTGATCTGGGTCAAGATGGACGATGGCACAGGCACCATTCGTAGAATGAATAAGATACACACCTTTTATGGTATTTATAATGTGGGCATGTTTATGACAGGAGGACATATTTCACAGCAACTACCTGGAGCTAAAGCTACACAGCTTTGCATCAAGGCAAATATTCATTTGAACATTTGTTTAGCTTGTCAGTAGTTTCCAAATGATATTCAAATCAAGTTATTTTAAGACATGACCATATGAAATTCCCCTTGTGGGATAATAAAGTTGACCTTTGACCTTTGACATCATAAAACATACAAGTTGGACAGTTACTAACTGCCTAGATAGTTAAAGGTCTTATTGATAACATTTTTACATAGATGAATATTAAAAAAAAAACAATACATCCACAGAGCTTGTAGAAATGTGTGGACAAAAAGTATGTCATTTTCTAAAAAAAAATATTATGATTGTGAAGTAATCATTTCAAAAATTTGGGCGGGTCCAAAATGAATGTGTTATCTCTGTGGAAGATATTTGATGTTCGGTTCCCACTTCTAACAAGAGGAAGATGCCATCCATCCAACAGAGGATGGATGGCTTTCCTCGGTAGATTGACAATAACGGTGTTTCTGAGCAGTTTCCAGAACAGAAGTGCTCGCCATCTAATCACCGAAAAATGCAATTCTTGCAGAAATCTCAAAATGTCAAAGTTTTTGATACCAAATCACAGCATGGCTTTTTCTATGGTGTTCCTCAAGGTCTTGGTGTCTTAAGGTGGTATTTTGGAGGGATTATTGATCATTTTCATCAATTCTCGAATGGTAAAAAATTGTTAAATTTAGAACCAAATCTGTGTAAGAAATGGTATCAACCCAAAAATTGCTGCAACAACTTATGAGACATAAGTGAGCATGGGGATAGCCATCATATACTTCCATCATATTGTGGGTTTCAGAGGGTTAATGGACAGATATGAGAGTGGTATGAAATATTTCATCTAACTCTTGGCAAGAAAGTGAATATTTCCCAAAATGTCAAACTAGTCCTTTACAGTAAACCCTGGCTAAGGGCTAATTTTAAGCGAAACCTCACTACTTCACTATCCCACTACATTACATACAAACAATATTGCCACACATAATAACATTTGTCATCTTGTCCAGGGGATTCCGACCACACATGGAAGATCGCCCATGTCCCAATGGAGGTAGGGAAAAAATTCCGCTATGCTTTCCAAGCCGTGCGTAATGATCCCTCTGCATCTGCCGGTGGCATCTACATTGACGACATCAGCCTGACCGAGACACGCTGCCCCAACGCCGTGTGGAGGATCCAGAACTTCTCCAAGATCATGGAAACGGCTGACAACAACATGGTTATTGACAGCCCTCGTTTCTACAACCCTGAAGGCTACGGTTACGGTGTCCGTATCATACCATTGTCGAGTTACACTGATTACACAGGCAACTACGCTGGGCTGTACTTCCACCTCGTCAGCGGGGAGAATGATGTGGTGATGCAGTGGCCAGCCATAAACAGACAGGCCACCTTGGTGGTGATGGACCAAGACCCAGACATCAAGCTGAGGATGTCCACCGCTCGCAGCCTCACCACTGATATGAGGCTGAGTAAGTGCTCCCTATCTATTATTTTCAGAGGGATAAGACAGTACAATACATATAACATAATTGCAAGCACATTCAATTGGAATGTGAAACATTATTTATAGAGCCCTTTAAACTAGGGCTGTCAATCGATTAAAATGAATCACACATTTTTTATTTTTTCAAAATGTTCCTTAAAGGGAGATTTGTGTGAGGGCTGTTGTATTTGGACCCAGAAGCAGACACAGACACAGTTGGGTGTTGGTTGAAATTCAGGTGGATTTATTGTAGTTAAAGGTGATGAGGGACGCTGGAGAAGGCAGGGGACAGGCAGGCTGATGAGCAGGGTGGAATGGCTGGCACTGGAATCCACATAGTAGGTAGAACAATCTGGCGACGACTGGCAGGAAAGCTGGTGTTCTTGTACTGTGGGTTGATGAGGTTGATTGTAGACAGGTGCAGAGTGTAGAGTGAAGAGTGAGACCAGGTGCCTGATTAGGGAGCCGCGCCCACGCCACACCCACACACAGAGACTGACAGGGGAGGGGGAGATACAGGGGAAGACAGGAAAACACTGGAGTCACAGCCAGAGCCGTGACAATTTGTCAAGTATTTAATACTCTTATCAACATGGGAGTGGGCAAATATGTTTGCTTTATGCAAATGTATGTATATATTTATTATTGGAAATCAATTAACAACACAAAACAATGACAAATTTTACTATTTGACTATTTGTGTCCTTCCATTGAGTTTGTATGTAATCAAACCGCCTCTAAAATTCACTTCAAGTTCTGTCTGAATTCACCTTTAGATTCTACAGCCCTGCTATACAGCTCTATGGCCCTGTTCAGACCTGGTGTTAACATGCGTCCCGAGTGATCCGATCACAAGTGGACAGCGCTAATTACAGGTGTGAACGCACTCAAGATGCATTGAGGACGCATTGAGATCCGATCACGCAGACCACATTCAGAGGCGGTCTGGGTAACATATGGCCATATTCTTTTAGCAGTGTGTACGTGAATGTGTCCTGGGCCAAATTAAGGACCGCCTACTCAACTGAGATCCCGCTGGGACCCGTGGGGTTTCACTGCGCTCCTCTTGTGAACAGACAGGCAGACACTTGTCTGCCTTGCAGCGTGCAAACGGCTTCTGTGCTCTACTGTACCCTGTCGGTACAGTACGGAACTGTATTTTATTACAATATATCTATAGGCTACATATCTACAGACTATCAGACTAGGCACGCAAAGTGCATTATTATCATACTGTCGGAGATGTGGCAGTGTTTTTGTTCCGGTTCTTTGCACGGAGTTGACACCCGCTCTCTCTCATCCCCGGCTCTCTGAAGCACTGTACCACGCTGTTGCCTGGCAAAGGCAGCGGCGTTGGCAGCACGTAGGTCCCCGGGGACCGCCGGTAGATTCATTCATTCATTATCCGTAACCGCTTATCCTATTCAGGGTCGCGGGGGGACTGACATTGGGCGAAGGCGGGGTACACCCTGGACAGGTCGCCAGACTATCACAGGGCTGACACATAGAGACAGACAACCATTCACACTCACATTCACACCTACGGGACATTTAGAGTCAACAATTAGCCTAACCTGCATGTCTTTGGACTGTGGGAGGAAACCGGAGAACCCGGAGAAAAACCCACGCTAACACGGGGAGAACATGCAAACTCCACACAGAAGGGGCCCAAGCCGGGTTTGAACCTGCGACCCTCTTGCTGTGAGTCGACAGTCGACACCACCTGCAGCCACCGCCCGTACAATAACCTTGTATTTTGATGTTAATAAAATGTACCCAAATTCACGAATATGTAGGATATTACTGCTGACATTCATGTAATATTATGTCACAACATCTGCTGTATTAGCCATGTGTTTTCTACGTGTTTATTTTCATATAGAGCGAGGAAGTGAGATACGATCACAAGCGGTCACTCAAGACGCATGTGGAGACACATTCGAATGTCAAGTGTGAACAGACGTACTTAAAGCTGTCCACTTATGATCGGATCACTCAAGACACATGTTAATGCCAGGTCTGAACAGGGCCTATGAAGCTGTGAATGCTATGGTCGGCATACTAACATGCTCACAATGGCAATGGTGACATTATGATGTTTAGCAGATCATTTGCATGCCAACATTAATATTAATTTCCCGGTAAAAACAAAGTACAGCTGAGGCTGATGGGTAAGTCATTTTTCGTTTTTCTCTTCAAAATGTTATGACAAGCCATCCGATAGCTATGATACGACCGACCGTCATCCCAAAAGCACTCACCTGTCACACGTGCCAGCTTTCAACAATATGAAGTCACAGGTTGTTCTTCAATGATGACAGTCTCATTGAATACATGGCGACTCTGTGTTTTTGTGTCCTCTAGCGTCAGATGGAAAGTTGTTTTGGGACAATCCCTCCAAGGTGGGGACGTATGACCCGTCCTGTGACTGCTACAGAGGTGAATCATGGGGCTGGAGGAACTTCATCAAGCACTTTGACCTCAGGCGGCGCAATTACCTCAAGAACGATGACCTCATCATCTTCATTGACTTTGAGGGTGAGTGGTCTTCTTGTTCAGTGTTGTTTGTGTTGCGCGCCAGGATGCAGGCATGACAGGTTATTATATGTTTGTCCACAGATATAACATCACTGATCAAAACAGAAGTTCCCATTGAACCCAAGGAGTAAGGTCACACAGGGTTTTATATCATGATTAACTGGAGGTAAGACATCATACACTTTTCTAATTGACAGATTACATCACACTTGTATGTGAAGTTACTTTTTTTTATTTAAATAATCAGATGCAACATATGCGGCTGGGATGAGAAGAACCACCTATGAAGATAAAGAAAGGATGGAAGATTACTGCTGTGACACAATATCAGATTTATAATGGAAAAAAATAATTAAAAAATAAAGTTATATTTGGTACATAATTTATAATTAAAAGTTAAAATACTGTATAAACATAAAAAGCTTTTGATGAGCGTCATCATTTTGTACAACAAAGTTCTTTCGCATTGAACTGTTGTCCTAATAAAAGCTATTAAATTAAGCTATTAAAGAACAAGATTGTGGTATGTTTCTTTTGTGTTGTGATGTAAAAGTGGCTGCCATGTGAGTGACCATTAGAGATCAGGAAATAAAAGAAATGTATGCTTTAAGCTTTAAATTGATAAAATAGTATTTATATTTGGTTTTCGATTGTTATAAAAGGATGCAATAAGTTAATATAATACAACACAATATCATTACAATGTCAAAAAAGTCATTAAAAAGTAATAGTATAGTATGTCATTACAATGTCAAAAAAGTCATAATATAATATGTCAAAAAAGTCATGAAGCCATAGTATAGTGTGTCAAAAAAAGTCATAAAATGCGATAGTATAGTATCTCATAAAAAGTCATAAAAAGCCATAGTATAGTACAGTGGTTCTCAATCTTTTTATGTCATTCCCTCCTTTGGAGGATGAACTATTTTCAGGCCCACTCCCTCCCAGGGAGGAGCAGCGTTTTAAAGTATAACACACTATCAGGGGGTAGGGGCACTCTGTCAGTCATTTTGAAGGAGACAAACATAGATGCAGCAGACACAGATTTCCTCATGTGCTCTGTCTATTTTTGTTTTACACAATATATAAATTAACTTTAACTTTTCTAAAATAATAGTAATCTGTTGTTTTCCTTCAGATGACATTAATTCTATGACTAATGTTTTGAGAAGAAATAAGTTAACATATTCCTATGATGGTTGTTTCTTTTGTCCCTGTCAAATATCTGTCCATTCTGTAACCCTACAGACTACCTGTCTGAATGAACACCATTGCTACCATGGATGTATAAAGAGCTGATTTGTTTACTGTTCCACCGTGAAAAAACATTCTGACATCAAAACATTGATTGCACATCACATTTTCCCAGCGCGCCCCATAGTTTGAGAACCACTGGTATAGTATGTCAAGAAGTTTTTGACATACTATGTTATGATTTTTTTTTTTTCCACATACTATACTATGACTTTTTTTGACATGCTATACTATGACTTTCTATGACTTTAATTACTTTTATGACGTACTATACTATAACTTTTTTCAGCATACTATACTGTGATATTTTTATGAATTTTTTCGACATACTATACTATGACTTTTTTATTACTTTTTAGACACACTATATTATGACTTTTTAATGACTTTTTTGGCCTACTATACTATGACTTTGACTTTTTCGACAAACTATATTATGACTTTTTTCAACATACTATACTATGCCTTTTTTCTAACTTTTTTGACATGCTATACTATGACTTTTTTAGGACTTTCTTCGACATACTATACTATGACTTTTTTTCGAATTACTATACTAAGGCTCTTTAATGACTTTTTTTCAACGTACCATAGTATGACTTTTTAGAGACTTTTTATGACATACTATAAGATGGCTTTTTTCGGCACACTATAGTATGACTTTTTTATGACTTTTTTTGGCTGGACCGCAGAGGGCCAGCCCTACAAACGCAAAAGTCTGTCGCTGAGTGAGTGAGTGAGTGAGTGATGAAGTTACAGGATTGGTCGGCCGACTGCTGGAGTTTCTTCATTGGTCGTTGCTCTTTCAAAAAGAAAAGGCAGAGAACAGTTCTGTGTTTACGTTTTCTGGGGAGCGTGTCAGCGGTTCAATGTAACATTACGTAGTGCTGTTGTTGTGCATGTGTTATTGTTTATGTTCGTTTAAGTTACGTTATGTTGTGCATCGTATTGTGTTACCGTTCAAATTTTCGCCTCGCTTTCCTCCATTTCCGCCATGAACTGACTATCTATCAGTCACACGTCACTACTGCGGTATGAACCCAAAATAAACAGACTGTGCTGTGATTTAATTACAATAAACAGATCCAAATGAAGCCGAAATAACAACATAAATATATCAATTTGTAAAAAGACCGAATTCCTTCTTTGTCGAGTCTGTCCGCAACAAAACAAGCAAACAACTTTTAAAATGCTTGTTTTCTGAACGGAGTTCGGATTGATCAATGCCAGGCTATGATAACACCAGCTGCTCCGTCAACACTCAACATAACGTCATCTAGGCATAAATACGGCAGCGACGTTGTTGTACACGGATCAAAGTCTGCCGAAATAACTACATAATGATGCTGATTAGTAAAAAGTCTGAATTCATGCTTTGTCGGGTCTGTTACCATGACGACAAGCAAACAACTTTTAAAATGCTTGTTTTCTGAATGGAATTCGGATTGATCAGTGGCTGGCTACGTTAACATTGCAGCTGCTCCATTAACACTCCATCTAGGAATAAATACAGCAGCAACAACGTCAGTGATGACAGCTGGAATATCTCAACGCTGATAAACTTTCGCGAAGTATGTATATATTGTTACACACAACTTATATGATGAATGCTTTTGATACACATGCTTTAATAAAAAACTGAAATACTTTAAACCTTGCATACTGTATGTCATGTTAATACCTTTTCACCTTGTATAAAATGTATAATATACTGACTAGTAAATGTTACCATTTACATTACTGAATGTCATTTGCTTCATTATAAGTTGGCTTTCAATTAAGCATTAAGATATAAGTGGTAAAAAACTGTTCATAAAACATTATAGACATGACCACTGATTATTTGTGTTACAATTTAGCCACCAATTAATATACTGACCATATACGGTCCAGCCATATACTCGGTTTTGACCGAGTCTTGTTTACATACTATACTATGACTTTTTTTCAACATATTATACTATGACATAAAGTATTTGTGAATTTTTAATGACATGCCATACTTTTTGTTTTTATTAGAAGCACATTGATTCGACGCCTGTCGCATGAAATTTACTATGTAAATAAAATTTGATTGATTGATTTGATGCTATGACTTTTTTGGACATACTATACAATGACTTTTTAATGACTTCATGACATACCATACAATGACTTTTTTTATGACTTTTTTCAACATACTACACTATGACTTTAGTATAGTATGATAAAAATGTCATAAAAAGCCAAAGTATAGTAAGTCATAAAAAGTCATAAAAAGCCATATTGCATTATGTCATAAATAAGTCATAGTATAGTATATCAAGAAAGTCCTAAAAATCATACTATAGTATGCCAATATATATATATAAATATATATATATATATATATATATATATATATATATATATATATATATATATATATATTTATATATATATATATATATATATATATATATATATTGGCATACTATAGTATGATGAGAAAGTGTGTGACCCGGCAGCCATGTTGAGATCAGTTGAGAAAATACCAAGCACGGAGCAAACTTTCTCATTTTACAGCTAAACAGTACACTACAAGATGTTTCTGAAAACATTTGAGGTGAGAAATACATTACAGAAACAGAATATTGATTCATATTTGATCAGCGCTGCCTAGTTTGACCGTTTGATCGGAGTTTGCGAGTGATTGACAGCTGCCTCTGTTGAATGAACAGCCAATAGGAACGCTCTCTCTCTCTGAAATAACCTGTGATTGGCCAAAGTCTCACATCACAGGCTAGAATTGTTAAAGCCTGAAAACAGAGCCATGAGGAGGTGCAGAAGTCTAGTTTTCTCTCAGAACACTTGAATTACAATATGCTGAAAGGTTATTATGGAATTTGTGCCCAATGACGCCAAAAACGTTCTGCCTACTGCAGGTTTAAAGTTTTGACCATTGCTTTTTAAATCTGTCTCTTGTTAAGTCCTTGAACTTTATGGAGGCGCAATAATACTAATAATAAATCAATCAAGTGTTCCTTTAATATCAACTAAATCAGCTGCATTGACATTTGATACATATCAGCACAGACATAAGATAAGGAAAATGTAATATAGCACGTCATCAGGTATTAGTGGTGATATGGCACGGCAAATTGAAGTGTCAGCACTTGTGTTCTTCTAATAAATCATTACAGGAGGATTGAATGGAATGTACAAGCAGTTCCTTCACTTAACACAAAGAGGACATGGTTTAGACAACCCCTCTTGCATTGCAAGATTGCCTTCTGAGGACTGCATGACTTGGTAAAATACTATCCCAAGCCACAGAGAGGTCAGAAGTCATATTTCATTAACAACATAATTGCCTGTTTTATTAGACTAAAGATCAGAGTTCTTATCAATCTATTGTTGATTATGTTGCCTCTGTACAGGGTCAACAGCTTATTGTGCTGTCAGTCATATAAGTGGCAGTGAGGACACGTGTGAAATGCCTGTTACTCATTGAACACTATAATCCTGATCAAAGTTCCCCTCCAGCTGCTGTCTTTATGGACATGTTTACACTGGCATCAGAGAAACACGTTTGTGTCTGGATAACGACATGGGCTCTGGAGACGGTTTGAAGAAAATTGCTGCGCTGATTGGAGTCTTTGTGGTATTGAAGGTAGGGAATTTTTTGAAGCATTTGAAATTGAATTACATTCAGAAACTGAAAAAGAAATGCCTCCGTAGAAGGGTTTAAATTTAGACATTTCTCTTTGTGTGCTAGGTGCAAGCTGCTCCAACACGTACCGGTTGGTTTCTATTAACTTTATTGATCATATGCACAAAAAACAAGCTTGGTTTTTACTTTTTCGCGATAACAATAAATTTATCTTCCAGGTGATAATGCAGATGCTGGTGAACTGAGGGACGACATACTTGAGATCAATAGAGGTATATTTTTTAAGCCCTGTCAAAGATGCCCTGTCTCCTGTTGATACGTTATCATAGAGGCAAAGTCCCGCCCCTTCCGGTAGACCAACATTGGACCTTATGTAGGAAAAAATATGACTGGTAGTCATATCGAGAAAAATCATTTTTATCCTGTTTCAATTGCGCCATGAATCACACATATGATGTTTGACAATTTAAAAGATGATTATACTAGTCAAGAAAGTCGCAGTTTGTTGTAAAACTGTAGTAGGTATAGAACTGTGAAAATACGTAATTAGGTAACCTGCAAATAGCGAAAACATGCAAAAACTTGCAAAAACTTTCGCAAGGCTCGCTGCTCAATGACCTATCCTAACCTTAACTATTCAAGGTCAATGCCAAACCTTAACCAACTTGCGAGAATTTCGCAATTTGCGTCTTACCTTCTAGCCACGACCAGATGTGTGTTTCATACTTGGATGTTCTTACACCAGCAACGGGTCTTGCTTGTTTTTTCACTTCCCGGCTGATAAAAAGACCAGGAGTTGCTGGATGAAACACAACAGGTAAGATAACGTTACATTTGTGTGTGGAACATAGCTAAGTTAGCTGGCTAGCTAGTATTGGAATAAGACCAGAGATGTAGTTCACTGAGCAGTTTCACACAAAACTAAATGATACTACGACAAACCTACGACAAACTGCAACCTTCTTGACTTGCAAAATTATCTTTTAAATTGACAAACAGCATATGTGTGATTCAGGCCATAATTCAAATGGCATCAAAAAAATATTTGTCTCTTGTCATACATGTTTTTTATGAAATAAGATACCATGGGGAACCAAGCCCCCAGGAAGAGCACCGGACTTCGAAGCAAATTTTATATAGTGGCCAAACGGCAGTACTACAACTTCCGTGTCCGTCATGCGATGCCATTGGGCCCAAAATGACTTTTTCCCATAGACTTACATTGAGAAAGAGACGCCTGTAACTCAGCGGATAATTTTTTTTGAGGTAAATCAACTTCCCAGTACGAAAACTTGAATAGCCCTTATTTTAAATCATTAGGGCCTAAAAGTTGTAAAATGCACTAATAGCTGAATCCAGAGTTATTTTCCTTCCTCCGTTCATGTGAATGAGACCTGGGCTGGGAGGCGCAGCTAAAAAAAAAAACGCTACTGCTCAATGGGCTTAATGGATGCGGAAGATCGCCGGAAGATCCGAGTAACTTTATACTCAGAAGTCAAGCTTTTTTTGCTTCATGCGCCACTGAGCAACTTCCATAGCAATGAACGGGGCCCCGCCTCGAACGCTGTTCTCTTTATACATCCATGTGGGGAAGTTGGGAACACTGGAAGGGGAGGGACTTCACCTCTATCTATACATTGTTGACTGATATTCATATGTACTAAACATGTGTTTTTAGGGTTAACACACCTGTTTCAGGGAGACATCGCTGGTGATGTAAGTATACAGAGAGTCTGAGCAGAGATGATGTTTGTCAAGAACTTAAAAGCATACTTTTAACACTTTCAATTTGTCTCGCAGCCCAACAGGAATGCAATCCTTGATCAAACAAGAAGATGGAAGTTTCCCATTCCCTATATCTTAACGGATTCTTTAGGTACACTATGCACAAAGGAATACATTTCGACCAACAAATAATTTGTAGGTAATATAGTAGTAAATAAGTATAGGTAAATATACATGTCCTGATTTGGAATTTCCATTACTCTAGAACTGAATGCTAAAGGTGTGATCCTCCAGGCTTTTGAGGAATACCGTTTGAGATCCTGTGTGGACTTCAAGCCCTATGAGGGCGAGAGCAGCTACGTCTCCTTCACCAAGCTGTCTGGGTGAGCTGCAATGTTCCACACTGACTCAGGGATGATCTTGGCTGTTGCACAACTTTATGGGCCATGCAGTCAAGTCATCAAAAGCATTAAGATTAGGAAATGTTGATGTGACGAAATACTATTTAGAGCTCAGTAACAGCACCTTAGGTCGATTGCGTGTTGATTTTCCATTTTATCAATTCAGATGCTGGTCATATGTTGGAGATGATAGAGAAGGCCAGAATGTGTCCATTGGGGCCAGGTGTGACACTAAGTCCATTGTGCAGCATGAGCTCCTCCACGCTCTGGGCTTTTACCATGAACAGTCTCGCTCAGATAGAGATGACTATGTCAAAATCTGGTGGGACCAGATTGAAGAAGGTGGGTCACAATATTTCATTTTTTGTTTTATTCAGGGCTTTAGTCAGGATTTTAGATTTTTCTAAATTCCGCCATCAGAACCCCATCCAGATAGGAAAATTCTGACTAGTCACCAACCAAGTATTTAAAATAATAACATTTAACAATTCAGATATTCATTGAAAACTAAGGCTGTCAAAGTTAACGCGATAATAATGTGTTAACGCAAATTCGTTTTAATTTCTTTAATGCATTAAAACAGTTTGCGCCCTCTTGATTGAAATTGGAGCTGCATGACTTGGAAAAAAGCACGGGGTTTTTGCAAATTAGAAAATTTTGCTGCCACAGGGTCAACAGCTTATTGTGCTGTCAGTCATATAAGTGGCAGTGAAGACACGTGTGAAATGCCTGTTACTCATTGAACACTATAATCCTGATCAAAGTTCCCCTCCAGCTGCTGTCTTTATGGACATGTTTACACTGGCATCAGAGAAACACGTTTGTGTCTGGATAACGACATGGGCTCTGGAGACGGTTTGAGGAAAATTGCTGCACTGATTGGAGTCTTTGTGGTATTGAAGGTAGGGAATTTTTTGAAGCATTTGAAATTGAATTACATTCAGAAACTGAAAAAGAAATGTCTCCGTAGAAGGGTTTAAATTTAGACATTTCTTTTTTGTGTGCTAGGTGCAAGCTGCTCCGACACATACCGGTTGGTTTCTATTAACTTTATTGATCATATGCACATAAAACAAGCTTGGTTTTTACTTTTTCGCGATAACAATAAATTTATCTTCCAGGTGATAATGCAGATGCTGGTGAACTGAGGGACGACATACTTGAGATCAATAGAGGTATATTTTTTAAGCCCTGTCAAATATGCCCTGTCTCCTGTTGATACGTTATCATAGAGGCAAAGTCCCGCCCCTTCCGGTAGACCAACATTGGACCTTACGTAGGAAAAAATATGACTGGTAGTCATATCGAGAAAAATCCTTTTTATCCTGTTTCAATTGCGCCATGAATCACACATATGATGTTTGACAATTTTAAAGATGATTATACTAGTCAAGAAAGTCGCAGTTTGTTGTAAAACTGTAGTAAGTATAGGACTGTGAAAATACGTAATTAGGTAACCTGCAAATAGCGAAAACATGCAAAAACTTGCAAAAAATTTCGCAAGGCTCGCTGCTCAACGACCTATCCTAACCTTAACTATTCAAGGTCAATGCCAAACCTTAACCAACTTGCGAGAATTTCGCAATTTGCGTCTTACCTTCTAGCCACGACCAGATGCCTGTGTGTTTCATACTTGGATGTTCTTACACCAGCAACGGGTCTTGCTTGTTTTTTCACTTCCCGGCTGATAAAAAGACCAGGAGTTGCTGGGTGAAACACAACAGGTAAGATAACGTTACATTTGTGTGTGGAACATAGCTAAGGTAGCTGGCTAGCTAGTATTGGAATAAGACCAGAGATGTAGTTCACTGAGCAGTTTCACACAAAACTAAATGATACTACGACAAACCTACGACAAACTGCAACCTTCTTGACTTGCAAAATTATCTTTTAAATTGACAAACAGCATATGTGTGATTCAGGCCATAATTCAAATGGCATCAAAAAAATATTTGTCTCTTGTCATACATGTTTTTTATGAAATAAGATACCATGGGGAACCAAGCCCCCAGGAAGAGCACCGGACTTCGAAGCAAATTTTATATAGTGGCCAAACGGCAGTACTACAACTTCCGTGTCCGTCTTGTGATGCCATTGGGCCCAAAATGACTTTTTCCCATAGACTTACATTGAGAAAGAGACGCCTTTAACTCAGCGGATAATTTTTTTTGAGGTAAGTTAACTTCCCAGTTCGAAAACTTGAATAGCCCTTATTTTAAATCATTGGGGCCTAAAAGTTGTAAAATGCACTAATAGCTGATCCAGAGTTATTTTCCTTCCTCCGTTCATGTGAATGAGACCTGGGCTGGGAGGCGGAGCTAATAAAAAAAACGCTACTGCTCAATGGGCTTAATGGATGCGGAAGATCGCCGGAAGATCCGGGTAACTTTATACTCAGAAGTCAAGCTTTTTTTGCTTCATGCGCCACTGAGCAACTTCCATAGCAATGAACGGGGCCCCGCCTCGAACGCTGTTCTCTTTATACATCCATGTGAGGAAGTTGGGAACACTGGAAGGGGAGGGACTTCACCTCTATCTATACATTGTTGACTGATATTCATATGTACTAAACATGTGTTTTTAGGGTTAACACACCTGTTTCAGGGAGACATCGCTGGTGATGTAAGTATACAGAGAGTCTGAGCAGAGATGATGTTTGTCAAGAACTTAAAAGCATACTTTTAACACTTTCAATTTGTCTCGCAGCCCAACAGGAATGCAATCCTTGATCAAACAAGAAGATGGAAGATTCCCATTCCCTATATCTTAACGGATTCTTTAGGTACACTATGCACAAAGGAATACATTTCGACCAACAAATAATTTGTAGGTAATATAGTAGTAAATAAGTATAGGTAAATATACATGTCCTGATTTGGAATTTCCATTACTCTAGAACTGAATGCTAAAGGTGTGATCCTCCAGGCTTTTGAGGAATACCGTTTGAGATCCTGTGTGGACTTCAAGCCCTATGAGGGCGAGAGCAGCTACGTCTCCTTCACCAAGCTGTCTGGGTGAGCTAAAGTGTTCCACACTGACTCAGGGATGATCTTGGCTGTTGCACAACTTTATGGGCCATGCAGTCAAGTCATCAAAAGCATTAAGATTAGGAAATGTTGATGTGACGAAATACTATTTAAAGCTCAGTAACAGCACCTTAGGTCGATTGCGTGTTGATTTTCCATTTTATCAATTCAGATGCTGGTCATATGTTGGAGATGATAGAGAAGGCCAGAATGTGTCCATTGGGGCCAGGTGTGACACTAAGTCCATTGTGCAGCATGAGCTCCTCCACGCTCTGGGCTTTTACCATGAACAGTCTCGCTCAGATAGAGATGACTATGTCAAAATCTGGTGGGACCAGATTGAAGAAGGTGGGTCACAATATTTCATTTTTTGTTTTATTCAGGGCTGTAGTCAGGATTTTAGATTTTTCTAAATTCCGCCATCAAAACCCCATCCAGCTAGGAAAATTCTGACTAGTCACCAACCAAGTATTTAAAATAATAACATTTAACAATTCAGATATTCATTGAAAACTAAGGCTGTCAAAGTTAACGCGATAATAATGTGTTAAAGCAAATTCGTTTTAATTTCTTTAATGCATTAAAACAGTTTGCGATTTTTAGGTTGTAGCAAGCTCAGTTTTAAGTCTAGAGTGAGGATACTGGCATCATATGAAATTACTGGCATCATATAAAACTAGAAAAAACCTAAGGGATCCATTGGTATCAGCCATGTCATACTAGCCTGTCGCGAAGGAGGCTAAATAACACTCCAAAGTTATGCAAAATTTTGGCGAGGAAAAACTGGCATGGCAAGGGGTCCCTTGACTTCTGACCTCAAGACGTGAATGAAAATGTCAGCACACTGACACCAAGACAGCTGTTGTCTCCTGTTGGGTTTTGAGTCTGCCATGTTATGATTTGAGCATATTTTTCATGCAAAACGCAGTGCCTGTGAGGTTTTTTGGACAATATTATTATTATTATTAATATTATAATATATTTTTTTTATTTCCAATAATAAATATATACATATATTTACATAAAGCAAGCATATTTGCCCACTCTCATATTGTTAAGAGTATTAAATACTTGAAAAATCTCCTTTTAAGGTTCATTTTGAACAGATAGAAAATTTGTGATTAATTTGTGATTAATCGTGATTAACTATGGACGATCATGCGATTAATCGCGATAAAATATTTCAATCGACTGACAGCCCTATTGAAAACATTTCATATTCACTGAATTGAAAACATTGGCTTTTGTATTATAATGTAATTAAAGTAGGTTGCAGACAGTGTCTTATATTCAGTGATGCATTACTAAGTTTGTTTGCAAAAGGAAATTTACACCATCTGTACACCAAAACTGAATTCAAACAAATGATCAAAAGGATAGGATGTTTTATAGCTTCTACATATGCATGATGTTACATGGTAGCATTGCTAGAAGGAGTTGATATACTGTCAATTGACTATCTACATGACAATGTTACTGCCTCCTCACAGGGATGGAGCACAATTTCAACAAGTACGAGGATGACTTCATCACTGATCTGAACACGCCATATGATTATGAGTCCATCATGCACTACAGGCCGCTGTCCTTCAACAAAAATGAAAGTATCCCCACAATCACCACCACCATACCATATTTTAATGAGGTCATTGGCCAGCGGCTGGACTTCAGTGCAGTAGACATCACCAGGCTCAGCCGCATGTACGACTGTGGTGAGTGTCTCCTTTCACGCCTGCTTAAAGGTTAGAGAAAGGCAACTGGTTCACGTCCTATATCCTGGCAGGGTAAATGGTTAAGAGGGGCACCCTGATAGCTCAGTTGGTAGAGCGGGTGCCCATAAGGCTGAGTCCCAACCGCGGCGTCCCAGGTTCGATTCCGACCTGCAGTCATTTCCGCATGTCGCCCCCTCTCTCTCTCCCCCTTTCTAGTCTATCCACTGTCCTATAAATAAAGGCTTGAAAACACCAAGAAAATAATCTTTAAAAAAAAAAAAATGGTTAAGAATCTGTAAGATAGAGGTGTGTAAGTAAATTACTGATTTATTGTCACACTAGACCTGAAATACATGTGTGTGCTCATCCTAAAGCTGCACTAAAAGAACTCTGTAGTCCCCCTCAGCTTTCTGAAATTTTAGTCTATTTTGAGCTTGTTCCGCTGCCGCATAGTCTCCAAAAACTCCATAAATGCAGCATTCGACTTAAGAGCCACACTTGAGAGATTTTTATGTAGAAATCCCACTAGTAGTTTGTAGGTCCTCCATATTACCCCAATCAAATTTGAGCATGTACTCCTCTCTGCCATCTCTGTAGTGCTTTAAGCTTTGTAGGTTGATTGTTGCTAACTGTCTTTTTCCAGCCAATACACACACTCTCTTGGACCAGTGCTCTTTTGAGCTGATCAACATCTGTGGAATGATCCAGAACGAGCAGGACAACGCAGATTGGGTCCAAACGCTGAGCAGTCCAGCTGGTACTGACCACACCGTGTCAGGGCGCTGCAGAGGTACTGAGCTAATTCTCTAGATCATATAGCCTCAATGCCCAGCTGTAGAGAGTTTATGATGTATGCAAAAGATCAAACTTGTAAACTTGTAAACACTCAAATGGTGCGTACCTACTCAGGAGGTGGCCATACGCAATAAAACGTAAGGCTGCTCATGCATGGCGCAAGGCAATGTTAAATGCTCTGCACATTTTTTGGACTGTCTTGGCTGACACGCCTCTTCAGTGTCGCATGGAGGTTGGGGACAGTGCCTATGGAATTATTATCGGGGTATCACACTGCTCAGCCTCCCCTGGAAAGTTTATTCTGAGTGCTGGAAAGGAGAGTCCGACCGATTGTCAAACCTCGGCTCCAGGAAGAACAATGCGGATTCCATCCTGGCCATGGAACAGTGAACCAGCTCCCGTGTCCCCCGGAGAGTCCTGTGAGGATTATTACGGGAATATGGGGTACCGAGGTCGCTGTTACGAGCCATCCAGACTTTGTATAACCAAAGTGAGAGCTGTGTCCGTATACCTTCGCATCAAAAAGGGCCAGTAGAGGTGGTTCGGGCATCTGATCAGGATACCTCCTGGACACCTCCTTTGGAGGTTTTCCGGTCACGTCCAACTGGTAAGATGCTCCTGGGTAGACCCAGAAAACGCTGGAGAGATTATATATCTCGTCTGGACTGGGAACGCCTCGGGTTCCCCAAGAAGAACTGGAAGACGTTGCTGGGGAGAGGGACATCTGGAATTCCCTGCTAAGCCTGCTGCCCCGCAATCCGGACCCAGATAAGCAGAAGTAAATGGATGGATGGATGGATGGATGTGGACAAAAATCAAAAGTGCAAGTACTCAGTACCGATGAGTGCCGGCCGATTTCAGGCACTTACCTTAACCAAGTAGTTTTGGTGCCTAAACCTAACTGCGACCGTTTCACAACGTTAACCACATCTTACGTTAACCACATATGATAACGTTAACCACGCGCAAACTTTCTGCGTTAAGATACGACACAAAAGACTGATGGAAGCTTTGTGCCCAAGTGGCAAAATATGACAAGTAGGGATGAGATGATGTTTTTGGGATAAATGCTGTTGTAACAGGACATGAATAACATTATGCTCTAATCCCAGTCATCACTATAAATCAGTTGACAAAATATGTACCAATGGGCTTCCCTTTCTAGATTCTGGCTACTTCATGAAGTTTGACACATCTTCCGGCGCAGCTGGAAGAAGCGCCTTGCTAGAGTCACGTATCCTCTACCCCAAGAGGGATGAGCATTGCCTGCAGTTTTTCTACAAGATGACTGGAGCAGCTGGGGACAAACTGGTGATATGGATCAGGACTGATGATGGGACAGGGATTGTAAGCAGTGTCAGGAAGATCCACACCATTACAGGTATTTTGTTTTATCCTTCCTGTGCAAGTACATAATATACTGCCTATTGCACAGTGCATTCTAAAATGTTGTCACTTCAAAATCCTTAATGAAAAGCACTTTCTATCCATGTAGTGGTATTGCATTGTAAGACATTGTAATTCCCAAACCAATTTAAATAAATCACCTGCTTTTTGTCTTTCAGGTAACGGAGATGCTGTCTGGAAAATAGCCCATGTGACTCTCAAGGTGACAGAGAAGTTCCGCTATTTCTTCCAAGGCATCAGAGGATCATCCAACTCCTCGGGTGCCATCTTAATCGATGACATCACTCTTACTGAGACCAATTGCCCCAGTGCTGTCTGGCAAATCCACAACTTCACCAGCGCTCACGCCACCACTCCTCTTGGCAGTCCAGTTAAAAGCAAGTGCTTCTACAACTCAGAGGGCTACTCATTCGGTATCAGTGTTTACCCAAATGGAAAAGACAGTGCCTATCCAGACTATGTTGGCATGACCTTGCACCTCTGCAGTGGGGAAAATGATGCAGTGATGCAGTGGCCGGCCAAAAACAGGCAGGCGACTATCGTTGCCATGGACCAGGACCCTGATGTAAAACTGAGGATGTCTTCTACAAGAAGCTTCACCACAGGTAGGCCCAGGTCACTGGCTTTTAGGAAAAAGAGAGTTTTCTAGCCAGATGAAAGGGTTGCTTTAGCTGGATTACATCTAGTAGTATATAGCCACTCAGATAGTTTGGCTTTTATTTGCTCAGGTTTTGAGATTTCTGCTTCACCCCAATACAATGAAGGTGAGCCAAATTTTTTTTTTAGGGAGCATTGAACAAGACTGACCGAGTATATGGCTGGACCGTGTATGGTCAGTCTGTGAATGTGTGACTAAATTGTTATACAAATAGTCAGTTGTCATGTTTATAATGTTAAATGCAGTGACAAATGTCCGACAGGTCCAGAGGATATGAATTGACGCGCTGCTCCACTCAACTCGCCGTTCAAGCGGTGACGTACCGGATTGTGAAATACTGTACAACTGATTGGTCCCTGGTTTTCTGCTTGCCGTTTCAAACAGGAAACAACATGGCGGCCTGCTCATAAACTTTCTGTTATTCTGTCTAAACAATTCACCAAAATCTACTTCTGAAAACATTTTAAGCGAGAAATAGGCTATGCCACTGCTGAATCTAATTTCATTTTAGAACTAGATCGGCTAATTTCACAGGTTGGTCCAAGTTTCGTGAGCCGGACGCGTCGCGCTGGATGGGTTCATTTGCATAAAGGACTGTTCCCGCCTTTTCACTTTGAGAGAGCGACGGCCAATGAGGAAACTCCAACACTCGGCCGACCAATCGTGTAACTTCATCACTCAGTTACTCACTCAGTGACAGACTTTTACGTTTGTATGGCTGGCCCTCTGCGGTCCAGCCAAAATTTGCATTTCAGCCAAAATTCAGCAACATTTCCTTACAGATACAGTGTCAAAAGAATTACGATCAGTGTACAATCAGGAACCACAAGTATTGCCTATCAAAAATGATTGAAATCTAGGGTTGTTACTTCACAGTCCTCATTTCATATGATCTTTATAGTGACAATTTCAATTCTTAAAGCTGAACTAATCAATACTTCTATTTTAACAATGACGTGATGTGTAATATGCAAGGTGTCACCCCTGACAGCTGTTCCCCTCAGCTCTATGGTGCTTTTTAGCATTTTAGCGCTTAGTTTTATGGCCCACAACTTTACTGTTTTGGTTCATTTTCACCAATCTCTTCAACCCCGTTTCCAGCGGCTGGTTTCCGCAAAAAGACTCTTGAATGTAGGAAGAATGTAAATATCCACACCATGTCGCCTACCTTGTCTGCAATTTGATGCTAGGCAGGTAGTGTACAGTTTGTTTTTAGAACTTTTTTGATGAAAACAGCTGCCTGTAGCGGTTAGAAACAAGCTTGATGAGAGAGAGCCAAAATACTAAATCTGCTGGCCATAAAATCAAAACACTGAGCTGAAAGACGCTATAGGCCTACAGTGAAGCTCTGTAGATATTTTGTGGTTCAACCCTGAAAGCTCTTAATTGTGTACCGAGGGGTGTAGGATATTACAAAGCAATTTAAGGTTATCGAGGTATATTTAGCCTAAAGCCAGTATTTTCAATGTCACAAAGGTGGCTCTCTTTTATCTTGGCTAGATCGCCATGACAACTTATGCTGCAGACCTAACCTGAGCCGTCTTCTCATATTAACTCCGGACAAACAATGGCCAGAGAAACGGGTTCGGACATTGTCCGAAGTTGCCCTTTCACACATGTAGCACACGACAGGAGATTGTTTGTGTCAGACGCGTTCTCTACTGGAAATATTCCGTTTGGTTCAGGTGAGCGGGGACACCTGGGTAAAGCGTGCAGGCTACGGCATGGCTACGGACTACTTGACCATGGTGTAATCCGCGTTATGTGAAGGACATGACAGATTACACCACGGTCAAGTAGCTGGTTCGTAATTTGGTAATAAAGAACCAAGTTTCTTGCCATTGCTTGAATTTGTTTGACAATTTCGGTGTCTGCCCTTACCGACACAAGTTCCTGAATCTCGTCGTCTCTCCAGTTTTCCACATTTTCGTTGGCGTCCTCGTGTAAATGACCCTTCTTCTTCACGCTTGGTTGTTTGTTTTCTTCTGGTTTTGCACCAGCCGCATGGAAATGTCATCAACTCGCCCACTCTCTCTCTGTGAATTATCAGGACAATGACCTGCTCTTATCACACATGTGCTCAATCGGACATTACACAAACTTTGTACTAAGGAGCTGGTAGAGTAAAGTCCATTTAATGTTCAGTCTAAATGATTTGGACATTCGCGTTCTTGCATATAGCTCCTCCGGGTAAATGTCTAGATAAGTTCAGGGTTGCAGTGCATATGTGAAAGGTGCTCTGGTCTGGAGCAGGTATGTTCAGAGTGTTGCTTTTTGCTGTGCACTTTCTGTTTCATTCGTAAAACCCCTTTTAGGCTCTGTCGGACTTGCTTCGTAGTACACCCCTCAGGTATCTAGCTAGCTTTGCATTATCTCCTACCCTGATATCCTGTTTCAACCAAAAACATGTAGAATTCAGAAGTGCAAAATGTTTGTTTTTTTTCTTGACTATTTTCCCCCCTCAGACACTGATCCCCGTTGGAACAAACCAACAGCTACTTCAGGTGCAGTGTGGGATGACGACTGCCAGTGCTACCATGGTCAAGACTTTGGCTGGAGCACATTCATTTCTCACAAGCAATTGGACAGGAGGAGCTTCCTCAAGAACGATGACCTCATCATTACTGCTGACTTCAATGGTGAGAATCAAAACTATCAGTACTTCTACCCGGCTATACTAGACTATTCATACATCAGACAAATAGTCTGCCAAACTTTTCTACATTTTTAAGAACATTTCCAGCAAATGCCTGTTCAATACATAGAATTCTGTTCAGATTTCATGCTACTTTAAATCTTGTCTCACTTTTTTCTTACATACATTATTTGAATCTTGCCATCTTGAATGAGCTAAAAGTTTATTTAACATCTTCATTAACTTGTTTTCGTTAGATTTGACCCACTTGATCAACACTGAGGTGCCTGTCAAACCGGCCGCACCAAGTAATGACATCACAGATGAGAAGCCAATCAGCGAGGTGGAAATGAGACCGGAGGCTCCAAAACACAGAGTAGCACGTGCTGCCAACCCCTGTTATCCTAACCCTTGTTTTAATGGAGGCGTGTGTGTGGAGAGTGAAGGGAAAGCCTCATGCAGGTGTGTGTTTGCGGGAGTCGATGCATGCGTAATTGTGGCAATTTAGGAACTTTTGGAGAACTGGGGATATTTTGGCCAATCTTCACTTCCAAAAGATATTAATTTAAATTCAATGTCAATTAGGCTCAGGCTAATGCACTTAAAGTGGCAGTAGGCAGTATATTTTTGGCATTATTGGGCAAAAATTCCACAATAATCTTTCAGCATATTGTAATTCAAGTGTTCTTAGAGATAACTAGACTTCTGCATCTCATCATGGCTCTGTTTTCAGGCTTCAGAAAATTTAGCCCGTGACGGGAGACTTTGGCCAATCAGAGGTCATTTCAGAGAGAGAGCGTTCCTATTGGCTGTTCATTCAACGGAGGCAGCTGTCAGTCACTCGCGAACTCCAATCAAACGGTCAAACTAGGCAGCGCTGATCAAATATGAATCAATATTCTGTTACTGTAATGACTATTTCTGTCCTCAAATGTTGTCAGAAACATCTTGTAGTGTACTGTTTAGCTGTAAAATTAGAAAGTTTGCTCCGGCTGGTGGGCGGTGCTTGGTATTTCCTAAACTGATCTCACCATGGCGGCCAGGTCAACAGTACACTACAAGATGTTCCTGGAAAAATTTTAGACAATAGGCAATACAGTATTGATTCATATTTGATCAGGACTGCATAGTTTAACCGTTTGGTCGGAGTTTGCGAGTGATTGACAGCTGCTCAGAGACGGCAAGACTCCAGCACGGCTCTGATTGGTTGTTTTCCTCCGGTCTGTGAAATCTTGCAGATGCCATTAGGAGCACCAAAGGACACAGATGAACATGATTTTTTTTTCAGATTACCTGTCTCATGCACTACTGTCAGGATATAGTGAACGTTTTATTAAAATAACTTTTTTTAATCATATTTGCTCCAATTCTACCCACTGCTGCTTTAAGTATGGAGCTAGATCCAGGAGTTCATTAGCTTTGCTTAGCATAAAGACTGGAGGCAGGCTCAGTAATTAATACAATCCCTCAGGATTATTTTGGCCATTTATGATATAATTTAGCTACTCTGGGCATGATTAAAAATAATGGGGAAATGTAATTGTAGTTTCTTTAGTCTCCTTTGAGAAAAATACTTATTCGCTTTCTTACGGACAGTAACATAAGAATATCTATACCACTCTCATGTTGGTGTGTTAAATATGGAGCTGGAACCGGGGGGCAATTAGCTTATTTTAGTATGATGACTGGAAATAAAGGGGAAATAGCTTGCCTGGCTCTCTCCAAAGTTAAAGAAAAAGTGCCTACACGCACCTCTAAAGCTGAGTAATTAGCATGTTTTATCTTGTTTGTTTAAAATGTATTCAAACAGCAATGTAAAAACGGTAGTTTGTGGTTTTATGGGCAGCTCTGTGCTTTAACTATTTCTTGGTTAACAAAATCTAGAAGCAGTGACTTCTTGGTGCTTTATCGTGAGGTTGCTGCATCGAAGTGGGTGGATATATAAACTCTTGTGTGTCAAGATACACCTCGTAATTCCCTCTAAAAAACACAAATTGTTGCTTGTACATTTAGGATTTTGTACCGATTAAGCAAACAAGATACTACCTGGGATCGGTGAGCTGTTGGTAGGTGGATTTTTAAACTTTTGAGCCTGGCTAGCTGTTTTCCCCTACTTCTAGTTTTATACCATGCTAAGCTATGCTAATCCCTTACTGGCTTTAGTTTTATAGCCTACTTAATGCACAAAGATAGAGTGGCATCGATCTTCTCAACCAACCTTGACATTTTTTTTTTCCCAAAAATGTCAAACTATTCCTTTAAGTTTGAGGCAAGATTCATTTGATGGGGTATAGACAAATCTCTGCCCTCTGCTTAGGTCACTCTTGCTGGTCAGATGAAACAGGCACAGCAAATTCAATACATTGCCAAAAAGAGTCAAACGTTTAGCATGTGTATTCGTGTGGACACTATAGTTAAAAGCAATTACTCCTGCTTCAGGAAATAATTTTTCATACTAAAAAAACTTTGTCTGCTGATTCTCAGGTGTGCATCAAGCCAGACCACCTACTACGCTGGTAAGAGGTGTGAGGATCTGAATGTAAACAGAGGCATTCTGGGAGCTCTGATTGGTGGCGCAGCAGGGACCGTGGTTCTGACACTGGCCATCTTCACCGTCATCAGGAGAGCTCAGTGAAATAATATGTAGGAATAATGTGTCATTTGCATTCATTCAGCAGTGAAGTCACGGCAAAAATGGTGCCAATGCTGGAGAGACGAGTATTGGTATCAGTTTATATAGGCTCATCATTTTTGGACACTAAATGCATCTCGGGCTATATGTGGTACGTCCCCAAATGAAAAAAAATGTGTTTTTTTTCCTTAGACTGAGCCAAGAAATCAATCCCCAACAACCACAGGGGAAACTTCAACTGTCAAATTTCTAGTTCTCCCAAACTAATAACATTTTGCAGGAAAGCATGAGTTTTATGTGTCTTACGTTTGTTTAATTTGTATGATACCAAAAAATCATATGTAGTCCACTAAATAAATTCTGTTATCAAAAATGAATAGTTTGGATTGAAACTTCTGAATCATGCATCGTGTAATGAACAATAAAAGACATTATTTTCCTTGTCTTTATTTCAATACATATTTTTAGATACATACACTGGTTTGACACACATAGTATACAGGTTATAGTTCAAGTCAAATAGTGTAAATTCACAGACATTCCTTTTAAACAAAATTATCAAACCAAGCCAAACTTGTTTAAATCTATGTTCTATACACAGTCAACTCAATCTGGGCGTACAGAATGCACGACATCCAATTAAGTGGTTTGCCTCTACTTAATGCTATACAGTGACAGTTCAGTATTTTGTTTCACTTCTTTGGCACTAATAATGCAAATGGAAATTATTCTGTATCTGCTTTACCCTTAAGAAAAAAATGGTGTCCAAATATACGCGTTAGCTAGATCTACATAATACTCCCTGGAGCAGGATTTCATGTGAAATCTTTGTCAGTGCTAGTGCTACTACTACTAATAATAATAATAATGGTCAATTCTATTAAATCATTTAATATTATCAAAATATTAGTGTTCTATTCAGTAACCTTTAGATGACAATTAACCTAGGTTTAGGCCATTCATCTATACATTTGTAACTGTCTAGGAACTATAATCTAACACAAAGTAGACTAAGAGTTTTAGACTACAAGTGGAGCTGCATACGTGTGAGTTGTTATTTCCGTCTCCACAATCTGAAATGTAGAGATGACCATTTATTTAGATCATTTATAGACTAGATTCTCAAACACACAAAATATCTGCTTACATGTGGCGCAAAAGTGATTTATTGAACTGACAGACCCATTTCATGTAATTTGGCATTGCCTGTTAAGACGCTGGTTGTAATGGTTACTGCAGCAGCATTTGCCACTGGACCTTGCTGGGTGACCAAAAGCACAACATGCGTTATGATCACAAAAGCAGAAAACAGATAGAAGTAGTCGCATAAAATACACAAAACCTTCCTTTCGGAAACACTTTATAATAACGATCATTTATAAATGGTAAATTGATAGTTACTGAATCTTAGTTAATAGTTATTTCACTGTTAATAAAAAACATTTAAATGATAATTAATAATGTTTACTAATAATTAGTAATGCTATTATTTGTTCTTTTTATTATTAGCTTGTTTAATATGAAATAATTCATTTATAAATTCTATATTGTATCATAGCTGATAAGAGACGATAACAATACATTCTGATTACATTAGTACATTAGTTTATTGTTGAACATAGAACTTTTTATAAACTGTAATACTACATTTTATATAATATATAAGTATTTGTTAACGATTACCAAATGATTTGTAAACCTTTAAGAAATCGTTTGTAAAACATCTATAAACAATACATAGATAGATGGACCAATTATTAACCATCGACAAAGTATTAACTATCTATCTAAATAATGTTTATAGACGCTTTACAAAGTCTTTATTAACTATTTAACAAGGTATTGTGATCATCACTTGTAACTTTTTATTACACGGCTTTGGTAATACCCGATTCTGATTGGTAAATTACGGCGTTCTACGGTCTGTTATTTCTTTATTGCAGACCGTTGCTATGTATAATAGACCATTGCTATGGGCGCAGTTCTGATGTCGGACTCTGGCGAACCGTTTTTGTGTCAAATTATTGATTTCTTAAATAAGTAGCCTTGTAATAAGTGTGATTGGTCCGCCAGAGTCCGACATCAGAACTGCGCCCATAGCAACGGTCTGCTATAAAGAAATAGCAGACCATAGAACGCCGTGATTAACCAATCAGAATCGAGTATTCAACAACGCCGTGTAATAAAATAACATAAGTTATAGCATTACTAATAATTAGTAAACATTATTAATTATTATTTTGTTTTTTGTTAACAAAAAAATAACTATAAACTAACTATCAATTTACCATTTATAAATGATGGTTATTTTAAAGTGTTTCGTGAGAATTATGAGAAATGTTGCTGCTTCTAATCTTTAAACATTCTTATGTGTTCCAATTCATCCATCATGAAATTATATTGCAGTGATTATTCAAGACCAAAAAAGCATGGGGGCTAAATAGTAATAATATATAACTAAGAATTTTTTGTCATGCTAGGGAGGCAGATGTCGGCCTGTTGTATGTAGTACAGACATTCATGGTTGCCAGAAGATGTATCCTAATGGCCGTGGTGATCTCCTGACTTCTCCTCTCGCACCAACATGAGGTTTACATCTGTGGTTTTGAGAGAAATGTTTCAACAACTATAGAGTTGCGAAATGGGAGGAGCTATTTTGGGCAACCCTGATTCTGGCAGTAAAAATCCAACTTGGATGGGTATGAAACTCTCTTGGTTGAAACGTCAGTACCGATTTGCTAGAAAATATCTTGTTATTTAATAAAAAGTTGAAGTTAAAACTAGGGGAGTTACATCCATTCCCAGCAGCAGGTAGGGTCAAAGATTAGGGCGATGATACGGTGACCAGACGTCCCGGTTTGTCCAGGATTGTCCCGGTTTGTCCGGGTTTGTCCCGGTTTCAAGCTGTGTGTACCGAGTCCCGACAAATATTTGTAAGACTCAAATGTCCTGGTTTTCAACAGTCACTACCAAATTGTACCGGTTTTTACCACAATTAAATTAATGATAACATTATTATACTTACATAGACGTTTCATGTTTCATCATGTTCTGTCCCACTCATTAATTAGTTTGTGCACACGAGATAAGTATATATACAGAGAGCCAGCACAGCGCACCCCGCTGCAGTCTCTAACTAGAGTGATGTTGCGCGCTGTCAAGCCACAATTACGCACGGAACGGAACCAGCATCAGACTGTTGAACCACAGAACCCCTCATGCTTATTAGCACATCAAACGTGTCGTTTTGATTAATTATTCTACACAGTTCCTTCTGCGCATTAACAGCCATGTAGGCAAAAAATTGTGAATCACTTAAAACTTTTCGAGAAAACTGAAAACACAATTCTGGGTAAATGTTGCATGAATTCAAAAACTACGCTGCATGTGTGGTCTTTTAGTCTAAGCATGACTTATAACCTTGGTGATCCCTTAACTCAGGCGTCATCAGTTTCAATTTGCATTTGTCAAATACTTTGGTTCATGACAAAATACCTGCAAAACTAATGACATTCCCATCAGCCACAGCTGTACTTGATGCTAAATTGCAAATGTCAGCATGCTAACATGCTAAACTAAGATGACGAATATGGTAAACATAATACCTGCTAAACAGTATAATAACGTCGTCATTGTGAGCATGTTAGCATGCTGATTTTAGCATTCAGCTCAGAGCACCGCTGTGCCCCAAGTACAACCTCACAGAACTGCTAACATGGCTGTAGACTAAGCTGTCATTTCTTATGACTTTTACTTTGGCGATGCAAAGCATCAGTGGCTTTCTACTTCTGTGGTGGCTTATGGCTGAAGTCTGCAATTTAGAGAATTCAAACCTTGAGAATGCAAGCTTTATTTTCTTTGGCGAACAGTGCACGGAAAAGGTAAGTAACTACTTTGGTTAACTTATACTCTATGTGAGTTAATGATGCATCTGTTTTTGTTCTGTTTTGATCGAAGCAGAGGGTTAGTTTAGTTTTTTATAGACATCAAGTCATGTTGCTCGGTAAAGATGCTGGTGCAGCAACCCAAGCAGAATCAGCAGCTTTGCAGGGTAAATGCATCTTCAGTCCTGAAATGCAATAGTTATTGAAAATGTGTGATTGAAAATGCAGCAATGAACACAAGTTAAAAGGAGAGTATTAATGGCGTAATATAAGACTGACCTCGGTGTTCATTTGTCTTTTGTGCATGTGGTTGTCAAATTTGTCCTGCTCTCACTTTTTCCTTTTGATTTTGCCTGAGGGTAGAATGAAACATGAGTTATGATGCATGTTTCCATCATTTAATGGCGTTATTCTGGATAGACCTCATTGGTAAACTTACCGTTATGAGCTTAAACATTTCCTCTCGAACCTGTTAATAAACATACAGATAGCTTAATAGATTGGGCAGATGGTAAATACTAAACAACATGATTATTGGCCACATTTTTGGGCCCCAGACATCAAACCCATGCCTCCCATGGCAAGAAAGAAAGAAAGAATTCCCTACCTATGACCACTGGACATTTGAGAGATTTTCAATAAATCAATGGGCATATTGACACTGATAAAGCATAGCAGAGATATCTTTCTATTGATAAAATGACAAACCTACCTTCTGCTCTGCTAAAAACCCAGTTAACAAAATGAAAAGGCCCTGCAAGAGAAGAAATTGAGTGCAACAGGTTTTATTTTTATGCAGATATTTTTGTTTGGAAAGAAATATTAAATACCACATTTTAGTTGTGTTTTGCTAGTAGTAGCTAATGTAGCCTAGAGCCAGTAGCCTCAATCAGAGATGTGGAGCAGGCTACAAATGTCTGATCATGAGACATCCCTTGCTGGTCCACGTGTCCTGGAAGATTTTAACGTCCCGGACAAACAGGAGAAATTCCGGTCAAATATTATCTGTGTTTACTGAACTTAAAAACAATTGATAGGCAGGCTATATTAAGAGTGACGCCACAGTCTCTCTAACTTAAAACTGTGTCACAGACTCATTGTCATTATCAGGGTTTCTGCCAGTGTATTGCGCCCAAGTTTTTATTTTTTTTAAACTAAAATGTGTTATACAAGTAGCGAACTCCTTTAAGGATCACTTGAGGCATTTGATCAGATTTCACATAGCTCTCTCTGGAGCCACAAAAGGCTTCATACAACTTTTTTCACATTATGCAGTAGTACGCCTCAAGACTTTTGACGTGTAGGTGGAATTCCCCTTTAAATTACAGTGCCAACTCAGTTTTAGCGCCTCGGCAATCCCTGGCAGCCTTACATATAAATGATCCCAATGAGTGAGTATAGGATATTAAATACAGATTAAATTTGAGAAAAAGAGAGCACTGGTAGCGATTGGTGGAGTTGATATTGGAATTGGTATTGGGAGAGGAAAAAGTTGGAATGATGCATCCCTAATATCAACATTCTGTTTAGTGTGTGTGTGTGTGTGTGTGTGTGTGTGTGTGTGTGTGTGTGTTGCTTTCAAATTACCTGGAAGGAATTGAGGATGGTAAAACTGTAGTTGGCAACATTATGCAAAGGACTGTTATGGTCCAATATGAGCAGAGCGAAGCCAATAATCCATGTTACTCCAAAAACAGGCGTTAGAAAGACCACCACTTTGAGGATGCTTTTGGCTGTCTCCTTGTCATCTGCCTTGCTGCCCTCAGGGACCGAGGACTTCACTAGAGTAAGAATAACGACCACCATGGAAAAGAGATTTGTCAAAATAACAGTTCCTATGGGGAGGAGGAAAGCATGAATGGAACCCTCCAAGAGTTTTTCATAAACTAGCCAGCACGTGTCCTTATCATAGTAGCGCTTGTTGGTGTATTTAGAATACACATAGCTGGATCCCACTATTAATATTGGGCAAACATAGCCTACGATGCTGGAGAAGAACATGAAGACTCTTTTCCTCAGCGGGCTGAAGACGAAGATGAGCTGGTGGACGAGCATGACACTCATACACAGCATCCAGCTGAACATGGCCAAGTAAAACAGGTGTTTGCATACTGACAAAGTCAGGCACCAGGTGTCGCCGAGACTCTCAGGGGAGGTGGAGGCCAGGAAACTGCAGTCAGCGAGCAAGAGGAAAACGGCAATGTTCACTATGGCTGTGTGACGGAAATGTGAAAGGTTGCTCTTGACCACAGCCGACCACACTAGATACTCAATGATGAGGAAGATCAGCAATGAGCAGACTGAAACACCCAGGCCCACATAGGTAATGATATCTAGGACTTTATTAGACACATCACCCTTGGACATGAGGACAGAGAATGAAGTCAGATGGTCGCATTCACAGACTGTGCGGTTACCATCACTAGTTTTGGCAATGCATCCCACATCTGACCATTTCCTCTCTGTGGTGTTCCAGAATACACAGTTAGGTTTAGTGAGTTCCAGCTGCTCCGGGGGGAACTGCATTTGAATTTCTAAAGAAGAATCATGGTTGTTCTCCAGCGTCGTCGATATTAAGAGGCTGATAGACTCCGTTCCGTGGACGTTATTTCTTAGTTTATCCATTAGATTTTTCACAGCAAGAGTTTTCATTATTCCAGTGGTCTTATTCAGATTCACGTCGATGCCAAACACAGACATATTACAATCATGACTTGAGCAGAATTTGAGCTGTAAATTTTGAGTGTCGTGATCACTGCTGTTTTTGACCTTGATATTCTTTACCAGATCCTCCACAGACTGAAGGTAATTTGATGACATATGATGAACAGTAGATTTGTTGATCCCATCCCAGGTCTTGTTCAACATATTGCTTGCTGCGTTAACAAAATCCTGAAACAGAAGAATACAAAAAAATCAGTGCTAAGGCACATTTTTACCTAGGGATGTCCTGAGTCGATCCTTAGGATAGCTATCCAGTCATAATTTAATGGACCAGTATCGGCTAAAATAAAGCTGACCAAAATCCAATCCTTTCTTTACTATGATGTGTTTTGTCCACCTCAGCCTGCTAGTGTTGCAGCTGCTCTCCTTTACCACAGTGTAAATTAGAGTGTGTGAATGTGAAAAAGTGTTTGGGAGAACGGTGCGAGTTCTGACACTGAGGCTGCCAAAATGCACGGATTAGCTAAGCCCGAATGATAGTTAGCATTAGTAAAGAGCATGGTGCAAAATATTCAACTCAAGTGCTAATCTTCGCTTTCACCAGTTACGATGACGTCTCTGGCAGCATATATATATAATGTCGTCGCTACTTAACGTATTATGAGTCGCAACTTCCCAATTAAACTTCCTCTCTTTCATGTCATATAATTTAAGCTTATAAACTTTATAGTTTGGAATCAGGACCTTAGGTTTTTGTATCTTGTCGCTTGTGGAAATAAGGTGTGCAAGATTTAGTAAGCTACAGGTATTATTTCAATGTGTCAGATACATATTTAATCAACATTTAAGTAAGTATATGTATCAGATCAGACTCTGTATCATCAGATACTCAAAAGTAAGGGACTCGGATTGGGATCTGGTCCAAAATAAACATTGGGACATCCCTCATTTGATCATTTGGTTAAAGCCTTGTGTCTCAAAAGTGTTAGTTCCTCAGAAACTATCTAACATGACCTCATTTTAAACTTAATCACAATGTGTAGAATATTTAATTGTATTTTGGAGGCGTTTCAATGGCCCAAGCAACTTAGCCAAAATGGTTTTGCCCCAAAAGCAGCCCAAATCCAGTAATCCCTTAACTCATGCCATGGCTGAGAATCACCTCCAGAGTGGTAGATTTCTGAAAAGCTAGTTTAATGGGACTGAAGCTAGCTCGAGCTAAAAGATTCACTTATGGAAAAAAAAAAAAATCACCCTTCATCTTGACAAATCTTGCAGCCTTATATGGGCCAGAGGCAGATCAAGTTTTATCCTCCAGTGTAGGGCTGTCCCAGATACCATTTTTTGGGCTTCGAAGTTTCGGTAAGAAATATTCAAAGGTATTCGAAGCTTCGGGACAGTGCTGCTGCCGCACTACTGTACACACACACACACACACACACACACACACACACACACACCCCTACACATAACAAACAGCGATATCCGAGAATGACTAATAATAATGTTGAATGTGAATAATGAATAATGTTGTGGGATTATTATTTCATGGGCTACTTTGGGATTTATACATTATTGCATACTTATATATATAAAAAAACTAAGCATTTGAATACTGATTTGAAGTTGAAGTGAAATTACCATGGCAACGGTCAAAGCTTCGAAGCATTCGGGTCAGCCCTACTCTAGTGCCAAAAAAAACCAGACACAAACAGGACCAACAAACAGCCATAGTTGGACCGACTCAACTGGCTACCTGTAGAAGGACTGGAGGATTTTTCAGCACATAGAAGAGCAGTATGTGAAAATGATGTACAGCTTTTAGGGATGTTAATAATTAACCGTTTAACCGTTAACCGACATTAAGCATTTTAACCGATTAACGCTATCGGTTAAAAGAAATATTAATAATTAATTAAAAAGCTGAGCAGATCAGAGGAGCGGCTCGAAAAGCTGGTCCACCTTAAGAGGCGGAGCCGGAGTTGCAGGATACAGGAGGTTGGCTCTGGTTTCTTCAGCTCGCTTGAGCGTAGCGGCGGAGTAGTTTCGTTTTTAGAATTTTTCACCGACAAATAAACTGTACACACACTGCTACACCTACGTTCACAGCTATAATGCCACAAACAACCTCACACTCACCGCCAACACACACACGTGTGTCGGAAACTCGTTAAAGTTACGCAGACTACGTGTGTGGCGGCCGTGAGAACGAAGCCTCCGGCAACGCTAGAGCTGCTAACGTAGCACAAATACACACACTGTTTGTTGGACACTCGCTAAAGTTATGCCGGGTAGATAAAGTGTTGTTACACCGGGCAGACACACAGCTGACAACCTGCTAAACTAAACTAAATGTGCGGTGGAGACTTTTAATTGGAAAGTGGCTGCATGTCAGCAACACTACACGCAACACCGTGGCTGCTAAGTTTACGCTCCTGGACGGGTGAACTGGGGACTCCCGTCAACGAATATCCGTTGTGCTCCTGCAGCGTGCGCATTGCATGCGAGGCACAAATCTTGTCGGTTAATAATCGGTTATCGAGGATCGGTTATCAGTCAAGAATATTTTTCAAAATTAGCATCCCTAACAGCTTTAGATGACACATTTAAAACACTGAAAGTAAAACTGCATATTTTGACAAAAAAGTACTTGTTGTTTCTGAAGCTTTTAACCAGATCTTGTGGCCTTGTCATGATGATGGTTTAGTTGTTATGACATGACCCAAGTATGGAAATTCAGCTATGTGGTAACAAGTGGTCGTACATAGTGTGTGTATCCTATCTTCTGGGTGTACCAGCAGAGATGTGAAATGGTTTGTTGTAAGTGCTGACTCCTTGTGACTTGTGAAAAACACTTGCTAGACATTCTTCTTACAGCCCAGTCACACAAGGGAGTGCGGGGGGATGCTTCCGGTGGTCCCTGTTAAGTTGGCAGTGTCTGTCTTGATTGGGTTGGGATTTACATCAGTCACCTCTTGTACCAGTTGGCCTTAAGATATTGCGCTGTGTGAGTGGTTCCCAAAGTGGTGCCGTGGCATCTTGGGTTGCCTTAAACACAGACCAAGGGTGCCACAAGATTTGTTTCCATTTTTTTGTTACATTACGTTTTTAATAATGTTTGAGAGAGAGACTTGCAATACTAATTAGCCCTCAACCTCAATCAGCCCACTTACGTGAACACAGGTGTCTAAGAATGGCAGCTTACCATCCTCTTCCTGTTCACCTGTGAACTTGAACGTATGAACCCCATGCGACCATCTGTTATCACATTCCATACTGAGGTCATGTGATAACAACTAAATGTCTCCATGACAACTCAAACAGCTGAGGAGGGCTACGAAATATGGTTAAAAGCTTCGGAAAAAACAAGTAACCTACATGGCCTTTCCAAGGTCATGCATGAACCTTCAAACTCAAAAGTCCACATGTATTACAGCAAAAGTAATAATAATCAACAGGGGCTTACATGATAGACACCCTCTTCCAAGGCAATAATCTTTGATGCACTGGCCATCACATTAAGAACATTGATGGAAGCGGTAATGTCGGCAACAGAATCACTGGAATCAGAATCGGATGTAGAGCTGTTCCTAAGCCCTGCAAATATATCCATGGCCACCTCCTGGGTAGCCCCTAGTCCCTTATGGAAGTTCTAGAAACAAAAAAAAACCCAGTATCTCCATGTAACAATGTACAAAAGCACACAAAATACATCCTCACGCAAAATGTTGATGGGGTCTGGGGATGGGGAACAGTTGTGACCTTGAAATTATAAGGTTCCATCTGCAATTTGAGAGGTTTTAAGATACTGAGGTTCAAAGTTTTCACATTCCAGACAGCAAAAGTGATATACAGTTAAAATAACAGACATCCTAAAGGAAGGGAAAAAATTACGACCTTCTAATTCAGAGAACTAATTTTCCTCTTCGAATTATAAGGTTCAATCTACTAAGGCTTTATACAAAGCAATGATTTTGTTGGAAAATGTAGACAGTTTAATCATATTTGTTTCAATATACACAATCAATGTAAGGGAGTTATAAGATATTTAGAGTTAGAGTTAGCATCAGATCATTACAATTATTTCAGAAATTAGCTAGCTAGAAACAGGAATTTATCTCAGTCGTACATATAAAAATGTTGGCCTCCATTGCAGTTCTCTCTCAAGTAGTCACAGTAACTTGAGTTACTATAATAACATCTTGATAACATACAGGATGAGCTTTGTATACATTAGCAAGCTAGCTGTCTAGCATGGTACCTAATGGTAAAAATCTCCCTATTCACCAAGTTCAAACAAGATTAGTCCAAACGTGGTTGCCATTTGTATTAGTGGCATTCATAATTTGTTTGATAAAGCCATGAATTCTGAGCAATATTTAATGATCTACTGTATTAAGCTAATTTAACCCCAGTCCCAGAGCAGTGAGGTGACATGGCAAAGAGACGAATTTTGATTGATTATCTTTCCGAGCCCTGTGGTCTGCATGTAGAACGTTACAGAGTCAAGAGAATGACTTTTCTCTTGTCAAATTTTAGGGCCAATAATGCATAAAAATCAAAATAAGCTTACTCGAACTGTTGAAACTTAGAATATTGCCATATGGATAGGTCATTTTTGACAGTTAAGTCAGATAGAACTTCATAATTTTAAGGTCATGAGCTGTAATGCCGCACTCACTTCTGCAGCATTCAAAACTTGGCTCAACTCTTCGTTGACGCAGTAGGGAAACACCAACTGCCAGGTAGTGCCATCACAGGTGCGTGAACTATAGCCAACCCTGCCCTCTGGACATGTTTTATTAATCACTGTGTCTCCAGCTGGGGTTTTTGGCCAATGCTGTCCATTTATATCATCCTCACTGCAAAATTTGTCACCCGCTTGGAGAAAAATATAGGGAATCATTAGTTCATGCAAGAGACATTACAAATAAATGTTACTATAAATAAAGTAATACAGTATTCTGAGAATGTGAGAATATATCCATTCTCACTCCCAACTCGTCAAATACCGCCACTTGGTCAGTGCCCCACAGCATCAGATATCAACGTACGGAGGCACCCTTTAGCCACTGTATGCAACGCACCGAGCTTTCGGCTAACTCCAATGTAAACCCACCCACGGCTTTTATTTTGAAATTAAAGCAGGAAGTGTTGATTTAAAAATAAATCTTTACTTTTTTTCAAGACTGTGACATATTCTACAGATATAGACATCGAAACTGTAATAATGTTGCTGATATGATGTCAATATACAGTCAATAGATCACCTTCACTGTCTGTGACATATTATACAGATGTCTAGACACCAAAACTGTAGTAATGTTGCTGGTATGATGTCAATATACTGTCAAACGATCACTTTAACTGTCTGTTGTTGCTGTGAACCACGCGCGGCTCGCAGCTGAGTTTATTTTGAAAGGACATTATGCATGTAACAGGCGTATATTGTCACGCCGTCCCTGTCACGTCCAAAACTAATGCTAGAAGGGTACCTAGTGCGTTGGTATCCGAAGCCGAGTGGCACTGACCAAGCGGTGGTATTTGACGAGTTGGGAGTGCAGAGAATGTGTTGCATTATACCATAGACTGAGTTGAAAATAAAGCAGATTAAATAGAATTAAAATGCTTTACATAATTCATTTTTTTTAAAGAATCAGTTACCATAAATTACAGGGATATCCATTCGTGCACTTTTTACTTGGTCCTTCGTGTTCTTAAAAGTGACATTAACATATTGTGCGTCGAAGGTTTGCTGACAACTGATATAAGCATTGAAATCATAGACCAGGTTATCGCCATCAGCTGTAAAGAAAGATTAGTTTCAGGGTTAGTTTTGTGGTTGTGGAAATTTATGCATTTTGCAGAACTATTTTGATTTTAAATTTGCGTTGATGTTAACAATTAAAGTAACGTTTTATGCTGCAGCTAACTAACAGAAGGAAGGAGAGAGGACAGATTTGAGAAATACTGTAGGTTTGTCTTACATGTGTTATCCAGATTAGTTTTCTTTACACCCCTGTAGCTCCAAAAAACTTCAAAGCTCTCTGCAACGTTTGGGATGGTGGCAGTGACCCTTATAGTAACCCTTTCAGTACTCTTTTCCGAACAGTCTGCAGTAAGAGGATCGATCTTCATGACGATCACATCAGGCAGGAGTGCCACAGTCAATTCTGTCTTGGCTGTGTGCCTGACTGACCCATGAGTGAATCCACACTCGTATGAGCCTATAGGAAACATGTAGGCAAATTCACACTACAGCTACAATGGGCTGAATATGACTTTTTCTCCAGTGTGTCACCAGCAGTTTTGTCTTGGAATCAAACAATTCCATTAAACAGAAGTATCAAAAGTAAAAGTAGTGGTTCTACAGAAAAAATGTCCTCTGTAACTGATATATTATTATGTAAGACATTATAAGAATGTTATCACTGATGCATCAATCTGTAAGCAGCACTTTACTGTTGTAGCTGCCTGAGGTGGAGCTAGTTTTAACTAGCCTATTTTATAAACAGTTCAGTGGTTCCCAACCTAAAGGGTCAGAAGATAAAACTTGGGGGTTGTGATGTGACTGTATGGGGTAGGAAAGAGGAAAAAGAAGGAAAAAGACCCTGGAGGAGCACACATGTAGAACTGAGGAAAATAGGACCCTGGGAAAATAGGGCCCTTTGTCATGTTCCCATTATGTACCATATAAATCTGGGGAACATAGGACACTGGAAATATAGGACCCTGGGAACATAGGGCCCTTTGTCATGTTCCCATTATGTTCCATATAAATCTGGGAAACATAGGACCCTGGGAACATAGGGCCCTTTGTCATGTTCCCAATATGTGCCATATACACCTGGGGAACATATGACCCTGGGAATATAGGACCCCGGAAGACAGGACCCTTTGTAATGTTTCCATTATGTTCCATATAATTATGGCAAACAGGACCCTGGGAATATAGGACCCTGGGAATTTAGGGCCCTTTGTCATGCTCCCATTATGTACTATATACATTTAGGGAACATAGGACCCTGGGAACATAGGGCCTTTTGTCATGTTCCCATTTTGTGCCATATAAATCTGGGGATAGGACCCTGGGAACATAGGGCCCTTTTTCATGTTCCGATTATGTGTCATATAAATTCAGGGAACATAGGATCCTGGGAATATAGGACCTTGGGATCATAAGGCCCTTTGTCATGTTCCCAATATGTGCCATATAAATCTGGGGAACATAGGACCCTGGGAAATTTGGGCCCTTTGTCATGTTCCCATTATGTGCCATATACATCTGGGGAACATGGGACCCTTTGTCATGTTCCCATTATGCGCCATTTACATCTGGGGAACTTAGGGGCCCCTGTCATGTTCCCAATATGTGCCATATAAATCGGGGGAACTTAGGGCCCTGGGACCATAAGGCCCTTGGTCATGTTCTTAATATGTGACCATATAAATCTGGGGAATAATAGGGTGGGAATGTAGGAGTGACCCGGCTCTGGCACTCAGTGTTGTGTTTGTTAGCAGTACAGAAAGGAGAGGGGTCTAGCTAGCGTTGTCTCTCTCTCGTGGGTTGAGGTGTGGTGATGGCAAATGACCAGATTATCGAAACACACAGCAATGTGCTGACCATACACATTCCACACATTACTCAGTGATTTGAACAGCGACATACTGTAACTAACGTACATGGAGTGACGTAGGGAGTACTCAATTCACAGATGTGTCTAAACAACAGCCTAAATTTGTAGTGCCACCCACAGAGATATTGCACCAATCACATTACTAGCACAGTATCTGGCAGTCAGAAATCAAATCAGTACACAAGTCAAAACAAACTGAGCTTTGTACTCACCTGACCAGATGCCTGTCACCTTCTTGAGTGTAACTTGAACACAAGACTTGAATTCCTCTGTGGCACAGCTGTGGTTCAGTTCCACCACACTGCCGTTGTTGAGCTCAAAGCGTTCATACTTCCTGCTCATGTTCCAGCCAGCACTGTCTGTCACCTCCTCAAATGTGCATTTCAGTACTGGATTAGACTTGTCGCACACTATAGTGTTTGGGGCCTCAATGGTGACCATTCCTGTGTGAAGAAGGCAATATAAATACACAGCAATACAGTAATTATGATTAGGCCAAGTAGGAGGTTCAGCCTTTCAATGTCAGTCCATTGGTTTGTGAGTCCCTACAGTCATCGGTCTATCCAAGACTTAGGTGCGAAGCAAGATACCTCAACGTCTTCTGGTTCAATCTCCATGATGCATACCCACACATCTCAGTGGAGGATTTGTAATGATTTTAATGTTTGGTGACTACTTTGTTTAATGACAATTGATCTTAAAAACTGGAAAGAGGATGTATTTTTAAGAAATCTGCTGTGGTTATCCATGGTTGCCAGAGGATGAATACGGTTGTAACAAGCTCTTGCCTTTACCACATCTCCACCAGCATGAGGATGAACTCTTTCCAGTTTGTCAAATTTGCACAGAATATTATCTCTTAATTTACTGTGCAGGTTTCCACGAGTACATTCATGCTCCCAGGTGGATAAACGCAATGGCCTTACATTTTTATTACCCCTGCCTTAGCCCAAATGTTCGAGAACTCCAAAATCATCAGTCTATTGTTTGTTCATCCAACACTTTTGCACTATATTGTGGGATGTGATGAACATCCCAGCTTCTAAAGAACACTTTGGACTTTTAGTGCTGTTTACAGGCCAGTGGCAGAAAAGATAAATTTCACTATTTTCTCTTAATTTTCTGTTAAGAGAAAAAATAAGAGTCAACTCCAGATGCACCAAACATTCTTAACCATCCAAATATGCTCTTACCCAGGTGTGCTGAATGATGAATCCCACTTGATCAGAAATTGGAGGCATGTGGCCCATTGTTTATTATTAGCATAGGTCACGCACCCTAAACACAGTATAAGGGCAGGTGTTGTGCCGTGTGCAAATACTCTGACACAATCCCAAGAACTGGAGAGATGCCTCAACCCGGTCTCATGGGAAGGAGTATAAATATCACACATATTTTTGTGCGCCGCTTTTCGCATGTTATTTGTACGCCACGCAAACGTCTGCAATTAGGTTTAGGCAAGAAAACCACTAAGTTAGGGTAAGGGAAAATGTCATGGTTGGGCTGAAAATAAGTACGTAAATGAAGTAAAACATGTATGGAGACAACTACGGAAAACACGTCACAAACGTCAACAAAAAACATGTGACTAATGTCACATGACAAATGTCACTGACGTAACTTACAAAACAAAACACCGGTCAACAAAAGTCTCGAACACGGGTCTCCTGGTTAAAAGTCGATGTTTGTTGGGCCCATCCGCCTCACCACCCACCCAACATAAGTGTTTTTTCTTGATTTTTATACTAAGTCACTAACTCTTACCGTAGCATTTATACGAGGATGTGTTTACATTGCAGTCAGTATTAAGTATAAAGGCGTATTTATTGCACGCTAAACGCCTTGCGCATTATCGTGGCATTTATACGCCTTTTCGTGTGAACGGGCTGGATTCCACCAAAAAAGGCCGTAAGAAGAAGAAGAACTAGATAGTTAGATAGACAGATAGATAGATAGATCGATAGATATAGGCCTATATTACTACTGTTATTGGTACTGTTAAATAAAGTTAAACAAAGTAAATTGATTTCTAGAGCGTCAGTACTGGCATTACAGGAAAATTTAAAAGCATCTAAGCAGTATGTAAACATTCAGAAGCTGAACTCATACAATGTCATCCATGTTTTTATAGTCTTAATTGGGATCAATGGACCAATAGTATTTTTTTAGCCCACACATTTATTAATCCAATACTTATAATTACTCTAAAACAAATAATATTCCAAATTTCATTATATGATATTCATGCTTTTTTTATGTTCCTCAATTTTATAAATTCTGTTTCCTCGCAATGGACGAACAATTTGTGGACTGTTAAAATAAGATGTTTAATTATTATCTTGGTAAGAGTGCTCTCGACCACTTGTAAAATTCTCTCTTAGAAGAGCTAAAATAAGGAAACACTGGTGAATCCCAGAATCCTAGTGGGTACTAACCAAATAACAAATCGTGGATACGGACAAAACTTAGAGAAAATTTGTTCGTATATCGCTTCCTGCATGAGGCCCAATATTACACGAATAATTGTATTCATATAAAAAAAGAAACAGATAGATTCCTGGATTAAAAAAAAAACAAAACATAAAAACCAAAGATAATGAGTCCTAATTCTGATGCATCCTGGCCACATTATAAGTGCAAAACAAAGAACACAGCAGATAGTAGACTATTGAGAGCATGCACTACAACAGCTAAGACATGGTTACACAGTCAACATTATCCAAATGAATGACAATAAACAGCAACACTTTTATACTGACCTGCAGTGTCGACCCAAAGTACAGCTCCAAGACTGGTTTCCAGTGTTTCCACGATGCCTTGAAGTCTCGAAGTGTCAAATTTGATGCTGACAGCTACCTCAAAGTCGGTAACTTTGCTGTCTAGCCTTTAAGATTTGGAAAAATCAATGAAAGATCATTGGTTAGTGAGAAAATATCTGTTTGTATGTTGAATTAACACATTGTTTTACTCTCACACTACCATTTAATTTTATTAAAAACTATGCAAAAAATTTGCACACTTTCCGAATGTATATATTATGTTATCCTATGTTTATATTACATATGTTAGTTGTAGTAGTTTGGTGTATTTATAGTGTATTCTAATATAGTCTTTATATTGTGTATTTTATAGATATTCTATAGATATACAGTATATCTCCAGTGTTGATATGTATATTTACTTTTCCTGTGCAACGCATGGATAACCTGCTGCTGAAACACAATCATTTTCCAATTTGGGATCAATAAAGTACATCCATCCATCTATCAAAATGCTTGCAACCAAGGTGTGACCACTGACAAATCTTAGCTTCCTGATGAAATGTTTAAATTATATGCAGTAGCCCATGCTCTTTTTGAAGGTGTGTTCAGACCAAGAATGCGAGGCAAATTTTCACCTCGCTTTATTCGTGCAAATATGACTGCTGGAATATTTCTGACAGCCAATGTACCAACTGTACAAACGTTAGTTGTAGCAGCTTGTTAGCAACGTATGCACTGACCAGTGTGTGCGTGTGTATTCAATTAGAATAATGGAGTAAAGGGTAAATACACCCATTAAACGGAGACAAACACACCGTCTTTGCCTGAACTGAGCCTCTCAAAACCAGTGCATCCCTATATATACAGTATGTACTGCCCCCCAAAAAACTCTACCTATCAAATTCTTTAGGTCACGAATAGTTAAAGGTGCCATCGCATCATTCATTTCAGGTCTTCTTAGATAAAAAAATTAATGACACGTAAAAGTCTTTGCAAAGTACAATACCTGTGACCGGTTACATTCAGGTACTCAAAGCCATTCAGTCCTTCAAATTTAGTTTCAAGCTTTGAAAAGAAAGAGCATTAAATAATTTATATTTTACTTATCTATTACAGTGGCAAACATCTTCAACAATGTATAAGTATACATTTGAGATGAGAGTGAGATGTACCTTGGTAGTTTGGGTGGGACCCCAGGCGCTTGTAGTCATTATAACTGATCCATTGATGCGAACTGTGTTGATTGCAAACATTATCATTAGTTTCAGTTCTGATATCAACAAGCATATTTGTACATATGGAAGAAGTACAGAATGTGAATAAAATCTAACAACACAGTAGTATGCAGGAATACTTTCATATTGCAGTGACCCTTATTCCACATAAATGTGTTAATTATGTCACATAAATTTACAAAATAAATAAATCATCAAAAGAAAATACTAGTACAAATGCTACAAAATGTACTGCTGTAATTGCTAAATGTTTACTTTGGTTCTAAATATGTGCATTTATAATGGGTGTTTGGATATCTTGTAACTAAAGGTAATAGTACACGTCTGCGTATATTTAAATAAATAAAAACTTTAATTCAATTTTTTTAAAAAATACTACAAAAAAGGAGGGAAATTTGTCATGCATAAGGGCTTTTACCTTTGACTTTGGCAACGCAGAGTGGTGCGATGTGTGACACATTTTGATTGCAAGTAATTTCACGACAACAGTTGTAATTGTAGCACAATGTGTTGCTCCAAACGTACTCCCAACCGCACTTGCAACTAGTATCATCTCCAACAATCTGGCACTCTAGAAAGAAAAGCACAGCCGTCAATTCCTTAAAGTCCCTGAAAACTTGGTTTCAAAAGCATTTCTTCATAACATTAAATATAGGCGAGAAAATATCAGAACAGTCAAAAATTCTAATCTGCTTTATAAGGACGGTGTGAGTCTGGTTTAACCACAGTTGCTAGACAGATACCTTCCTGAACAAGCCTACAGCCCAGTTTGATTCTAATGTTGCTTAACTCTGATTGGAGCATAGAAGTAGAGCCTAGAATCCAGGCTGTATGCCAGACACGATCATCAGGATACGATAGCATGCGTTCATTCAACACGTATTCATACCCGACTCGATAAAAATACTACCGGCATCGGAGACTGACACACAGGGTATGCCTCTTGCGTTACTTTTGACAGGGACGGCGTGTCAATATACGCTTGTTACATGCATATTGTTCTTTCAAAATAAACTTCTGTTTTTCACAGGAAGTTAGGTTTAAGCAACACAACCACTTAGGTAGGGTTAGAAAATGGTTGTTGTTCTTGTTAACTTCACTGACTAGCGACTCACGTGACTCACAGGACTGATGATATCGACGAGTCACGTGACTAAAGACTGGTGACAAAATAAGTCAACGTTACTTTTAGTTTCATACGGGACATCAACATCGATCTCCTGGTTGAAGGTCTACTTTTTGTTTGACCCATCCACCACCCCTCCCGCCCGCCCTTTGCGGATTCTCACGCTATTAATACTACGTCACGCCCCCACTCATTTACCAGCAAAAATACAGGGGAATGCAGGAGACATATTTCAGGTTCTCGAAAAGAAACTGGAAAAACAACCAAGCTGGCAGTTTTCGGGTCGGGTCGTGTTCAGTTGGCTGATAACACATATTTTTGGGGGTCGGGCGGTGCGTATTGGCTCTCTTAACGGGTCGGGTGGGTGCAGGTTATAAAAAACCCTGACCCATGCATCACTAGGAAGTGCAATAGCAACAGTGTGTTTTTTTCTAAAATGTCACCATGAAACTCTGTACACTTGTATCTGAATATAACTTATTTTAGTGGCTTGCTCAGCTCCTTATTTCTTTAAAAATTATTTTTGTTTTATTATTTTATTGACTCAACTTTCTCTATGTATTATTTATATAGGCTGGTATACTAATATTTTGGTATGTATTTTGGTTTGGAGTTTGGAGTCCTTGCTTGCCTTGTACAGCACTGAGTTTGTCACTGTACTTATTTTCTATGTGATATAAATAAAGTTGCTTTAAAAAAAAAACTCAGTGGCTGTAGCGGGCCCAGTACATTCTGGATATTGTAAGTTTTCTACCTTTAGAGCAAAAGTGAATACCACAGCCCTTTTTCTCTGTTTTTTCGCCTTTCTACTGCAAACACAACCTAGTTTTATCAGAAGACCAGCAGTGAAATACTTATTCAAGGAAAAGTACAGAAGTAGTATCAGCAAAATGTACTTAAAGAATCAAAAGAGAATAGAAATACTCGGTATGTAGAATGGCTCCTTTCAATGTTAATACATTACTAAAGAATACATATAAGAGCATTTTAATGTTGTAGTTAAATATGGAGCCAATTTGCGATACTTTGAATACTACTGAGTAGATTATAGTACTACCACAGCATCATATCATAAAAGCATATCATGTGTTTTTATATGTAAAAAGTAACTAGTAACTTTAAGTGTCAAATAAATGTAGTCGAGTAAAAGGTACAACATTCACCTCTGATATGTAGTGAAGTATAAGTATAAAGGTGCATACAATGTAAATACTCAATTAAAGTACAAGTATGTCAAAATTGTACTTAAGCACAGTACTTGAGTAAATGTACTGAGTTACATTCCATCACTGACACAATGTATTAAATATACGCTCAGTAGGCTACTTTATTTATTAACGATAATATACAATAATACACTGCGCAATATAATACAGTGGCATGTAAACGTTTATTGATAAGGAAGTGTGATAAACATTATTTTCCACCATGGGTCCTGGCGATGGAGATGGGTCCCAGTTTTTTCAGCAACTGATGGTTGTAAACAGACATAAAGCCTGATAGTAATTGTGCAGTGTATACTGAACTGTGTTGCATGCCACCTACCTCCATCCATTTCCCACTCACTGTATTAAAGAAGAGCTGTTTAAAATAATAACCAAAGAAAGAAGAAAGTGCTTCAGCACGATACCTGCTACCAGTTCACTGTGTGAGAGGGTCACTGTGTGGTGAACGCCATCCTTATCGGTCACTTCGAGGCTAGTTGTCGCGTTGAGTACTGACATGATGGTCTGGGCATCCAGTGTGACATTACCTTCCACCATCAGCTCAGCAATGTAGACATCTTCAACAGCAACATGAGATATTTTTAATCTTTTTGAGTTGAAAAGTGATTAAATGCATACAAGAGCACCTTGACTGAAGTTGTTGAGAGTGGAGAGAACCACTATAAACTAGGCATCCATGTTAAAATGAAAAGCTGAGTGCAAGCAGTGGGTGCGTAGTTACAAAAATTCAGAGGTGCACGACCAAGCGCCATGACAACTTCCAGAGCCTTCGCGCACCACGTGAAAGCCGCGATTACATCATTTTCTGGCACACGCAACTTGCGCCGGTTTCACTACGGCGATCATAAACCAAGCTTAAATGCCGCAACGCAGCTAATAGCTACAACAGCTAACTCCATTTAGGACTCTCCGGCTCTCTGGCCCCTCAAAGGTCAGCACTATCAAGATGCTGGTGAGACCAGGCCTGCAATACTGGCCAAATTTGAGGAAGTTTTCGGTATCTCACTGAAACATCTTACAGTATATTACAACGTAGCCAACCGACTCACCTGTGGCAAGGACCTGCAATGGCAAGAACAGGCAAACAACAGAATTAGTCTTTCTGTGATGGGTGTTTTTCAATCTTATGTCAATTAGAATTGTACCTTTTTAGCATGCCAAATAAACATGGATTAACATACAAAGTTGTTTTTTGTCATTTTAATATTTATTATATACATGCAACACTCTTAAGTTCATTGAAATAGAATATTAGAATATAAAAATAAAATGTAAGTAAAAATTTAAACAAAACCTCACTTAGTTATAGTCCTATCAAAAAATATACACATTAGACTGAGAAGCATCTTTACCTGATAGTAGATGTACACAGCTCCAATCAGAAACAGAAACACCCTGGAACCCATCGTTACTCTGGTGTAAAAAACAACAACAGTAAACTAACATTAACAGCAATTAAATAACAAGGTGACTGAAAATGCATACACTCACAGTGCACATATTTACAGTATATACATGCCCTTATAAACAAGCATCTTCTAAACTCATGAAAGATTTTCAGGACTTTGCAAGTCTTTCGCATGTCGCAAAATGTTCTTGAGTTAACTGATAATTAATGAGTTTTAATTTAGAACAAATGTCACAAAACTACATCAGCATTGCAAGTCTTTAATCAGCACGTGTATGATTTTTAGACTAACTATAGCAACAATTTCATGATTGGTCTGTATATCTTTTAGAAATACTTTGGCTTAGAGGGAGATATCTCTACAACTACTTGCCAGATTATCATGAATTTATTTATATTCAGGGTCCTTTAAGATGATTCCTAAAAATTTTGGTGATCCCCTAATCTTTCGTTTTAGACCAAATGTTTCCCTTGACCAACACATTGTACACAAATCAACTAGCTGACAGTTTGCAGAGATGCATGCCCAAAAGAAAAGCCCACATTTCTGGTCAGAAGGAAAAACTCACCTACTTTTAAACATTATGAAAGACTTGGATATCAACAGGTTTTTGGATATGTGCAAATATCACCACCGGTTAAGTTAATGGGAGTATGCAAACAGGAATATAAGTTGAATATTCATTTATTCATTCATTAATTTCATTAGCCATATAAACAGTTTAGTAGGAATATTGTTTTTTTCGGAATAGGGCAAAACCCGGAATATTTTGTGCATGTAAACGTAGTCACTGTTGTTATCTCCATTTTCGACAGTGATCTTGCTTTCTTATGTGTTGGGTGCTTCTGCCAGCCAAGACAGTTTATATTTTCCATCATGATCAGTTGGGAAATACCAACACATTCTCACTCCTAACTCTTCAAATATCGCCGCTTGACGGCGAGGACAGTGTGTCAATATACGCTTGTGACATGCATAGTGTCCTTTCAAAATAAACTCCCGTTTTCACAGGAAGTTAGGTTTAGGCAACATTTAGTTAAGGTTAGGAAACGGTCATGGTTGATGATAACTTCACTGACTAGCGACTCACGTGATTCACAGGACTGACGATACCGACGAGTCACGTGACGATTGACGTGACAAAATAATTCAAATAAAAAGTAAACAACTCAGTGTTACTTTTAGTTTCAGACGGGACACGAACACCGGCCTCCTGGTTGAGAGTCTTTTGTTTGTTTGACTCATCCACCAATGAACGGACTCTCACGCTACTAATACTACGTCACTTGCGACCGAGCCCGGTTCGTCACAAAGTCTCGCGAAATGGTGCCTCCATGCGTTGGTTTCCGATGCCGAGGGGCGCTACCCAATCTTTGCCCAATTTTCAAAAAAACTGCCCATTCAATCAATCAATTTTTTAACAAGTTGGGAGTGAGATTGGGTTGGATATACATAAAATACTCATAGGTCAAACTCTTCAATTATAATGTCTGTGAATACACCTGTAATGGTGAAATGTTAAAAAGTACGAACAGTGCCTTTAAAAAGCCATGAAAATCAAATATAGCTTAAACAATCTAACTTGAAAAACGTTGCAATGCAAGCCATTCCTGTCTATTCACACAGTACTTCATTTTATATAATCTTTCAAACATGCACTTTTATTTGACTTGTGCGTTAGCTGTGTAAACATCAGCCAGTCTATATTTGACTGTTATAACACGTTTATCCTATACTTTCATGACACTCTCATCAGCAGCTATCTGTTTATCCTTCCCAAATATGGGAAGCTCCTAATCTAGCTTGTCAAACTTGTTTGCATCACTTTGAATTTGGTTTATAAATACATAAAATGAGTTTGTGGTTTTCACTGGTCCTTGTAACAGTGCACTGTTCACATCAGTGGCGGTATACACCCAGTGTGGCCAGAGGGCTGTTGATGTGGTACAGGTCATGGCCACTTAATTTTCTTGTTGGGTTAGGCATCCTTTTCCTTTCAGCCATTATTTACACTACGGTTACATAACAATGGGCCATATACAGTACTTGCATGCTGACGTGCATACATACAGTAACCACCTACATACACACAAATGCATACTTTAACAAACCTATAAGAGGACACAATAACAGGAACATCTCAATAACCATTGTAATTATTATAACATACCATAATAATAATGATACATTTGAAACCGATTACGGTTACAGTGATAAAGGGCTTATATGGATCAAAAAGCTTGGGAAATAATCATTCTTATGCAAATGCTGTTTAAATAATTTGCTTATAGTAATCAAGTAGTCCGCTTACAGTGTTCATTTTGGGTCTTTTTGTACAGTACATGAAAACATATGGAATGTTTTTAAAATTACTGTAATTCTACTTCGTGTTTTACTTTCCCATGATACTTTGCCTCACGTTAACCCATCTGCCTCCGACTGGCTACCTGAGGCTGGTGCTGCGTGCACATTTAAATCATGACAGGACAAAGAAAGTAATTTTCTCTCAAAGAAAAACGTATTCTCCTCAAAGCTCATGAGAAACGGGGAAAGCTGTACTGTATTTTGAAACGATCAATAAAATTTAGTAAAAAAAGTGAAGCTGTCCGTTTCATTACTTTCTATTCATGTAATAAATACAAAAATGTCAATTAGATGGTAATCTGCATGAGAAATACCCTAAAGAAAATGAAAAAAAATGGTTATTATAATCATCTGCTTATAGTGATCTATTTTGACACAGACGTGATCACTATAAGAGGTTTCCACTGTATTATTATTATATGTTCTTATTTTTTAAGCTTACAATGTCCACAATGTACAATGTTTTTTAAGTTTTTTAAACATTCTTTTGAATTACACATTGACCATAAATGCGGTTTTAACAAAAAACTAAACATTATAAGCGTCACAAACTTTACAAAAGTAGAGGTACAATCTCAGAATTTTAGAATTTCTGTAGCAATTCGCAGAGCGTTCATCCAACACATTACCTCATTGTTTGAAGATAGACACAGTAAGTCTACTTGGGCTTTTTCAGAGAGAAAAAAAAAAATTCACACCCCTGTGCAGAACCATTTCCCCAATTAAAGTAAGAGTAAATCACCCATCCACTTACTCGGATTCTTTCGCAGCAGTCACTTATTCATGTAAGTAGAGAAATCTCCATGCAGTCCATCTTGATGATATTAAAAAAACATATTTGGTCTGTGAAAGAGTACACTTCTTAACAAACACAAAATACAGGTTGGGCTTATTATTCATAGCAAGAATAGCATGTACATTTTTACACTGAATGGTAAAGCATTTCATTTTGACTTCTGGTGGTTTCTATTGCAATAGCAAGAAGAGCTCTCAGATTTAAACATGACAGCCCAATTGTAAGGTGCTATTTATACCTTCATATTAGGAATAATAGGCCTACTGTCTGTAAGAAAGTGCTACGTGGTAAGATCTAGCCTCTGTAAAGATCTCATCTTTCTCACAAAAATAAATATATAATAATAAAAGCTCTTACCTTGGCTTTACACTTAGCATCGAACAGAAAGAAAATGATTAACCCGTCAATTTTGCTGCACTTAGCAAACAGAAATCCGACTGTACTCCATATCTATCAGGCACACGTCAGAATAAGAGTCAAAGTAAGTGAGCACATCAGTGAGCAGAAAGATGGGTTTAGGCTGGACAGGGTGTGTGTGTGTGTTGGGGGGGGGGTTGTTACGGGACACACTTATGTCATGACAATATGTTGGAAGACCATTTGCATTGATGGCATGTCTCCATGCCAACTGGACTGGTCAGCATACACACAGAGCCTTTCAGCTTTACATGGATATTTGTCTACCAAATCAAGCATTCTCCTTCAGGAGGTCACGTAGCAGCTGCATGTCTCATGAAACCAGAAGGTGGACCGGTAGGGACCTGTCAATCACAAGGTAGCCACGCCCTGAAGCATAACCTGCTTTATTGTCCATAATCTACTAAATGAACAACATGCTGTATTGAAGAAGACTTGAAACTAGCGATTGAGACCATTAACTCATGTTTACAATGTTTACTGAGGTAATAAATCAAGTGAGAAGTAGGGTCATTTTCTCATAGACTTCTTTACGATCAGACTTCTTTTTTGCAACCAGAGCACTGCTGGCTATTAGAAAGAATGCAAGTTTAAGGCACTTTAGCATTGGCTTCACTTCTCAGACCCAGAGGTAGTTCACCGGGAAATACTCGTGATTTTAGCCCAGAAAAAAAACTGTTTGAGTTTTTTTCTCGTAAATTTATCACTTTAATTTTGGAAATTCTCGGAATATTATACCCTCCTCTAGTTCCGTAATTGTTTTGGAGTAATTGCTTACATGTTAATGCGTCAATAATGATAATACAATATAATGATGTAACATTAACAGCCGAATTCGGCTGCATAGTGACTACTTTTATACTTACATTTGGCTACTTACATACTTTTACTTAAATAAGATTTTGAATGCAGGATTTTTACTTGTAACAGAGTATTATTAAATTGTGGTTACTTTTAAGATCTGAATACTTCTTTCATAAAACATAAAGAAGGTATCGACTACTATGGGGTTGGTGCAGCAGCAAAAGTACAGTAATACTAGAAGGAAATTTAACTGAGCACACAACTAGAATATGAAATACAGCATCAGAAACTAAGCAAGAGTAAAACGATTACACTGCAAAATGTAAGCTACATACTATTACCGTATCTAGCCTGAAAAAAAATTCTGAACAATGCATGTTAAAGTAATTTTAGACATAAAATATTTAACAACTTCTTGCTTTAAGATAACAAACCCAACCAGAGGGAAAACAAAGACAACTCCTTTCTTTGCATTTTCTCATGCCTTCCTTGCTCATTTAAATGTCTCTAGTTAAGTCACGCCACACATTAGATCAGGGTCAGACAGAGGGAAGTGTTTGGAGGGCAGTTAAATTGACTGTAGATTGTGTATAACTCTTTATCTTCTATGACAAGACCAAACAGAGAAATTATCACCTGTCTCTACTTTTTACGGCCCATTATTTATGTTGGCAAACTAATACATGGTGGGTATTTGCATAGCAGCAAAAATGATGTAATGATCCTTGTACACTTGAGCTCTGCTTCAAGCAGCTGTCTGTAGGTATAGGCCTGTACCTTTATTGTAAACTGTCCAATAAAACAGGTGCGGCTAAGGCAGGAAATGCTATTTACTGGCACTATGACCTCTTGATCACTGTGACCATTTTTAAATTAGCAATGAAATCCAAATTTACAGGTTTATATTACAGTGTTTTTTTAAGTATCAAACAGGGACAACTTATCAAAGTTGTTCTTCATTTAGTGAGTTTTCATTTGTGTTCTCTAGAAATTTGGGATTTTGAAAAGTATGCTGGTTTGAGTTAGGTTACAATGGTTTGAAAATTACATAATGGTGAAACAAGTTTAGTTTTCTGCATCAATATTTTAGGCTTTTTTGTTTTTCTTTGGAATTTAAAGGAACTTGGCGTATTTGTATAGTGGAAGCTGGTAGAGTGAGTTATGGCTTGTGGAAATCCTGTGGTATAAAGGCCTTTTTAAATTAAATATATGTCTCTTTTAAAGGAATAGTTTTGCTTTCTTGACGATAGTTAAGATTGATACTCTCATATCTGTATGATAAACATTAAGCTACTAACTTAGCTAACTTAGTTAACTTAGCTAAGTTAGTATACTGGAAACAAGCTGAAACAGCTAGCCTGGTTCTGTCCAACCAGCAGCTATAAAAGCTGAAGTGTAAAAAAATACAAATTGCGTAATGGTAATTCTGCTGTTGCATTTACGGTATTTTGAGGGGAAAAAAACATGGCATCACTTACACAATATCTTTAAGAAGTATCATCTTTATACTACTGCCCCGTTTCCACCCCAGGAACCTTCCCACCTTCCTAATAACAGTTATTTTCTCATTGTTTCACAGTGTTAACGTTCTCAAGCACAAATAAATAACCATCAAACACTCAACAGATGATTTACTGTGGAGATAGACGCTCTTAGTACTTCCTCTGCTGCATTTCATTCATTTCATACAACGTGCATTGGGAAATAATATGCAGCAGTAAATATTGTCGCAGTGAGACAAAACTTAACCTATTTTTTAAGAAGATTTTTTTTCCCGTGTTTTTTTTAGATGAAACAGGCGGACACGCTGAGCAGACTGCAGAGTGTGTTTACTGCTGTAACCACCAGCAGCCCTCGTCTCATGTCATGTTGCTTTCTCATACGTCAGCAAACTAATTTGACTAATCTAAACAGGTCTTTAGACCACGGTGGAAGTGCAAACAGTGGGCCTAAGGAACCTTTTAGTTCCTGGAAAAGTAGTTACAGGGCTAAAAGTCCCAGGAACTTTTGGTGGAAATCCGGCTTTATACTTACTACTATTGTTGTCACGACCTGGTACATGCATATATATACACACATTATATAATATAGAATATATATAGTAAATAAATATTACTATATAAATTCTCCACTGTAATTGTTGTGCATATGACAAACAAATAACTGGCCATATTAGTGCAGCAGGATACAGTGTCTGCATTGTTAACCCAGTAGAGCTGTTGGGAAAGAGAAAAATATCAGGCTATGCAAATCACTCAACAGTCGTATAAGGACAAACAACACAAGAATAACCTCAGGCTGAATAGGACGGCTACAGTCAGTGTGTTGTTTACTGACCCAGTCTGCTATACAGTGCTTTGTTTGAGAGATTAGAAAAATAATTATTAACATGTATATTTAAATACAGGAGTGTGTCTTTAAGTATCAAGCTGTGCTGTGTTTAAGCTCCTAAATAAGTCTTTTTTGACATGTAGAATATTAATATGCGCATGATGTTACTGTAATGTATTTACTTGTCACTATCCACTGTTACATGATGTCAGGTTTAAACATTAAAATACCGATACACTTTCAGTTATTTATTAATGTGGCCTATGAAACATTTCAACCACACCTACTGATCATATCGTAAAACCACAGAGCTGTAACTCTTTCTAAGATTTAAAGGCATAGTAGACAAAGCTTTTTTTAGGATGGTGCAAAAGAATGTGCCAGATTAACAGTAAAGGAGGCACTGACATACAAGGTTAGATGGGTTTTTGAAGGGGTTTAATTTTAATCACGAATACATTTTCATTCATCACCGACATATTTATAGAACTGATACATGTGCTGTTTTACAAATTCAAGACTTTGCCAAATACAAAATAAACAACAGATCAAAATGAAGACATGTTATAAACTACATGGAGAAACCTCAAATGTGTATAGTGCAGAAAACTACTAAAGAACCTTTTTTCTTTTTAACAATTTAAAAAAAAATGTGCAATAAATAACTTCAGTCAGTTGGACTGTAGCCTGTAGCCTGGAAGGACTGACTATAATATGTGTGCCAGTCGATTGTGGAAGACTTGTTTTGCATAAGTGTACTGAATGCTAATGATCTTATTTGCTACTTTCACTGCGCTGCTTTGTTTTTCACTCCCAAGCTACAAAAACTATATACCATAGCTAAATAACTTTGATTGACAAAAGATACGGCACATTAACTGGGTATCTGCACACTTTTGCCCAAACAAATGTATGAAAGAAATGTAACGAAACTTTTCATACTATCTTGTTGCAAAGGAGGTTAAATAATGCTCCAAACTTATGCAAAATTTTGGTGAGGAAAAACTGGCACGGCCATTTTCAAAGGGGTCCCTTGACCTCTGACCTAAAGATATGTGAATGAAAATGGGTTCTATGGGTACCCATAAGTCTCCCCTTTACAGACATGCCCACTTTATGATAATCACATGCAGTTTGGGGCAAGTCATAGTCAAGTCAGCACACTGACACACTGAAAGCTGTTGTTGCCTGTTGGGCTTGAGTTTGCTATGATTTGAGCATATTTTGTATGCCAAATGCAGTACCTGTGAGGGTTTCTGGACAATATCTGTCAATGTTTTGTGTTGTTAATTAATTTCCAATAATATATACATACATTTGCATAAAGCAAGCATATTTTCCCAATCCAATGTTGATAAGAGTATTAAATACTTGAAAAATCTCTCTTTAAGGTACATTTTGAACAAATATAAAATGTGATTAATTTGCGATTAATCACAGTTAACTATGGCCGATCATGCGATTAATCACAATTAACTAAGGACGATCATGCGATTAATTGTGACTAAATATTTCAATTGATTGACAGCCCTTATTGTAACAGTTCATCACACTGGTAGTAAACTCCTGAACTGCTGAAACAAATACTGGCCTTTCTTCTGAAATTCCTCCGTTAAGAATTCAGCTCTTTCTAAAACACTAATGAAAGCATGTTGGGAACGTATGATGGAGCTTTAATAAAGCCTAGTGTGACCATTTGGTAGTGAATATTGTGTACACACACACACACACACACACACACACACACACACACACACACACACAGATTTTGTCATATGACAGTAACATGTTTCTAATACAAACAATTCTGCCAAAAAGAGCAGATGATGTTAAACTGGGTTGAGGATCTCCTCAGTATACTTCACTGTATATGCAGTGGGACAGAACTATGTTGAGATCTGGGAGAAGAGAAGAGTGGAAAGTGGCCATCAGTGTGATTTTTTGCTTCCTGCTTACTTCCTGTAGCTAAGCAAGCTACAATAGCAGCAAAGGCTCCATATTTTAAAAATAGCCTTTTTAAAAATATTTTCTCTGGGTAATTGGTGGCACTCCCTTTATCTGTTTGGAACTATATTTGACTGATAGTCTTGTCCAAGTCAATTTGTCATTGTGATGCCACACCTTGAGCAAACAAGTTCACTGATCTGTGTAAGACAGCCTTGCCTGGTCTAACTGATTTGATTGGCAAAGTAAACCAAAACCAAGACACATTTTGCATCTTGTGGACATTTTGTTGTTGGAAAACGATGCGATGAATACTTTTAAATGTCTGAATTTTTTTTTTTATTTTAAGTAAGCGCCTTAGTGGAATCTCTCAATATACTGCACACACACACACACACACACACACGCACACACACACACACACACACACACACACACACACACACACACACACACACACACACACACACACACACACAAAGTGCAACTGTGCACTTTTACAAGACATCTCTTTTTTGTCAGACAATTATGAACTGATACTACTACAATACAATTGATACTATAGATCAAACATACAATATGTAATACAAATAAATATTTTTTCTTTCTGTAATGAAGAAAGAAAGAAAAAAAACTTTGTGAAACAGCTGGTTTGCTTGGTTGGTTGTCATTCTGACTGACCAGAGCTGTTTGCAAAGATCATCAAGTGTTGGTGAAGGACTGAGGCGTACCGGAGGTAGATGATACATTGTAACCATCTGCAAATACAGCAACCAAACAAAGTGATTAAGTCTGTGGCAAAACAATAGGACTGATAGTGAACCAAGACTTACAGGCAAATTCACAAAGAATAGATTGCGGCCGCTGATAGCGCTATGAATTGCGCATTGCAACCGCTATCTGCCGTCTTAAGCTTGGATTCACAAAAGACATTGAAATGATATTACAGCGCAAACACGGACATACAATTTTGCAGCTGAGTGCATTTGCCCTTTTTTGCATCTTATCCATGTAGCAAAGTATAAATGTTGCCTTTGTGCCAAGAACACAGTAGACAGAACAATGGCAGAAAGAAAAAAAAATGAAATTTTCAGATCGCGAGCTACAGGTCCTGACCAACGAGGTGCAGAGCCATTCCTAAAATCTTCAGGCAAGGAATTTAAACGTGACAGAGAGAAACCCGATTTGGGATTTAACCTCTTCCACTAACTGAGGGTGCCTACGCCCTAGAAAACCTAAGGAATCCATTGGTACCATCCATGTCATGCTAGCATGTTGGGAAGAATATTAAATAATGCTACGAATTTACGCAAAATGTTGGCGAGGAAAAACTGGCTTGTGAAATTGGGGTCTATGAGTACCCACGAGTCTTCCCTTTACAGACATGTCCACTTTATGATAATCACATTCCGTTTTGGGCAAAAACCATGTAGTTATTTGCATGCAGTATAAATTTTCACCTATTCTAAAAATGGTGTATTTGAATATTTCTGCATACTGGGGTCCCTAAACAGTTTTGGAATTACATAAATTGGGTATCACTGTAAAGCTGAGACTCTTGTGGTTCCAGTGAGTCCATTGTATTCATGTGTGATGATGTTAGTCCCCATAGTAGCCATTTCATTGTAGTGAGACCATTTTAAAATTTGACCTGAATGTATAAAATGGTGACCTCTAGGATAATCACAGCCTCATGAAACTTTATAGCCACAAACAAGAGACCTAGAGCATTCAGAGGATGGATGGCTTTCCTAGATATATTGACAATAAGGGGGTTTCTGAGCAGTTTCCAGAACAGATGTGCTCGCCATCCAATCGCCAATTCTTGCAGAAATCTCCAAATGTCAAAAGTCTACCAAATCACAGCATGTTCTCTCAGATGGTTGTGTAACAAGCAATCTGGCCGGTCAGGTTAATATCATAGCCAGTATCTCCAACGCGGAATTACAACTCAGAGGTTGATTTGGCTCCTAGTAATTACAGTCTGAACAACATGATGAACAGTGGCATTAGCCATTAATGTTTAGCACAGTCACGATCATAGTTTAGTGCACATGCTAACATTTGCTAATTAGTACATTAGGAAGTATTAGACAAAGTGAAATTTTGACCAGATGGTCGCGCAACATGAAAAAAACAGGGGAACAACACTTACATTACACATTAGAATACTCTGGGGAACATGAATGTCTCTACCAAAATGTTGTGCCAATCCATCTAACACATGTTGAGATATTTTACTGTAAAAGCGACAACTTTGACCTGCGTGGCAAAGAGGAAAAGTCAGGGGGATCACCAAAGTCATTAAGATTCATCCTCTATAGGAAGCACGAATGCCCGCACAAAATTTCATGGCAATTCATCCAATAGTTATGCAACAAAAAACGCGACACTAGCTTTAAGAAATTTAGTGATCTTTGTTGCTATACCTCTTATCCAGTTCCGGAGAAAGCCCAATCCACTTGATGATGAGATTCCAGTGCTGAAGGTCTAAAAAGAATAATAAAAACATGAACATGAATCATCACAATATGTGAGTCTGCTAACAATAAAATGACACGATTAAGCAAACTGTTCTTACCCTTGTCCCGGTTCTGGAAAATAATGACGTTATTGCTATTTGTGACCGCACCTGAAAAGTTAATACCCAAAAATTAGAAACACGTTTGTGTCAATGAAAACATGTTTATAAAGGGTCAATAAGTAAGATTATATATAGTTCTCTAAACTGCTACGCAGGTTTTTTTGTCAGATAGGCCTTCAAACTCATGTTTGCAGCATCGATGATTCAAACTGGTCTTTCTGAATCATATTTCACTTTCCCGCTAGTAACTGTGACAACACATTCACACTAGCATGTTTGTTTTTTTTAAATGTAGTGCAGTTTTCAGACTGAATGCCAGCAAACTCTGAGAGTTTTTGCTTGAGAAAATATCTCTATATCTCTGTAAAATCACAATGGTTGCTGTAATAATGTTCTGGAATGTGTTTCATTATTTATTCCCTGGTGATTCATCCCTTTCTGTCTGCTGCTCTATAGCTAAATTCATTTATTAAAGGAACAGTGTGAAACATTTCGGGGGATCTATTAGCAGAAATGCAAAATAATATTCACAACTATGTTTTCATTAGTGTTTAATCACCTGAAACTAAGAATCGTTTTTTTTTGTTAGCTTAGAATGAGCCCTTTATATCTACAGTACATAGGGAGTGGGTCCTCATCACAGAGTCCACCATGTTGCTCCGCCATGTTTCTCCAGTAGCCCAGAATGGACAAACCAAACACTGGCTCTAGTGAAAGCCTTTTGCGTTTTTACATTACCTAAAGGCTACCGTAGTTTTCCGACACACTTGTGAAACTGCGGTAACGCGAGCCGCTGAGTGCATAACCGTGGTACCGCAAGCCGGCGTCTGACTTCCGTTGCCCCAAAAGTAGTGTTATTATGGTAAGGATGGCCTCTGAGTGGGGCAAACGGCATTACCACGGTTTTGCAATCTGCGGCTCACATTACCACAATCTTGAAAAGGGAGGAGAGAGCGGAGGGGTACTCATATGGTTGCAATCTGCAACCACACCACTAGATGCCGCCAAATCCAATACACTGTACACTTTAAACATTAGCAATTGCAATATTAGAGAAATAACAAATGTGGCAAATGTAGCTGTGAGTGGATTTTCCCTTTAATTAAGTGAGCAGTTGATAAGACATACATACCTTTTTGTCCAGTAGCGTTCCAAAGACCAATATGAAGAAACCCTTTAAATAAAGACGCAGAGAGTAGCATCAGCTAAGAGAGCTTCAATGACAAAAGGCAAACTCACTATTCAGAATCCACTGAGTCATTTTACAGTAGGTTCCACAGTATATAGTAATATATCATAGATAGATCAGTAGTATTACTACTCTATTTGTACCTGCAGTGAATTGAAGAATGCGAATGAAACATGGATTCCTCTATTGCGTGGGTCGGTCACGGTTCCAACTCCCAGACTCCAAGTTAATCCAAAAAATGGTGTGAGGACAGCCAAACTCCTGACAATAACCAACAGAACGTGCCTCTCAGCTGCGTGTGCAGCGTCTCCCACTGCCCTGCTCCTCAACATTTTATACATCACCACCAACAGGATCAGAAAGTTAATCACCACTATTAACAGTGCAGGGATCACAAAGGCCAGTAGCGCTTTGGACTCGTCCCAGTTGAGCCAGCAGCCAGTTTGTCTGATGTACGCTTTTTTGGGTGCAGTTACAGCTATAGTTATGATCACGATGAGGAGAGGTGCCCCGTAGCCTAGACAAAATCCAATAGCAAGCAGAGATTTTTTGGACAATCCCCCATCAAATACACTGACTGTGCGGTAGAGCAACAGCAGAGCTGAGGCTAACATCCAGAAGAACAGGGCTAGGTAGAAAAAATGGCTAAAAAATGTAGCCGCAGTGCATGCTGGTTGGTTTTGCTCATCTGCATCTGAAATGGCCGCCCCAATAATAAACCAAATGTTAGCAATCAGGAGAGACACGGCAATGTTAACGATGGAAACATGACGCAAGTAAGATGTGTTATTATTCCTTATTTTTCTCCATACGACAGCTTCAATTATGAGGCATAGGACCAAGGAACCCATAGATATGCCAACTCCAATGTAGGTTATGTAATCCAACACAGGATCATCTGGAACGTAGGGTGACATGAGGATAGAGAACGAGGTCAGGTGGTTGCAGTTGCAGGTGACGGTTTTGTTTGTGTCGTGTACCAACTCGCAGCCCTCGTCGTCCCATCCCCCGAGACCATCAAAGAGGCTGAAGTTCCAGAAAACACACTGAGGATTCCCGAGAGTATCATTAATAATGTCAAATGTGAACGAAACATTATTGATGGTGCCATTGGACTGAACAAGTACAACTCTCCCATTGATGACGTTGAAGGATGAATTGTCTTGATCTCTTGCAGGGAGTACGTTATCTATTGAAGCAAATGTTATCACAGTGATGGACTTATTTCCTCCATCAGACTCCGGTATGCTAATCTCCACTGAAGAATTAAACTCAACATTGAAAGTGTCTGTGAATGTAGTTTTGTTCAGTAGAATAAAAGGTGTGTCAATGTCAAAAGAGTCATTGGTAAGGCCACTTGTTATAGTCTCAAGAGACAGCAAGAATGTTGAGCTGACGCTTTTAGCTGTGGTACTTGTTACTGAGATGTTTCTGGTGTCATTGGTGTTTAGAAAGTTCCATGATTCCTTTGCTTCATCTGTGGTGAGGACACCTGTAATTAAAAGGATATCCTAAATTGAAAGGAAAGAAAATATTAGATCATTTAGATCTATTAGACCCCTTTTCTGTTTGTAAACATGATGACTTATTTTGTGGGTGGAGCGTTAAGTGGAGTCAGAAAAATTCTCTGAACAAGTTAGTTAATGCTGGCTAGCAAGTATTGTTGGATTGTTTTAACAATGGCTGAAGAAAATACTACTTTCTCTCAATATGTACTGTCACTGACTCTCCAGGATCATGAGTGTTAGTTGAAAAACATTATCCAATGGGACAAGATTAGCTGAACCATTGCCGCTGGCAGGCTACTTTGGGAGGTGTAGACGACTGGCTAACGTTAGTTAGCTTTCTAGATTGTCTGTCTCCGGAACTGGCTAGTTAGCTAGGTAGCTTGTCCAGAGACTGACAAGCTAGCCAGCTAACGCCTGCTCTCCTCATGGCAAAGATGTCTCCTTGCGGCGAGGAGTGGGGCAGAGGGACCATGACCTAGCGCTGTCCGATGTTGGGCTCATTTTCTGTAGCATGTTGGAATTAGCAAGGTAGCTAGCTAACTAGCCAGTCGCTAAATGAGAAAAATTTAACAACTTAATGCTTCATCCACAAACAGCGTAGTAAAGCACAGTGCTATCGCCAGATGAGTGTCAACTTTGTTCGGCTCATTTTCTGTGTTGCATGACAGCGTGGCGGAATCAGCAAGCTAAGAGATGGAGAGAAAGTGTAGCTAATAGTTAGCCTTGGCCAATGGCTCACGGCTGCGGTTAGTAGAAGGCAAAATATTAGCTACATTTACTCTCCATCTCTGAAACGTTTCACCGATATTGTATCTCGCTAGAGCCTCAAATCACAGTTTGTCATCTCAAATGTATGCGATATCTCGATTCTGGCTACTAACAACACAGCTAGATGACATTTTCGAGGTGTAACTTTAGCCCACTGCTAGTGTTAGCCTCCAGTCTTTCCTTTGTTTTGCCTCCAGCTAACCTGTGACGTAATCATGACATCAACATAAAAAGGGTCTATATGGTTTTAGCCTGCTGTAAACTTCAGCAGGCTAATTCACATACCTTCATTGAAGTACTAGTTATTGGGATACTCAAGTTGGCTACAATGCTGAGTATTTCAACAATGGCATTAATGGTTGCAGGAGATTCAACCACTTCCTCGGTGGAGTTGCGAGTGACATTGCTGAGTTGACCCAAGAAATCTGGCAGTGAATTGTTATTCAAGAACTGTGAGATTTGAAAGAAAAAAAGTGTTAGCATTTCATGGTATCTGAAGCATCAAATTAAAGTTACAATGTGTAGGATTTGTATTCACTTATAGCATATTTGAGATTATTCTGATAGCATGACTTTTGTTTGTGGAAAAATACAACAATCCTGGTGAAACTTGGTACAGTCTTTCATCCGTGTTTCATCCGTCTTTCAACTGTGCTCAATTGCAAACGCAAACTAGTGCATGTGGGTTTGGCCAACTCTTTTGCAACTTTGTTTGACAATTGTTTGACAATTGGCAGTTGCGCAGCCCTGGTGCAATGTGGAATTGAATAAATACATCATTATAAGGTGGAACATAGTATCAGCTGGTAGAGTTGATGTGAGCTTCATATTTATACTGCAATAACTTAAAAATACCCTCTAAGGGGCTGTACACATGCCGCGTCTAAGACGCGTGGAAAACGCCAGCCGTGCCGTTTCCATCCTTTTATCCAAGGTGCGTCGGAGGTTGTGCTACTGTGGCGTCTGCCGTTACTAGCAACCAAAACCTGTGCGCTGCAATGACGATGATGAAGTAGCGGTAATTTAGCATTAAAAGCCTCACTATCTCTACTAAACAAAGTCAAAACAAAGGATTTCCAGAGTAAATCCCTCACAGTAGCTTTACTGATTTCTGTGTCAAGTTGACTGACCTTGAAGCAAGTAAAATAGTCCGTGGGACAGATGGTAAAGCTCTTGGTAGTCCTGCACAAAAATGATTAACTTCTCCCCCATATATTTACCGTAGACTGATTTACGGAAGAAAGAAAAGATATCTGCCAGCTGTGATTGGTTGTTCCTTGTCACCTGACGTGCGGTGCATGCTGCAGCGTTCCAATAAAAATAGGAAAAATTAAAAAAATAAATACAAATTGGGAACTGCAACCACAAAGTTGGGAACGCTTGCGCGTCGCAACGGCGTTGCTCCTGAATTTGAGCGCGCCCTCCACGCGTCTACAGTGACAACAATGGATTTGAGCGTGTAAAAAACGCGGCATGTGAATGGCCTGTTAGTGTTACTTTTATCATTGTCAATGTGCCCTCCAGTTTATGCAACTGTATACTTCGTTTCCACCGCTACTAGCAGGAATTCAGTGCCCTCTATTTCAGAGGAAACACCGTTATTCTATTACATTTACCTTGCTAACATTTTGAATGTGTTTTTTTTTTTTTTACTTTTACAGTGTGGTATTACTGTAATAGTTTTACTTGAGTAAAATATCTGAGTACTTTTACCCCTGCCAAGACAACAATGGAGGCCTTATGCCTAAATTTGCCTAAGGTCCCTAAATCACTGAATCTGTAATCTGTTTATGTAATTTGGTTTCAGAAACAGCTAGAGAAGAAGGTCACCTTAGCCTGGTCGAGCAGCAGCTGAACTGCTTCTAGGATGCAGTCGTCTCTCTTTTCTCTCCATATACCATCTCCTTCACAAACTACTGTCTTTTCTCCCACCTTGTTCGCTTCGCAGGGAGCTACAGCCTCGTCACCTTCATTTCCGACACCAAAGACAGGATCCACACATCGAAATGAATCTAGAGAGAAAGAAATAGGTTTAGGCTTTAGTACTTCTAATTACAGGAAAACATTTCTTGACGTGATTGGTGTTCAATGCTCTGCAATGTCTGGATCAATACTTACTCTCTGTGGATAACACCAGTGTTATATCTTCACTAAAGTTTCTTAAATTTTTCACTTGACAAGTGATAATCTCTTCCGTCTTTGCACAGTCGATTGGAAACCGATGGGTGATCTCACCTGTGCCTTAACATACAAAAAACAACACTCAACTTAGAAAAAGATGACTAACATTCACTAATTGAAAATAATGTGTGTATACACTAGGGCTGTCAATCAATTAAAATATTTTATCGCGATTAATCGCATGATTGTCCATTGTTAATCGCAAATTTATCACACATTTTATAAATGTTCAAAATGTACCTTAAAGGGAGATTTGTCAAGTATTTACTACTCTTATCAACATGGGTGTGGGCAAATATGCTGCTTTATGCAAATGTACGTATATATTTATTATTGGAAATTAATTAAAAAAAAGATATTGTCCAGAAACCCTCTCAGGTACTGCATTTCGCGTTAAAAATATGCTCAAATCATAACATGGCAAACTGCAGCCCAACAGGCAACAACAGCTGTCAGTGTGTCAGTGTGCTGACTTGACTATGACCCCAAACTGCATGTGATTATCATAAAGTGGGCATGTCTGTAAAGGGGAGACTCGTGGGTACCCATAGAACCCATTTTCATTCACATATCTTGAGGTCAGAGGTCAAGGGACTCCTTTGAAAATGGGCATGCCACTTTTTCCTCTGCAAAATTTTGCGCAAGTTTGGAGCGTTATTTAACCTCCTTCGCGACAAGCTAGTATGACCTTCCTGAGGTTTTCTAGTTTCATATGATACTAGTATATTCACTAGCTTTAAAACTGAGACCGCTAAAACCTAAAATTGCAAGTGGCGTTAATTCGTTGCAGAAATTAGTGGCGTTAAAACGAATTTTCGTTAAAACGTTATTATCACGTTACTTTTGACAGCCCTAAAAATAATATATACGTGTATACACTTTATCTCAAATAGTTGCCTGAGAACAACATGAATATATAAAAGATTTCCCAATAGCTGATTTGTCTTTAGGTGCTTTTTTGTGTCAGGTTTACCTGAAGTGGACGTGCCTTTAAACTCAACCTCATAGGGGCTGTTGACAGAGCACTTCAGTAGCTCTTCCTTTCCATTTTCACATTGAACAATTTTTCTGACTGGTGACACTTGGATCAAGGGTCTCTCTTGGAGTTTGAATTCTCTGTTGAATATCTGCCTGAAAGCTGATTTGTCTCCTCTTTTCAGCTTACATTCATAATCTCCTGTAATTAAAGGTGATCATCTATTAGCGTCAAATCAATGTGTTGCCGAACAAATATAAAAATATATGGAATGTCACCACCACCAGGTTACAAGGGGTCAATAACCTGAATCAGCATTAGTTGGTGCCTTCAAATGAAACTCGTGAGCTCATATTAACAACATGGGAAGTCGTGTACACAAAATCCTTGGCGTTCAAGTGGTTAAGTCGTAATAACAATACTGCTAAGCAACAGCAATATTAACGTTTCTGTAGCTGTCTAGAAGCCACATAGGCTAACAATTTAGCAAGCTAGCAAGCGGGTAACATAATGCAGGAAATGCAAAGGCATAATGACAGAGGAAAAAGACGAGGCAGTTGGGAATATCAACAGGAATATTTTCCTCGGACATAATAAAATTATGAAGAAAAACAATATACAACTAAAATTACAGTATGTAAACTTATTATACACCAAGAAATGAGCTTCTATGGCCTCCGCCATTTCTGACAACGTCAACAAACACGTCACAACTCGTGAACTCTGAGCTTTCAGAAACTTTCCATTCACGAGGTTGTGAATACCACAAGAGGGGGGCGTTCATATGGACTCTTCTTGTGAACACGTAAACACGACCCAATTTGAAGGCACCATATATATAAAGATAAAGATTTAGATATAGTGGAAGCAAAATTCTTCTACAATTTCCAAATATTTTGTGCTATAAGCTTTGATTTAGGAGACTTGAATGGGATCCATGGTTACCTTTAAAGCTGCACTTGGTAACTTTTATGAAAATAACTTTTTATCATAGTTGCTCAAACTGTCACTATATCCTGACAGTAGAACATGAGACAGATAATCTGTGAAAAAATCTGGTCTCTCTGCCTCCAACCAATCAGAGCCAAGGAGTCTCTAACACAGTGTCGATTACTGCTCGTGAACTCTGATCAAACTGTCCAACTAGGCAATACTAATCAAATATTAATCGAGATTATGTTACTGTAAGGCTTATTGCTTGCCAAAATGTTTTCAGAAACATCTGGTAGTGTACTGTTTTGCTGCAAAATGAGAAAGTTTGCTCCGGCCGGTGGGCGGGGCTTGGTTTTGGCTCGACTGTTTTCAACATATACCCCTTTCACACCGAGGACTCAACCAGGGTTGAGGGTTGATTGTGTATATGAAAGGGTTAACCCGCGTTGATCGACTCGCCTTTGCGACCCAGGTTGAGAGGTGGGTCAGACCAGGATCGGACGAGGGTCGATTTCGATGTGAATTGCACGGACCAGGGTCGCTAACAAGCGGGGCGTGACAAACCTATTCGGTTGCAAATGAGGACGTATTGTCCGTGAGGCAACTGTCACAGGTCGCCGTGGCTCATAAACAAACGGAGCGATGGTAGCAGGAATGATTTCAGACACACTGGAGGTCAACGACGTATAAGAACAACAAGGATATGTGGGGAGACCTCGAGGTGCGGGAGCTCCTGACAGTCCGCGGTGAGGAAGAAAAAAGCGGTAGATGATGGGACGGTGAGGGACAACGTAGTGTAACGTTAAACTAACATAACAAGGCTGCTGAATTAGAGAGACATCCGCCATTACGTTACACGGAAACACACCGTGTTAATAAGCCGACCACCTCACGGTACCGCCAGCTGTGAGTGCATCTGTTTTTAAAGCGTGTTTACACATCTTCTATTTGTAACGTTACCTTTTTTTTTTACTTTTTATCTTTCAAAATAAACCTGCAAAATGATCCATCTGTCGCCTGTCCTTGTTATAAAGTAACAAACCCAGTCCCAATTCATTACATTATCAAGCAGTTAGCAAACTAAATGAAATATAAACTAATTGTATTGCATTTGGATAAACTGTTACATTATCCAACAGTTGCCACATGTCCAGCTGAAAAACTCTAGTAGCCCTACTAGGTGAAGCAAATCTTTGCTGGGATGGTGGAGTGAGTGAAATATAAATTTCAGTCTTTAGAAGTGTCTAATCTTTTTGTAAATGTAGCCTATATTATCATATTAGATAACACAACGTAGTCTAATATATGATAAATGGGTACTGTAGATAGACAGAGGAAAAAAGATTCATGTTGATGAATAGATACTGTAAATCTGTACAGTATGTTGTCTGTATGTTTTTGCATACATTACAGCTCCATGCATACAACATAGTTAAACATTTATAAAGCTAAAAATGCTGTGTGTACTATATTTACATTGTATCCCAAAAACATGCATCATTCTGTGACATTTTATGTTTTTGCTCAAACTAATGATGCCACTATCATCTCCTCTCTCTATAATCCTCCAGTGGTGTAACCCCCCCGCCCATTTCTAACACCTGAGCTAATTGGTATGCATTGCTCCCTGGTTGTGACCCAGGTCGTATCTGAATTGTCCTGACCATGGTTCAACCCAGGTTATCTGGCTTGGTTTGAATTGAAAAAAGGAGGGTTGGACCAGGGTAGGTTAACCCTGGTCCAACCCTGGTCAATGGTGTGAAAGTGGTAATAGAGGCTAGGTCACAGACTTTCTCATTTTACAGCTAAACAGTACACTAATATATGTTTCTGAAAACATTGAGGCGTGCAAAAAGCAATACAGTAACAGAATCTTGATTCTTGAGCAGTGATTGCCACTGGGTAAGAGACTCCTCGGCTCTGATTGTTTTTTTTCCAGAAGCAAAGGAACCTGATTTTTTTCACAAATCATCTGTCTCATGTACTACTGTCAGGATATATTTACAGTTTGAGCAAATATGATTAAAAAGTTATTTTTTTTATAAAATTTACCAACTGCAGCTTTAAAACCACATCTTGCGTTCTCATTTGGGAAAAACAACCAAAAAATTATATTTCATAATTTTCTGTTTCATGATGGCACCTCCATATGCATAAAGCAGTAACGTCAGGAAACAGCCTGTTACACAACACAAGAGCAAAAGACTTTAAACAACAATCCACATTAGCTTTCCCGCTAAAGTCTCCATTTTATCTAACTTACAAACATGAACACAGATCTTGTCTAGTTCGTTCAACGAGTGACCAAACAAACATTAGCTGCTCAGCCAAAACATGTCACTGCAGCATGCCACTCTAATACTTCTTCTAACAACACACTATCTGTCTATGGCTACAGCGCAACTTTGTTCACTTTTTCTCTCGTTCCCTTGCTGGAGCAATCAAACACAGACATGAATTTGTCTTAGTCTTATCTACCTTTAGGTGTTTCCAAAAACACGAGTGTGAATATTACACAACAGCCAACTGTTTAGTGAATACTGGGGTGTGTCTGTTAATGGCTGTTACGCATTATCCAGAATGGAATGTCGACAGGCTGCCTATTGAGGCGCCAGTCAGGAGGAAATTATTTTCTCTTTCCTAATTTTACCCTGAACTTGCGATTTCAACTTAAAGGTGAAAAAGACTGATGAAAAAACTAATGGTTACTACCTCAGGTATATGAAAACATTTTAGCCTTATACCTTAATATCACTTCAGCTGTGTGGAGTTAACCCATGTCTACATTTTTTTACATTTTTGGTCAAATTACTTGACCATTCCCCAGATAAATGTTTTTGGCATTGGTGGGTCAGCAGTGCAGGTGTTGGTTTTGCACTGAGATACAAATATCACCCTCAAGCCAATCAGAGTAATGCATTCACACAGGTCAGAGCACAAGGACAAAAGTTCTCGACAGCACCTGCATTGTAAATGTGGTTGATTTGGAAATGTCACCAGAGACAAAAAAATGTATTGAATGCACCACACTAGATCAATTTCCTACCATTGTCGGTGCTAAAGAATTTTAACACAGTTAGTGTTGCTCCTCCATTTGAAAACAGGTGTTGATCATCTTGGCGAATTAAGTTGTTGTCACGTCTCCACTCTGCAATCCAGTTGGTACCAAAATTGAGATTCGCTGGTGGTGGGCCACAAGTTATAGTTAGTTTATCCCCAAAAAGTACTTGAGGTGGGTCAAACTCTAAGGGCGTTGGACCTTTAAGAAAACAGACACACAGGTCAGACAATTATTATACAACCATCTATACAAAATTATCAGATATTCCTGATATGACAACCAATGCTTATGGAACAATTTAAACAATTACAGCATTTTTCCCAAAAACATTATTTCCAAAAATGTGTAAAACTGTCTTACTGTCAAACTGCATTGGGTATTTTTCTGACAGCTCTTTAAATATCCCTGCTTTTACAGCTTGTATTTCCATTTCTTGAAAAGAAGTTGCTTTTATAGCATAGTCACAGATGGTGCTCCCGCTCCTGTAATGTAGAATTGAATCCAAATGAAAATCCGATCACAAGCAGGTAAAATGTTGTCGATTTAGGACCATATCATATCTTCCCTGGAAACCACCATTAACCGCCTACAAAAAGGTCTTAAACACTGTATGGTTAATTGTTTTTCCACTTGAAAAAGTACTGTAATTTACAGTTCTGTTCAGTTAGTGTTCACTTTTGAAAAAAAGATAGTTTTTGCTGATGCACTTTCTGGATCAATGAAACAACTTGACTGGAGTAAGTACGTGAACAATACTAGGCCAAAGTAAGACAGCAAACATTTGTATATGGTGCCATATTTGACTGTTGGTATATTTAGCTGTTCTTAGTGTTATAAGGCCACCTCAGCCAAGGCCAGTTTGGCTACAGAGCAGCTTTTTGTAAACTGTATCAACACTGTGATTAAAAAAAAATGGAAATTCAATTTTATTGTCACACATTGTACATAACACCGCACACAGTGAAATGTAGCTACTGCATTTAACTTATCCTAGTATATTAGGAGCAGTGGGCAGCTACAGGGAGCAGTTTTTAGAGGGCCGGTGCCTTGCTCAAGGGCACCTCGACATTGCCCGGGAGGAGAACTGGCACCTCCAGCTACAAGTACTTGGTCCGTGTGGGGACTTGAACCAGCGACCCTTCGGTACCCGAGCCAAGTCCCCACAGACTGAGCTACTGCTGCCCCCCCCAATTAATACAAGATTTAGGGCCCTATCTTACACATGGCGCAAAGCGGCACACAGCGCAGCGCAACTGTCATTGCTATTTTCATACCAACGCAGTTGTCATTTTCACGCCTAGCGTCCACGTTGTGTAACGCCCGGGCCACACAGGGAACATCAGCAGCATGTGGTGGCTGCATGCCTTGTTGAACTACTTTGTGTCCCACGCTGTTGCTGCTGCCAGCCCTTTCTTTCTACATAGAGTTTGCCTTTCATAATGGCCATTTCATTTCATTATAAATGTCATTTATATTTGTTTTAGACAGAAAAAGGTTTAGAAGCGTGTGCTCATTGTAAATAATAGTAATAATCCACAATTAAAACCCTGTACTTTTTTCCATTCATGGAGCCCTACAAGTCACTGCATTTCCTACAACACTGTCCTGCAAATAGTTCAGAATAAAAGCCTTGTGTTATCAAATGAAGGAATTTTGTCCACAGAAAAAAACATCTACAACTTGTATTTTGAAAGGAAAGCGGGAAGTGTTGATTTAAAAATAAATCTTTACTTTTTTTTCATATCTGTGACATATTCTACAGATACAGACATTGAAAATGTAGTATTGTTGCTGGTATGATGTCAATATACTGTCAAACGATAATTTTCACTGTCTGTTGCTGATGTGAACTGGCGTTGATTGCGGCAAAAATAGGCGAGACCTCGAATCTCTAGAAGAGACGCTCTAACCTGTTAACATGGACAGCAAAAAAAAAAAACAACAGGTTCTGCAGCAGCCACGCACTGCTGATTGTGCGCCCATGGGCGTGTTGGTCTTAAAATGAGGTGTGGTCAGGCGCATTTTTGCAGCATTGCTATCTTGAGGCAGCAGAAAGCGATTGCACCATTGACCAACAAAAACCTTCAGTCTAAAGTCTGGTGCAGTATTTTCCTGCTATTTGAAAGGCACATTATTCAGATAGTAAGATGCGTCTACATAGGCAGGTTCACAGTGCACATACACTCTGCTTGTTACACACACAGTTAAATACAGTGTCGGTGCTAGAACAACGTTTTTATTTACGTAAAGGAAAACACAAAATTCAGGCGGCAGGTGGCGATTCAAACTATAATGGAATATGTAAGGGATAATGTACAGCGAGCCGGTCATTGTTGTGAAAGAATCCCCGACCGGGCAATGAGAGACCCCTCCGCTTCACGTCGGGGTCCACAGCATCGCATCATGTGCAGCATCGCCCTGAAGGGGATTCTTTCACAACAATGACCCGCTAGCTGTACATTATCCCGTTTATTACATGGCTACTTACTGAAGAAATCAATATTTTGACACAAAAACAGCCCGCTCATAGCAAGGGTCTGTTATACATAGCAACGGTCTGCTATACATAGCAACGGTCTGTTATATTGAAATTACAGACCGCAGAACGCCGTGATTGACCAATCAGAATCGAGTATTCAACACAGCCGTGTAATAAAATGAAGTAAGGCTCTCAGGCATTCTGTATTGCTGAAGCTCAAGCTGCAGCATGCTCTCAGCGTTCCTCCGATTGACGCGTCTGTCATCCACACCAGCTGCGTGTCTGCTGCGTTTCTGCTGCTGCTGCCAGCTCTTTCTTTCTACATAGAGTTTGCCTTTCATAATAGCCATTTCATTTCATTATAAATGTCATTTATATTTATTTTAGACAGAGAAAGGTTAAGAAACGTGTGGTAATTTGTAAATAATAGTAATAATCCCCAATTAAAACCCGTACTACATTCATTCATGGAGCTCTCCAAGTCACTGCATGTTTCACAGCACTGTCTGCACATATTTCAGAATAAAAGCCTCGTGTTAACAAATGAAGGAATTCTGTCCACAGAAAAAACGCTTGAGGGCTTTTATTTTGAAATGAAAGCAGGAAGTGTTAAAAACAATTCTTTACGTTTTTTCATCACCGTAGCATTTTCTACAGATAGAGACATGTAAACTGTAGTAATCTTGCTGGTATGATGTTAATATGCAGTCAATAAATCACTTTCACTGTCTGTGACATATTCTACAGATGTCTACACATTGAAACTGTAGTAATCTTGCTGATATGATGTCAATATATTGTCAATAGATCACTTTCTCTGTCTGAGACGCGCGTCTCACGCGGGCAGTGTGGATGCTCTAACCTGTTAACACGGACGCCGAAATAAAAAACAACAGGTAACGCAGCCGCCACGCGGCTACCATACATCCAGTGCGTTCCCGGCGTAAACGGTGGCATTTGAGGTTGATGTCTCTGCGCATTATGTACCACCTCGTGAATAATGCAGCCTCCATAGGCTTCCGCGCAGCCCTTACGGTCCAAGCCCCCCATTGGTTGCATTGGAAAGCAATACAGTTTTCATTATTTATCAATAAATGTTTGTCATTTTTAATGTTAATTATAATATAATGACTTTTGGGGGGGTACAAAAGCTTAATTGGACAGGCATTGCCCCCCAATGCCGCACAGGTAAAATAGGTTCTAACTCACACCGATCAACAAACACACCGACATTACCATTCCTAGAGCCATGCTGATATATGATATCAAAATAATGTAAAGAAATCTGATTTCCAATCTAGCAACTGTACCCTTAAAATATCATACTAAGGTGTAAATACTTATTTGATACCATTCTTTTATGTAAATATTAAATACAAATACCCTGGCACTATGCTCGTATAGTATGCTACAAACCTAAAAACAACCAAACTCTCAGTAGAAAAGTATAACAGATTTAAGAAGGAGAGTAAAATCAAAAGAATAACATTTGACTTACCGGAACTGAATGGACTCTACTTCTTTAAAAGTTGAGATGGATGTATTACTTTGTTTTTCGATCTGTTTGAGACAGTGAGATGGCCTGCTTGTTATCAGTTCTACAATTAAATCAAGATCAAATATCACAAACATTCATTGCATCAACATTGTGACGAAACTGTAAGATTCAGACGGAAGAGACATTAAGACTTACAGAGTTATAAGAGTCTTGATAAACGACATTGTTTGGATTATTGTATGAGGAATCAAAAGTCATGTCCATGGTAAACGACAACCTCCTCTCTACAATAGAAACAGTTGTTATCACAAAGAAGTTATTTTATGAGATGCATGTCATTTCATTCTCTACAATTTATAAATCATACCCTGTGGTATCACTGTTGTTAGCGTGGTTGGTGTTGTCATCCCTGTAAGAAAAATGCTATTTTATTTCCCAACAATTGTCTTCAACTACTACAGACTCCGGTGAACTTTATCAATGCAAAACAAAGCAACAAATGTTCCCATACCAGGAGTCGGGGTTGTACATTGAGTGACATCTGTGGAGCAACATTGAAGATAAATTATTACATCACGGTTTTCTGCTCAGGGAAAACAAACCATGTTTATCTCAGCACGTGTAGGACAGTCAGGCAGATACAGTCGATATATATTTGTTACCTTTTTTACGGGTAGCATCACTTTTACTGCCACAACTACAAAATAACAATGCTTACTTGTGATTGGTTGACAGAACTCTCCATCAGAAGGAAGTCCATTAATACATCCACAGGTTTGACTGATGGCATTACTGCAAGCACCGTAGATGACACACTTGTCACATGACCAAGCAAACTGCTCCTCACACTCACACTGCAGTCCTCCAGTGGAGTTTGGAAAGCACCCTTTTAAAGAAATAAAATTAAAAAACTTCCAGCCATAGTATGCAAATCAGACAATATTTGAGAAAACAGCATTAAATTAACCACACAAATAATGTATGAAACAAATAAGCAGCAACAGTTCTTACCTGTGGTGAAATTTAAGCCTATCACTTCTAAAGACTGAGCGATGGTGTAGGGTAATGGCACATTTTTCACAGTGTTTCTGAATATATTAATAAAATTTGATGGCACACTGGAGACTGGGATGAGCAAGTCTAGGATTATATCAATGTTCACCGGGTCTGTGGAGGAGAACAGGAGAAAATCTCATTATTTATGAATTTTTCAGCAAACTGTTTTGCTTGAATTGAGCTTTTATATGATCTATGCGAGTTGTATGAGCCTACAGGCAGAGATAAGTATTTCCAAACCATTGAAATAGCTGTATAGCTATAGATACTACAAGAGTGATGCAATTTTCTTGATTTTACAGTGCCAGTGCCAAACTTCAGAAACACACAGACAGACATTCAATCTCTACATTTGATGTGTTATACCGTTTGCTGGCGTAGGTGGTGGTGGTGGTGTTGTCTCTGTAAAAATGAAAATAAATAAATGTTAATAATATTCTATAGTACAACTGAAGAATTTATTTTATTAGACAAAACACAATTTTTCTTAAACGTAGAGATGGCTTTGAAGACATAAAGCGGAACAGTTGTAATCTTTTCAATCAACACTTTTCACTATGTGCAGTCATCAGTGTTGCCCACAAGCAGTATTTTACACAAGATAAGATAAGATAAGATGTACTTTTAATGTCTCCGTAGGGAAATTTATTCTGGACTGCGTCCTGTAGTTCCACAGAAGTTAAAATTATACATGCTACATAGTAAAACATCCCAACAACACATAGCTTCATAACAACTCATAACAACACAGAGCTTCATAACAACACATACTTCATAACAACACATAACACGTAGCTTCATGACAACACATAACACATAGCCTCATAACAACATGTAGCTTCATAACAACACATAACAACACATAGCTTCATAACAATACATAACAACACGTAACTTCATAACACATACTAACACATGGCTTCATAACAACACGTTGCTTCATAACAACACATATCACATAGCTTCATAACAACACATAACAACTCATAGCTTCATAACAACATATTGCAAAACGTAGCTACATAACAACACGTAGCTTCATAACAACACGTAGCTAATAACAACACGTAACAGCATCTTCATAAAAACACAAAACACGTAGCTTCATACAACACAGAACAACACGTAGCTTCATACAACACAGAACAACACGTAGCTTCATAACAACACATAACACAGCTTCATAACAACACATAGCTTCATAACAACACATAACATATTGCTTCATAACAACACATAATACGTAGCTTCATAATAACACAAAGCTTCATAACAACACATACAACACATGGCTTCGAACAACACACAATTTCATACTACACATAGTCTCACGTACCATTTGCACAGACTCATACACATCCTTTGAAAATGGCGGCCTATTGCACAACCCATGTGGCCAACAAACCTACATTACTTTTTGTTATTGAGAATCTTAATGGACATAGGCCGGAATGAATGTTTATAACGATTCAGCCTGCTCCAGCCTTCTCCGGGGAGCAGGCTGGAGCATAAACATGCTGCATGCTGCAACATGCTGAATGACTTATTTCCAGGAAACTTATGAGCGCATCTCTGGTAAGATTTAAAGTGGTGCTTTTGTGTGATTCTTGTTGGAGAAACTCAGTTTCCCAATCGGAAACTATTTTCTGTGCCTGTCTGATACTAGGGACGCGTATTTTTGAACCCCCATAATTTTCATAGCAGTCTGTGCCAGACAAGTAATATGTGATTTCAACTGAACAGACAAATTACCATACCACGCTGTTATCCCAAATCTTATAATACTCTCTAAAACAGCATGGTAAAATAGAAATATGAACTTTTGCTCAACTCCATAGAACCTGAGTCTATGTAAAAAGTACATTCACTGTTACAGTCTAGAGCAGAGACTCCTTACATGGACCTTCCAGCTGAGAGTGCTATCAATATACACCCCCAGGTACATATAGCAGACCTGAGTGATGAGTTCATTGTGGATAACTACTGGCCTGAGATCCCCCACTGCTCGAGGGTCGAACACCATCTCCTCAGTCTTCCTCACATTCAACATAAGATGGTTAGTATATCACAATTGCACAAATCTCTGTATTTCAGAGTGGTAAACAGAGGAACTGCTGTCTCTGCAATAGGCCATGAATGACTGTATCATCTGACAACTTGATGATATAGTTCTCAGGATGGATTCTTGTACAGTTATTAGTGTACAATGTGAAGAGGACTGGGGAGAAACCCTGAGGAGCACCAGTGCTTATAGGTCTGAACTCTGAAAGTGCTTTATTGACCCTAACATGTTGGGTGTGGTCGGTGAGAAAAGAAACATACCATCTTAAAACAAAGGGATTAACATTCATCTGCTTCAGTTTACTAATCAAAAATTAGCTGCAGAGTATTAAAAGCTGAGCTAAAATCAACAAACAGAAGGCGTACATAAGTCTTGGTGTCTTCCAAGTGTTTAGTGACCAGGTGTGTGATGCTGTTAGTAGCATCATCAGTGCCACGTCCTTGCTTGTAAGCAAACTGAAAGGGGTTTAATAATGCATCTACCTCTTTCCTGAGCAAGGACACCATGATCCTCTCAAAACATTTCATAACAATGGACCTTGGAACCTTTTTTTGAGATAGGTGTTATTGATTTTTTTTCTTCCTAAGGCTGGGTATAGTGTGCAAGTCCAAAGATTTTAGGAAGATGCTGATGTCACCTCCTCTCCAAATGTTTTTAGGAGAAACTCTGAGATACCATCCAGCCCTGTGGCCTTCTTAGTACAGGTATGCCTAAAAAGTGATTGGACATCATAATCAATCACCAACCTTGCATCCTGGTCATTTACAAAAATAATCTCTTAGTTTCCTCTTGTCTTACAATTGAGAGCTTACATGATCTATGAAAGCCGTTTGGGGCGGCAGTAGCTCAGTCCGTAGGGACTTGGCTTGGGAACCGGAGGGTCGCCGGTTCAAGTCCCCGCATGGACCAAGTACTGAGTGTGTACTGGTAGCTGGAGAGATACTAGTTTGCCTCTTGGGCACTGCCGAGGTGCCCTTGAGCAAGGCACCAAACCCCCAACTGCTCGGGGCGCCTGTCAGGGGCAGCCCCCTCGCTCTAACATCTCTCCATTAATGCATGTATATAGGTCCTGTTTGTGCATGTGTGTGTATTTCGGGCCTGTGTGTACTATGTACTATGTAAAAAATAACAGAGTGAAAAAATTGAATTTCCCCTCTGGGATTAATAAAGTGCCTTTCTTCTTCTTCTTGAGCTCACAGCCACACATACTGTATATATTTTCAAAACAAAACATTTTACACTATAATTAGAGAGTCCATCCATCCATTATCTGTAACCGCTTATCCTATTCAGGGTCGCGGGGGGGCTGGAGCCGATCCCAGCTGACATTGGGTGAAGGCGGGGTTCACCCTGGACAGGTCGCCAGACTATCGCAGGGCTGACGCATAGAGACAGACAACCATTCACACTTCACATTCACACCTACAGGCATTTAGAGTCAACAATGAACCTGACCTACATATCTTTGGACTGTGGGAGGAAACCGGACTACCCGGAGAAAACCCACGCTGACACGGGGAGAACATGCAAACTCCACACAGAAGGGCCCCAAGCCGGAATCAGACCTGTGACCCTCTTGCTGTGAGGTGACAGTGCTAAACACTGCACCACCGTGCAGCCAACTAGAGAGTCATTTGTACTTGATCCATGCCAAGCAAAGACACAGTTTTGTCATACTAGGCCATCATCAGATTAACAAGGAAACCTGGTAGAGGTTTTTTATCAATGCAATAAAAACACAAGCATTTAGTTTTCACAGGTGGTTCCTTGTTACATGATTCAGGAAAGTAAAAATATGTCCTACACTTCCATTAAAACAAAGGAAATTTTAAAAACGATAAGGCATTTTCCTTATAAAGTAAAACTACTGCAAACAGAGCATTTAGCTTGAGGATTTGATGCATTCAAAGCACCATCTACTGGCCAAAAGGGGTAATTGCCCTAAAATTTGATAGACAACATTTACACACAAGTGTTCCTGAATAATGGTCAACCACATTTTTGATGAGTGCAATTAAGTCTTTCAACAATATTCAGAATAATATACCACTAACAAATGTATAATCAACAGTTAGTTCTTCAGGTCACTTACTAGAGCAAGAATTAAATTTGGAAGCACATAGTTTGGCCTCTTTAGACCTCAATGCAGCAGGATTACAAACAATGAAAGAAAACCACCTGGGGAAGAATAAAAGTAGCAATACTGAACTGTAAAACATATTCCCTTACAAATAAAAGTCCAGCTTTTAAAATCTAACTAAATGAATAATTCTGTACTTTTACTTAAGTATTATTATGTAGCTTGGCCATTTTCACAGTTATATATTTTTTATCATCAGACTGTTATTACTATCAATGAGTTAAAGCAGCAGTAGGCGAGATTGGAGCAAATATGATTTAAATAAGCTATTTTTAAATCCTGACAGAGGTGTATGAGACAGTGTTGAGGCAAAACTTCTTCGTTTAATAATCAATAATGAGGTGTGATTAGTAATCAATAATGATATGTACTGTTTCTATGTCTATCTGCTGATCAGTAAGTATAAAATAAGGGTCCTATAATCCAGTGTAAGATGTATATTCAGTATTTACACTCTGTGCCCCTGCAGGGCCTCCTGTATCTCTCTGCACCTCTCTGTGTCTGTGTCAAGGGAGGAGGCTTCTTATGAGGGCTCATTTTTGACAGCTGCCAGACACACACACAAACTTGGAGGAAAGATACGAAACATCTCCTCTTGTGGGTCATGGGTTTTTTCCACTGTAATGACAGATGATTAGTACATCCAAACTAGGTTAGGTAACAGCCACCTGCACTGATAAAGTTCTGATTTCAATGATGTTTACAAAAACTTCAAGGTCACCAATTTTGGAAAGTCCCCTTTTTTCCCATGAAACCTAGGTCACTGGTCAAGACACGGGAGGGGCTGTTGCCCCTGGGGAACACTATAAAAACCACACCTTTTGCATTGTTTGCCAGTCTGTACCCCGGGACGACTCCAGCTATGTTGTTTGCTGTCTTTAAACAATAAACTCTGCTTATTGTAACGGACCTGATCCTCTCCAGTGATTCATTGGGCACCCTGCGTGGACACCTTTAACCAACTTTTGAACTATTTTTGGAACAATTTGAACCAGATTTTTATAAGAGGGAGAGCTGGTGTTTCTGGACTCATCTAGCCCGGGTCTGGAGAAACCAGCCTCTTTATTTGGCGAGCGAAGCCTGGAGGGAGTGCTGTGGGAGAGCCTGATAGCCTGGGGGGGGCTTGCTCTGCATCCTGATACTTAGCGGGTCGCCACCGCAAAAGGTAAGAAGAGCATTTTTCCTCTGTTACTGGATGTATCAGGGTGCAGTGTCTGGTGTCCGCCCAGGTTAAGGTAATCTTGCAGCCTCACCCCAAAAGAACCTAGTTAAAAGATAACTGTGGAGTAAAATGTTAAACATGAAGATGATGATGTCACGCATAAATTATAAAGCTGTTTAAAGCTCAAACTAACATCACTGGCCAAGCAGATCTGTTGCAATGTATGTGCTTTATGTCTGTCTTTTATATACCATGGTGCGGAAAGTATGAATGAATGAATTTATAATGTTGTAAATATGCTGTAGACTGCTTTTCTATATGTATTTGCATATGGCTTGGTTTGGTTAGGTGTTAAAATAGGTCAGACTCTCCTTTGAGGAGGATAGATAGTAAAAAAAAGGGAGGTTTTAGAAGGGAGGAGAGCTGTCAGACTCTCCCGGGAGGAAAGAGAGAAAAAAAGAGGAGGTGTTTTTGGTTTGAGGTGGAGGAAAGCTGGCTTAAATAGTTTTGTTGTCTGTCAAAAGTGTAAATAAGTGTAAATAAGTTGATAGAAGCATAGGGACAGGTCGTTCCCTTATGACTTCGAGTATTACAGTGTGGGAATTCAGCACACAACTAGTACTTGTTTTTGTGGATACCGCGTCTCGTCTCTGAGGCGTTTCAGCCCACTGCTGGGACATCACAGGGAATAGATGGTCTGAACGGGCAGACAACCTAGGTAATACTCACACGTGCTGGGGTACTAGCACGTGATACTGTACCCTGTAGTGGTATAGTGGCTGTAACCCAGTAGTGGTGCAGCGGTCTGATCAGATCATTGTAAATAAGTTGTAAATAAGTTGTAAATAAGTTGTAAAAAGTGCTGTATAAAGCTGCGCTATATGTGCTTTGAATGCTGTTATGTGTTAATGCCTTTAAGCTGTGTTGTTGCATGAATGATTTTGAGACATGTATGCACTATGATCTATGCTGAATAAAATAGACAGCCAATAAAGGAGAATATATAAGAGGAGATAATATATCTGTCTCCTCAGAAATCCCGGTTAAAAGTATAAGAGGGGAGAGGCATGATTCCCCTCAGTCTGTTCCCGTTAAAACTATAAAGGACAAATGCATGGAGTCCTTATAATGTCACTGATAAAGCATATGAGAGGAAAAAAGTTTCCTACGTTATTCCCCGTAAAATAATCATGAGCCTGTGAGGATCGGCCAAAAGTTTCAATAAAGGCCAGTACCTCATCAGGACTTTTCTGTTACCCCGTGCAATAAATAATATTCTCCTAATAAGGCTACACACACATACACACACACACACACACACACACACACACACACACACACACACACACACACATACACACACACACACACACACACACACACACGTTGTTGTAGATAGACGGACCTGTCGCTGTACAGGCTTTGACCGGAACGAGGGAGGCACGGAGTTGACAGCCTGATTTATATATGTACTGGGCACTGATAAGAATATGGTATAGGCTGAACAGCTGGTGTGGCCTATTAGTCTGAGATTTGTAAAAGTGCACATTAAATCCATGGTGCTTTGTGCTGGATGCAGTGCCTGTGAGGGTTTCTAAACAGAGTTTGTCGTCAATTGTGTTAAATCATTAATGTACGGTACATAGGTACGTGCATTGGTAGTGAATTGGTCTGTTCCCATGTCTGATGGAGGTGATTGTAGTCACAAGCAGCAGTGATTATAATCACTACAGGAGAAATTGTGGGTTGAAGCTATAAATAATAACACCTTATTTGAGAAATATAAAGAGGTAGTAAAAAGAACCATTATGATAGAGAGGTATAACTCTAAAATTAACTAAAGTAAATGAGAAACTGGTTATATTTTGATAAAAATAAAAAGCTGAGCACGGAACTGATCGACACCATATATAACACACTGAATATAATAATCGGTTGCCGCAAAACGTGTTTTAAAGAGCTTTGAAAAAGAATTTAAAAGTGAATATCTGTATTATTAGGGTTCAAACCCCGAAGGGGTAGAACCCTATTGAAGTTGTGGCGGTTTAATATTAGGGTTTATGCCTTGAAGGGGCTGAACCCTTCTAAGATTGTGTGAATTTATTATTATTATTATTATTTGTTGACTTAAGCCGTGGCTCAATAGGCCGTGAGCTTAAAGGACCGAGAAAAAAAAAAAAAAAAAAAAAAAAATAGAATTTAAAGGAGCGAAAAATTAAAAAAAAAAAAGAAACGTGAAATTTGGCACAACAACTGGAACTGATGTGCAAATGCTTCTCAAGAAATATGACATCAATCGGCCACATGACGGCGCTGTGGTTAACGCTCAAACACGCGATTTTGGAAAGGCCACGCCCCTCACACCATAGGTCTGATTGACTTGAGATTTGACACACATGTCCAGCTCCGTGTGATCTACAAAAAAGCCTCTGAGACCACTACAGTCCGCCTAACTACATTTTCCGCCATTTTGGATTTCCGCCATTTTGGATTTTTTGAAAAAACATTTTTGACCTCTCCTCCTAAACCGTAGGTCCGATTGCTACCAAATGTTCAGTAGATCATTATTGGATGAAGTTCAACAGGAGTTGTCAAAAGCTTTTTGATATCTCATTGCGTTTTGAAGATAAGGATCAACAAACTTTTCCCTGGGCGGGGCTTGGGAGGAAATTGGCCATAATTCATCGACCATTAATACAATCATCATAAATCTTGGTAGTTATCTTCAGTGCGTGTTTGGGAATAGGTGTCCCAAAGCAGTTTCTGCTCGACCCATAGGAGGCGCCAAAACTATCAAAAACTTGTACCTCAGGATCCGGTGGACAGAATTTCATCAAATTTAGTAAACATGCTCTTGGGGCAAGTATTAACCAAGATCTGAAGTGTCATATTGATCGGTGCATGTGGGCGCGGCCTATTTAGCATTTTATGCTAGATAATGCCTTTGCTCAGTTTGCTGTGAACAGGTACGAGCTAGAGACATGAAACTTGGCACCATAACTGTACATGATGTCATAATGCTTCACATAAAATATGATCCCAATTGGCCTGATGGTGGCGCTACAGCATTTTCTAAATTTTTAAAGGCCGGCCCCCCTCACACCATAATTCCTATTGACATGGAATTTGACACACATGTTCAACTCCATGTGTTTTGCAAAAAAGCCTCTTGGACCTCTAAAGTCTGCCTCCTGGATTTTCCTCCATGTTGAATAGTTTGAAAAACACATTCTTGACATCTCCTCCTGAACTCTACGTCCGATTGCTACCGAACTTTCTGTGGACCATTATTGGAACAAGATCATCTAAAAGTTATCAAAGAACTTGTTGATATCTCATGTCATTTTTTAAGATATTGACCAATGAACTTTAAAGGGGCGTGGCTTAGCACATCAATAGACCTAACTCCACAACTGTTGGGCCCATTTTCCCCAAACTTGCAGGATATGTTCATGGGAGTACCTGAAACATCCTCTGAAAGTTTCGTTCAAAATCAACCACTAGGGGGCGCTACAAATCAGACTATACATCATACTATACATCAGAAAATGTTTGTCCAATCAATACTAGACTCACAGGACACGTTTCATACCAATTTGAACCACGTGTGTAAAACTATTTAGAAATTACTCCATAGGGGTCGCCACCAGTTCCAAAGATTTGCATGGGCCTAGCTCCTTCTTTATACAGAATTAAACCAGCTGAAATGACTTTACTGTGCTTTGTGAAGCCCTAAACGCGATCACTGCTGCTCATGGCTTTGATGTCAGTTGCTTCCCTCTGTTGAGCGAAAAAAAGGTTTGAACCCGCGAACTGCCGCTTGCGGCTGTAATTTATATTCAATATTGGTCTGGAAAATGGTTGGCTTAATTTGTGCTGTTTAAATGAGGGCAGCTCTCATCTCCAGAGGCAATTAAAGAAAAGCACCACACACACCTTAACAGTACTAGCATAAATTTTTGAGTTTGTCCTCCCTAACAGAAAAATCCAAGTTTGAGAGAACCTCCAGAGCACTGGCGTCACCAACCAGGCAAGGCTCGATGGGGGCAGAGCAGGGAAAGCCGTGTGGGCCGGGACCAAGTCCAGTGGTGATGATTATGAAGCAGCATCCGCGCTATCGACAACGTATACAACGATACATGATGAAGTGGCATAGGAGGACCACCGGAAAATCTCGCTGGCCCCAGGAAGGCACCTTTGACATGGCATGCTGCAATGAAGCGGATACCCAAATCAGAAATGAAGAAGCGAAATACGCTAAAATTAATAAAAAAAGAAAAGACAGGCGAGCCAAAGAGAAACAGGTGTTGAGCTGGTTCAGGTGGGGAACCTACAGACAACAGATGGCAGTGAACGAAAGAAAGAAGAATGAGTCACCTAAGGCGGAACCTAAAGTCCCCCCTACGGCTCCCCCACTGACGCCTCCGACGGCTCATCCGCTGACTGAAAAACCACCTCCTCCATCATACAAACCAAGAAAGGCTCAGCAAGCGACAGGGATGTTTGTGGCAGGGAGGCCTAGGAGCACGGTTGAAGCTGGAGGACCAGGTGAACCAAGATGGACGGGAGACAGAGACGCAGACAGAGCGTTCAAGTGTTGGGGCTGCAGGCTACCAGGACACGCCAAGACGGATTGCCCTACCAACCCGTGGACAGGACCAGCCGCAAACAGGCCATAGGGCTGCCCGGAGGAGCAGAAAAAGGAGGTAGTGGCACCGGCTATTTCATCACAGCCACATGATGAGCCCACCATATCAGTTTACATACACCACCAGTTAAACCCTTTCATGGTGGATACGGGTGCATCATACTCCTGCATTGGAAAGGAAGGTAGTGGACTCCCCCTTTCCAGTTCATCCATCAAAACAGTAGGCTTCTCCGGGAAAACTCAGATAATACCATTAACTCAACCAGTCCCCATGCTGATCGCAGGAAAGACCGTATTTGCGCCTTTGCTCTACTCCGCTGATACACCTGTCAACTTAAAGCTGAAAATGGAAACGGCATGAGAACCCACATTGCCTCTACATTGCACCTTACTGTTCGACGCAGACCACAGTCTGTTGCCAGAGGTCAGAACCGCCACCCAGATGCCACTAGAGACTAAACACGAGAATCTACTGGATCAAGTTCCCTCACGTCTGTGGTCACAGCACAAGACAGATGTGGGATTTGTGAAATCAGCTCAGCCCGTCAAAATCAAGGTTAAAACAGAGGCCAGGTTGCCATTTAAAAAAAAAAAACAGTACCCGCTTCAGCCACATGCCATTGAAGGGATCAGACCTATAATTGATGGGCTGGTAAAAGCAGGGGTTTTAATTAAAACTAACATTAGGAGCCCCTGTAACACCCCAATATTTCCTATCAAAAAGCCACACTCTAAAGACTATAGATTGGTAAATGATTTAAGAGCGATCAATGCGATTGTTGATTCAGAAAACCCTGTTGTTCCCGATCCACACACACTGCTCTCCAACATACCACCTGCCAAATGGTATACAGTTACTGACCTCTGTTCTGCTTTTTTTTCAGTGTACCCCTGCATCCAGACTCACAGTACCTGTTTGCATTCACATACAGGGGTCAACAGTATCGTTACACGAGGCTCCCAAAGGATTATCCGAGCATTGATGCAGGACTTGCAGAATTTAGACGTACCAAGTACCATTCTGCAATACGCAGACGATTTACTTATATGTAGTCCCTCACAAGCTCAATGTGAAAGGGACTCCGTCGTAGTGTTAACTACACTGGCGGAAGGAGGACATAAAGTAAGTAGAGACAAACTTCAGTTCTGCCAGCAAACGGTAGAATACTTAGGTAAACAACTATGTGGGGAGAAATGGTGTATCGCTCCCTCACAAGTGGAAGCAGTAACTAAAGCTCCACGACCTCAAACAGTAGGCCAAATGTCAAGTTATTTAGGGATAAACGGGTTTAGTCGGTCCTGGGTTTGCGACTATGCCCTTAAAACAGCACCGTTGAGAGCTATGATAAAAGCAGCCGGACAGACCAATAATGCCACATCGTTGGTGTGGACGGAGGAGGCATCAGGAGCTTTTCAGATGTTAAAAACTGACATGCTAACAGCTCCAGCGCTGGGAAACCCAAATTACACTAGGCCATTTCACCTGTATGTGATAGAGAGATCCGGATACGGAAGCGCCGTACTAATGCAAGACACACCTACTGGTAAACAACCGTTAGCTTACTATAGCACTAAACTCGATAACATCGAGACAGGGTTGCCACCTTGTTATCAGGGATTGGCAGCAGCGGCGTTTGCATTTCAGAAAGCCTCATCTCTGACAATGGGACATCCGGTTAACCTGTATACATCCCATCAGTTGCATGCTCTGCTAACAAGTCCTAGGTTTGTCCTAACCCAAGCCAGACGCACTGGCTACGAGGTCATACTGTCTGCACCCGAACTTACAATCTTACGGCGCAAAACCATAAATCCTGCCACCAAAATGGTTTTGCCAGTAGATGGAATACCACATGACTGTTTGAGCGTTACAGATAAATTTATGCGGGCACGAGAAGACCTGCATAACCAGGCAATCCCCGCCGACTTGACTTTGTTTGTCGATGGCTCATGTTTTCGCGATGTTACCGGCAACCACGCAGGATACGGCGTTGTACAACTCAACGACCAGAACGGCACTTTCACCACGTTGCAATCGCTACAGATAAATCAGCCATGCTCAGCTCAACTAGCAGAGATAAAAGCTTTGACAGCAGCCTGTCAACTGGCGGCCGGCAGACGCCTTCATGTCTACACAGATTCAGCTTATGCTTATGGTGTCTGTCACATACATGCTAACACTTGGAAACAGAGAGGTTTCCTGAGGGCAGATGGCACACCAGTAATGCATGGTGAAGCCATTTCCAAACTTTTGGAAGCAATGCATCTCCCTAAAGCTTTAGCTATCATTAAATGTCCAGCTCATCAGAAAACAGACACATTGATAGCCAGAGGGAATAACCTCGCAGATGAAGCTGCTAAACAAGCTGCTACAGGCAGCGTAATGGCCCCCATACTTGTAGCACAGGATTGTGCTCCTTTAACTACTCTGTCATCTTTGATAGTAGCCCAAAGCAGGGTACCCGAGGTAGAAAAACGTTTATGGTTACAAAGAGGGGCCATACAGACTAGTTGCCCAGGTTCTGCAGACAAATTATGGAGAAGTCCACATGGACATTTTGTACTGCCTTTGTCATTGTTACGCCACGCCATCATTTGGGCACATGGCGCTGATCATTGTTCTCGAGGGCAGATTCTGCACAAACTACGCCCCGTGTGGTGGGCTCCTTACTTGGCTGCAACTGTTGATAGAGTGTTGAGTGAATGTGAAATCTGTGCTCGTCCTGTCTCGCACCAAGTAGCCCAGGTGAAGGTCCCGCTCCCCTACCAGCGGAACCACAACACAGTCCAAGGGAGGACCTACCTGATAGTGACAGTGAACCGTCAGACAATTAAAACTGTTGTTTAGCACTCAGAACTAACCATCACCTAAAAATACCAATGGCTGGATTTCTCCGCTAAACAAGTTTCTAATGTGTCCTGTATAGCCTGCCACCGAACGAGAGGCTTACCACAAGTTAAGCCCCTTCCCGGTGTTGAAACCTGCGTCACTCGATCTGATTGCTTTGTTAACTGTTTCATGCGTATGATCGCCGGTAAATCTAACAATGGTAATTCAACCTGTCCCACCGCCCTTCTCTCCCCTGAAAACTCCACGGTGTTAGACGATTATACTGTCCCTCCTACTGTAAAATTAGCATACGGGACAGTGTTTCCTTTTTGTTTGGCTCGTAGCTCTTTGTTAACTAGTAGCCTAGATAACAACACGGAAATCAACGCTACCTTTGACGCAACGAATTTATTAGCATGTACCTACTCCCTTTACACTCATGCCCTGTCCAATACCACCTGGAATTCTAAATCCTGCTACACTCATCAAGAGAGATGTTAGCACCACATCTCTAAGGGAGGAGGATGAAAATGTGTCCACATCCAGCATGGGAAGAGCCTAAGGTACCCCTCCCTGCTAACTCGTATAAAGTGCCGCGTCCCGCGTATGATAAACCGAAAAAATATGCTACCTCTTATAACGAGTGTCATGAGTAAGTAACCCTAGGGGCTTGACCGGGGAGTGTTGGGCTCACCATTTTCCCGACACATGAGTAAAAAAGTATGTTGCATGCATAAATATATGTGTGACCTGTATGTATAAAACCATCATTATATGAGACTAATACTGTCCTTATCCCACCTAGATTAAAAACCACCCGTTATTGACGGTGGCTCCCCTCCCGTATAATAGCATAAGAAATCCCTCCCAGGCGTATCCAGGAGCACAGAATTACTCTTCTTTTAACGTTGATGTAAGCTTTCAGGCGTCCACCAGTAAAGCTCATACGGTGAAGCTGGAAAGACCCAGTGGGAGTCCCCAGGGAGGTGGGGAGCCCTCGGGTTCCAGTAATGACTCGGATGGAGATCTACATGTAGACACGGACGACGACCTCGACGAAGCGCCCATCTACACACCTTTTGAGAGCCCTCTACTGACGGTAGCCTCGCCCCAACCCGGCATTTCCCAGGAGGAGCCAGAGGTCCCACAGCAACTATCGACGCCCTATTACCTACTACGGAAAAGACTCTCCAGGGTCGACCCCCTTCAGGCGTACGTCTTCGCCATCAAAGATGTTAACCTGCTCTGTGAGGTTCTGGGAGTCAACTCAGAGTGGTTTGACACATGCACCCGTGAGGAGCTTACAGTGAACGTGCATGCCCTCCCTTCAAGTGTCTACCGACAGCTGCGAAAGGAGCTGACACACCCTCTTCAAGGCCTGATACGCCGTCTACGCCAACGTCAACAGCAGCTCGCCGCAGCCACAACATACCGAACCAAGAAGCAACGAATGATCGAAGCAACAACAACTCGACAGGTTCAGCTCGAGCATAAGATTGCTGATCAGAGACGACTCATTGACGAGCTGGTGCGCGATCGAGACGCGCTCCATCGGAGGATCGAGATTTTGCATCAAACACCGACGTCAGGAGCCATTTGTTTCCATACATGGCTGCTACGATTGGGTGTGGCAACGCCTTGTAGGAGGACCCCCTCCCCCAGATTACTTAAGTAATCCTCCCTCAATGCCCTTTCCCACCTTACCCGTCCGTCCTCCGACACTACACCATTGGTTTTTCCCCAAGTTTTATCCTTTGCATTCACCTGAGGTCAATAGATCTTGCCAACTTAGCAAGAACACTAGAAAACGACGATATCGGAGGAAGAGAGAGATGAAAAGGCTCGAAGCACTCCTTGATTAATTTGGACTTAGTTAACTGTTTTACTGTATTTGCTTTTCCCATACCTGCCTATGTTGTCAACAAGCTGTACCATTATATAGCTTAAGAGCACGTGTGGTTTCATGTTATCAAGAGCACGTGTGGCTTCATTTTATCAAGAGCACGTTTGACTGTATTTTCATTATGTAATATGTGTGTTTTAAGACCCATACATTGATTCATTTTTCATTAATATCCATGTGTGCCTTTTTTTGATAATTAGAGTAACTACACAAACCTGGCAAGGTGCCAAGCAACCTCAGTCACGCCATATGGCTAGCTGATGTACGATTTCCTTACACGCTGACAGTCATATACACTGGAGAGTTTTTTGTGTGTGAGACTTTATAGTCTCAAAGGGAGGAATGTTGAGGCAAAACTTCTTCGTTTAATAATCAATAATGAGGTGTGATTAGTAATCAATAATGATATGTACTGTTTCTATGTCTATCTGCTGATCAGTAAGTATAAAATAAGGGTCCTATAATCCAGTGTAAGATGTATATTCAGTATTTACACTCTGTGCCCCTGCAGGGCCTCCTGTATCTCTCTGCACCTCTCTGTGTCTGTGTCAAGGGAGGAGGCTTCTTATGAGGGCTCATTTTTGACAGCTGCCAGACACACACACAAACTTGGAGGAAAGATACGAAACATCTCCTCTTGTGGGTCATGGGTTTTTTCCACTGTAATGACAGATGATTAGTACATCCAAACTAGGTTAGGTAACAGCCACCTGCACTGATAAAGTTCTGATTTCAATGATGTTTACAAAAACTTCAAGGTCACCAATTTTGGAAAGTCCCCTTTTTTCCCATGAAACCTAGGTCACTGGTCAAGACACGGGAGGGGCTGTTGCCCCTGGGGAACACTATAAAAACCACACCTTTTGCATTGTTTGCCAGTCTGTACCCCGGGACGACTCCAGCTATGTTGTTTGCTGTCTTTAAACAATAAACTCTGCTTATTGTAACGGACCTGATCCTCTCCAGTGATTCATTGGGCACCCTGCGTGGACACCTTTAACCAACTTTTGAACTATTTTTGGAACAATTTGAACCAGATTTTTATAAGAGGGAGAGCTGGTGTTTCTGGACTCATCTAGCCCGGGTCTGGAGAAACCAGCCTCTTTAACAGGTGCTCCTAATGGCATCTGCAAGATTTCACAGACCGGAGGAAAACAACCAATCAGAGCCGAGCTGGAGCCTTACCATCTCTGAGCAGCTGTCAATCACTCTCAACCTCCGATCAAACTAGGCAGCGCTGATCAAATATGAATCAATATTCTGTTACTGTAATGCCTATTTCTCGTGTAACATATTTTCAGAAACATCTTGTAGTGTACTGTTTAGCTGTAAAATGAGAAAGTTTGTGACCCGGCCGCCATGTTGAGATCAGTTGGGGAAATGCCAAGCACCGCCCACCAGCTGGAGCAAACTTTCTCATTTTACAGCTAAACAGTACACTACAAGATATTTCTGATAGTTTAGACTAGTTTGACCGTTTGATCAGAGTTTGCAAGTGATTGACAGCTGCCTCTGTTGAATGAACAGCCAATAGAAATGCTCTCTCTCTCTGAAATGACCTGTGATTGGCCAAAGTCTCCCGTCACGGGCTAGATTTTCTAAAGCCTGAAAACAGAGCCATGAGGAGGTGCAGTTTTCTCTAAGAACACTTGAATTACAATATGCTGAAAGGTTATTATGGAATTTTTGCCCAATGATGGCAAAAATATTTTGCCTACCATCGCTTTAATGTGTGAGCAGCGTTATATGTCCAGCTACAACAAGGCATCATATTCTATAATCATATCATATGTTTTTTATGTAAAATCTGAACCTGCAAGTATCTATATAGCTGTAGAATGAATGTAGTGGAATAAAAGTACAGTTTCGTGGAGTAGAAGTACTAAATATCATAAAATAGTTATACTCAGGTACCTTTAATTGTACAGACTCAACATGTTTTTGTCCAGGTGATTACAGGATATTACGTACTGAGTGAGCAATCGATACTTTGCTTGTGCTGCAAACGTTACTATACCTGTTCGACTGGTGTTTAGCTGACAGTACTGTCTATCAGCTGGAAGGGCATTAACACATCCACATGTGTCACCAATGATGGCATCACAGGCTTCATGGTTAATGCAGCTGTTATATGACCAAGCATAGCTCTCCTCACATCTGCACTGGTATCCAGACATATTTGATGAACACACTATGCAAAGAAAAAGCAGCACACGACATCAAGGTTTACTGGTAAAGAATTTAAATATATTTTAATTTGACAAACAATGGGGCAACACAATGATAGGATGTTATACCTGTTGTGGTGTTAATGCTGGTAATTAAAGCAGTGCTGTTGATCAGGAAAGGAAGACTTAGCTCGCTCAAAAGCATTCGGAGACGCTCCAGGTCGGAGATGTTGATAACAGCTTCGAGTACATAAGAGGAAGAACTTAAGGAAGCTGGAAAGACATGAAACAGACATAAACAGATATTGAATTGATAGTGCATACTTCAGAGATGTAAATGACATATTCAGGAGGGCTAAATTCTGTTGATACCATAGAAATGTGACTCACCCAGTCTTTTTTCTCTGGCATGAGTGTGTGATGCTTTTGTACCCAACAATCCCTGGAAAGAACAATGTCCATCTCATTAGTTCAATTGTACTTTTGTTTGTCTACATAAACCAATAACTGTAACTAAGTGCTGATTATACACAAAACCACATACCACATTAATAGATTTCACATTTTTAGTGATGTAGCCAAATCACACAGGTTGCAGTATCTCATGGTATAGCACTACCACCTTGAGTGGTATTCCTTATTAATTCTTACCTCAAAGAATACATTCAGAGACACTCTGTATACCTGATTCTCCAGACTGTAGTATATAACCAGAAGAACAACCATGTATCCTACTGCCTTTGACAATGCCATCCCAACTAGAAAGACAATACAAGCAACACAATGATTTTTCATTACTAAATCGATCAGGAGACATGTATACATGTGTTCCTCATGGTTTTAACTCATAGCTGATCTAACAAGGTGTTACGTGAGGTTGTGCTAGTACTTGTGCTTTCTTCAAAATGCTACCAGGAGGCCAACAATTTAAAAAAATGTAGTTCCTGATAACTTGTGGTTGTCAAGTTTGTGGGCTTGCTGCCATCTCATTTGCATAACTTCAGTGTATTGTTCAGCATGTCAGCATAGAAAGAAACAGTTTCCTTAAAGCAGCAGGAGGTAGGATTGGAGCGAATATGATTAAAAAAAGGTATTTTTATAAAACGGTCACTATATCCTGACAATAGTGCATGAAACAGGTAATCTGAAAAAAAACATGTTCCTCTGTGTCCTCTGGTGCTCCTAATGGCATCTGCAAGATTTCACAGACCGGAGGAAAACAAGCAGTCAGAGCTGATCTGGAGTCTGCCGTCTCTGAGCAGCTGTCAATCACTCGCGAACTCCGATCAAATGGTCAAACTAGGCAGCGCTGATTAAATATTAATCAATATTCTGTTACTTTAATGCCTATTTCTCGCATAAAATGTTTTCAGAAAAATATTTTAGTACTGTTTAGCTGTAAAATGAGACCGGACAGGACTCTGTGAAGAGGACCCGCTCCCTATGTAGTTATGAAGGACTTTAAGCTAACGAAAACACAACGATTTTTAGTTTCAGGTGATTACACACTAATGAAAACATAGTTATGAATTTTATATTCCATTTCTGCTAATACATCCCCCGAAATGTTGCATACTGTTCCTCTAAGACAGGACTGACTTTTAAAGACTGAGGCCTACTACAAATCCTAATTTATACCCTCTCTGGCAATTGGCCCAGGAATAAATTTATATATTTTGTCACTAAACGTCTGACTCCGTTAAATCAAGTTGGGTCAACACAGATGAAAGTTCTCTTGTTTCCAGTTACTGAACATTACATTCATAGATTAAAACACTTGATATTAGGAATAATGTGAATTTAGTTGAAGAATGGAGTTAAGTTTAAGTTTGAAAAGCACCTTTTCAAATGTGAATTCCTAGTCCGACGTTAAGTTTTTCAAGCTAGTCTTTGTTTCACAGGTTCAAGGTTTCTTTCACCGGTCTTCCTAAAAAGCTACAACATGCTACTGGGGTCTTCCTTTCATATTCTGCATTCAATGTGAATTTAAAACATAATATAATATGAAAGCACCTCAATATTGTAACCAAGATAAAAGACAACAACTGTTTGTTAGCATTTATCAACTACAGCTCCCAGGAGATTTTGATACCAATATTGCTAAATACAATAGCAAGAGAATACAATGTTGTTTGGTACTGCATTTTTAAGTAAACTGTGCTCAAGCCCCTCTTATAAAATCTACTCAAAGGGCAGACATCTGTAGTATTTATAAAGGAAATATAAAAATCAATATGTTCCATTTATTCCTATTTCAGTAAGTTCCCAAATGTTTTCATCTGTTCAGTAAAAAGGGTTGAATGTAAAATTGCTTTGGTGTCAAATGTTCTTTCACATGAGTAAAGACTATCCAAGCCTCGTCAAATAAGTGCTTTCTCTGTAATATGTAGCTACAGTTTCCCTGATAACATAATAAGTAACAACCACCGATATAAGATAAAAGTGAAGTTTTAAAATGGTAATTGTATTTATTTACCTCTCATTGTCCTCCTGCTTCCAAGGGCTCTTTGTCAGGAGGGAACGATCATTTTATTGTACGTCTCCAGATACATGATACTATCATCATGAGATAATATACTAGAAAGGACATCAGTCAACTTCCTGGAATACTTTGTCTGAGTCACACACCTGTCTGGCAAGTTAAGTGAGCTGATTCTTGGCACAAGTCTAGATGCACAATTGTGCAGTATAGAGGACTGTTAAGTGATTATTTTCTTTTGTGTATACAGATTTACGTGTAAGAGCATTCAAAAGTGGCTGACAGGTGGTTGTTGCGGGGCAGGAGGCCATTTCAAATGGTAAAATCCCATTATTTTCATGGTTATGTTTTAGGTTAAAGGGATCTGTATTCAAATAAAGACCACATATGTAACACTGTGGGCTTTATATCTTTATGATATATACTCCCATAAACAAATCTGACACTTGGTCAAAGTGCTATATACAATTATTTCATTGTTATATGAATGTAAACAAAAACAGAGGCTGTCAAGAGTACAGCACTAAGGGAACAGTACAGATGCACTTCAGTATGTCGGATCATCCTTCTCATGCAAGCTGTTTCCGTGATAGGATGACTGAAATTTTTTCCTGTCTTGTTCCTCATACTTTAGGGTAAGTCCATAGCCTTTGAGAAAGGAACAGCTACCATTTGAGGCATGGCGGTTTTAAAAGCCTTTGGAAAGTTGCCAAATAAAAGAGAGGGAATTACTGTAATAATCAAGAAGTAGACAGAGAGCCTACATATTTGTACTCGGCTGAGTCATGAAACAAAACCATGCATTTTACTTTAGGCCATATATTGCATAAAGAGACTACTATTCATGCAACCATATAAAAGTGGGGCTTAGCATTTCCCTTTAGTCATTCAGTACTTGAGCATCAGTCAGCCTCCTGTGGCTTGTAGGTAATCTGTATTACTGTAGATTCACAGGTGCATCTAAATGAAAACTCAACATGCAAATTAGGACCACTACTCATATGTTACATGTATCATAAACATTGATGTTGTGATTATTACCTCATGTCACAATATTCCTACAGGAAACTGTTTTCATCAGAAATTGACAGTGTTGGTCATTTTTTCCAAGAGCTATCAGCATCCTCTTGGGGTCTTGCAAATAATATCCTCTCCAGAAACAATACAGCATTGTATGGCAGTCAAAAGGACATACTGTACATTTGTGTTCAGTAGCAAAGTTGGAAGTAGGGTGATGTTGAATATGAATTATGATGAGGGATCAAACTGCAATTGTGCTAACAATGGGATATGCTTGTGTATAAGGGGTGTGGGATATAACAATGAGTGTGTGTTGGTCTACCTAAGACAGTGGTTCTCACGCTTTCTGTCATTCCCCCCTTTTATATATGTGACTGGGATGTAATGTTTCTAAATGGCTTCTTAATTTCAGAGTTTTCATACATGATGACACCCTTAAAAAAAGGGGAAAAAAATGATTTTGTTATTGTGGTTATCTAACTATAAAGCAAGGAATCTCTGTCTGTCTGTATATATGTTATTCGCATATCTTGAGAACGGCTCATCCAATCTACTTCACACTTGGCAGATGTATTGCTCAGGACCTAAGGGAGTGCAGTATTGAATGTGGTGCAATTTGGGTTAGGGTTTGGATGGTGGCGCTACAGAACTTTACATTTTGGCCTGTAACTTTTGAACCGTAAGTCTCAGAAACAAAATTCAAATATTTCCCTGGATTTTGTGGGTCCACACAAATCTATCAAAATAAGCCACGCCTGTCGGCGTCTAGACTGATTTTCCACCATTTTCATTTTTTTTCTAAACTCGGAAAAAAAGGTTTGGAAATTTGTGTTTGGTCGATTATTTCTCTGTTGTTAGAATGCTAATTGGCATTGTATTTTACATCGTTGGAAAGCCTGTTTATTTACCTTGGTACAGAACATCTCTGGACCAAGCCGGAAAATGTTAGTTTTTTGGATTGTTGCTGTTTCATACTGTTTTGCTATAGCTGGCTCTCAAAGTTAGCTCAAATGCAGTGGGCAGGGCTTATATTACAAAAAATGCCATATCTCCTGAACGCTTTGTGCTATTGCGACCACATTTGGTGGAGCTATGTAGATATGATGTCTGAGTGACCATGACAATTGACATTTGGTGCCATTTGGTTAATAGTTGCCGCTGTAGCAGCATCATTTAACTAAAGGAAGGAATCGCTGTCTGTCTGTGTATCTATATGCCCTTCACATTTCTCGAGAATCATCCAATCAGCTTCACACTTGGTGGGTACAAGCAACCATACTGCAGTTCTTGACAATGCTGCAAGTAAAGCTTCTGCAGCAGGTTGGGCGGGAGTGGTGGTAACAAGAAACACAAGGCTTTCACGTTACAATCAGCTGTTCGTTCGTGTCCTGTTTTCAGAACATTACGTCTCATTTTCACTTAACAAACGTAGTCATTTTAAGCCTAACCATGTTGTTTTTTTCCTAAACCTTACTAAGTGGTTTTGTTTCATTCACGATATTAAGCACGTCTTTACTGCGACCGAAAAGTGACGCCGATGGGTTTGACAAAGTGTCAGTATGTGAGAAGTTCAGATGAGAATGTGTTGAAATATCAAAAAAAAAAATATGCTTGGCTGAAGTGGAAAAATATGGTATGTGACAGAGTGCAATGGACATAGGCTTACTGAATAAATCCTGACGTACATGAAGCATGCGTCTTAAATGTCCACTGAAGAGAAACACTGGGGCAGACGAAAACATCCGATCTGTGTGAAGCGATGAGGAGACTGTAATCTTCCTCACAAAAATGCACATGAAACATAAACGCCATATTTCCATCACATATTCCATATTTTTTTATTGTCTGTGGTTTGAATGTCACTCTTTCAATTATGGTATCTTGTTGCGCCCTCTTCCTCTGCAATAGTTAAATGGTGCCTGAACTATTCACGTAACAGTAGTGGATGGAAATGTGTGTCATTTTGCATTTTCTTTTGCCAATTTTCTTGAAATTTTAAAATGATTAAATGCGCTACATCTGGATGGGAATGTGACTAATGTTGATTTCTTTGAACCATGAAGGTAATCTTTTTCCAACCTTCATCGAGCAGTTTTAGTTTTCTTAACTTAAAATGGCAGTAGGCAAAATTTTTTGGCATAATTTGGCAAAAATTCCATAAAAAACCTTTCAGCATATTGTAATTCAAGTGGTCTGAGACTTCTGCACCTCATCATGACTCTGTTTTCAGGCTTTAGAAAAATCTAGCCCGTGACGGCAGATTTGGACTAATCACAGGTCATCTCAGAGAGAGAGAGCGTTCCTATTGGCTGTGCTCCGGTCATGTGACCAGAACTTGGCTTCCTTCAACAGATTTCACAATGGCGGCCGCGTCACAAACTTTCTCATTTTACAGCTAAAAAGTACACTACAAGATGATTCTGAAAACATTTGAGGCGAGAAATAGACATTACAGTAACAGAATATTGATCCATATTTGATCAGCGCTGCCTAGTTTGTCCGTTTGGTCGGAGTTCGCGAGTGATTGACAGCCGGCTCTCATAGACTGCAGCTGGACAGCGGACCTTGTTTTCCTCCGGTAAGTGAAATCCTTCAGATGCCGTTAGGAGCACCGGAGGACACAGTAGGACACAGAGGAACATGATTTTTTTTCAAGTTACCTGTTTCATGTACTACTGTCACGATATAGCGGCCGTTTTCTAAAAATAACTTTTTTAAATCATATTTGCGCCAATCTCGCATACTGTAGCTTTAAGAGCAGAGGCGTAGTGTGGCCTGTGGCGAACTGTCATGCAATGTCTATGGAAAGCTGTGGCGGCTGCTCCGAGATCAGCGAGCTGCGGCGGTTTGATTCTGGGGTGATGTGCAGCCAAACAAAAATTGGGGATAGTTTAACTTTTTGCAGCGAATTGCGGCCAGAGAATACCTGCAGCTAATCAGTAAACACAGTCCTGTGACATGTTGACCTTTGTTCCAAAGAATTTCTTCCCACCTGAAGCACATGAATACACCTCCCAGCCTCAGACAAAATGTAATTATTGTGGTGAGCCCCACTTCGCCTCTGCCTAGTGTTTCCAGCATTATAGATGCTCTATACAGTAGTCTCTAAAGTTAGGAGTTAACTTTTTTGCCAGGCATCCTCTACATCAGCAGCCCCCACTGTTAACTGGTCAGTAAAATATGGCAATTAGAGTGTGACTTGCATCACTTTAGTGGGGCCGCTAAGCTGAAATATTCATGGTTGTGCATTTTGTGATAAAAGCAACACATTTGGCAGACGTTTTATATGTTATGAAAAGAAATAGATATTGGGGCACCGCAAATTTGGCCCCTGAGGGTCATGGATGCCATTTTTCAAAATGGCCTGCAAATAGGTGCTTAATATTCCTAATTGTTGCAACAGATCGCGATATCACTGTCAATTGTTCAGCTAATAAAAAGTGAAATGCACCAATGGAAAGCTGAAGATGGTTGTCATTTTATCATGAAGGCCAGGGGGTGAAGTTTGACCCTGAAGTGACCATGCTCCTTTTATTTGTTTTTTTTCGCGTTTTTCTCAGGCTTTTAAAAGCACCCTTAAAAAATAGAAGAGGGAAAACACATGTCTGTGATCTTCTGACATCTGATCTTATCAGCTTGAACACACCTTGGAAATTATCAAGAGTCGTGAAATCAGTTTTCTCCAACATTTAGGAATGTTAAGCGCTTATTTTGTGGCCATTTTGAAAAATGGCTGCAAGATATCGGGGGCTAAATTTGCAGTGCCCCGAAATCTATATCTTTTCATAACATATAAAACTACATCTGTGCGAAATGTGTTGCTTTTATCACAAAATGCACAACTGTTATGCTTAACTGCCCCGCTATTTTAACTATATTTAAATTTTCTGTGTTCAACACTATAAACAATCAGGGAACTTTTAATTTGTTATTTTTCTCTTGTCTGGGTTTGTTCTCAGTCACATAACACCATAATGCATGATGCATTCCTTATAGACTGAATCATGAATTTTACACCGAAGAAAACTTCTGGCTTGATAGTCAGTGAGTAAACAGAATGTATTCCCTAGACTATAAGCAGGGCAAACTCAGATTTCTTGTTTGTTTCTTGTTCCTCATTAAATTGGACTCTGCGGGTGTATTATGTCATTATTCAGATCATTAAGTGGCCATAAATTTGTTTTGTGCTATTAGATTTGTTGTTGCTAGAAAACAATAAGGCCCCAGGTTGAAAAGGTGAGATGATGCAGGCAGGAAGAGAGAGAGAGAGAGAGAGTGTGTGTGTGTGTGTGTGTGTGTGTGTGTGTGTGTGTGTGTGTGTGTGTGGGTAGCCCAGGGACCAACAACCACATCATACATTCACACCTCTAATTGAAGGCTGTTGCATCACATCATCTAACTGGAAACATAATTATGGAGACACACAAGTGAGCCTTTGGATAAACATACATTAAACTTCTGATTTTTAAAACATGTAAACAGTTTAATACAAAATAAGAAATAAACTAGAATAAAATTAAAAGAAGTTATTGTAAAATTGCATTTTAAGAAGTAATTTATTTTACCCTCAGCTTCTCAGGCCTCTTGGATGCAGAAATCACAAATCATTTTGCTGATGATTCTTTTATTCAGTTCAAAAGATTCATAGTCACTGACTATGCACTTCCTTCATTTTTGAGTCTGAGCGAGCTGGCATCATCATTCAGACCCACATCAATAAGCGATTGCAATACCGTTCATAATGCTACAGAGCTCTTTCTGAGTGTCTTCAGTTTAGTCTTTTGTAGGTTCAAACTGTCTGTTTGGTTCATTACAAAACAAGACTTAAGTAGGACAGCATAATTTGGGGGTTCATTTCAGCATATACCCCAAATGACATATGTTCACATTGGCCTTAGTAATTATGACGAAAGCAAAGCAGGAAGTCATACGCATAAACACATTTTTGGCCCATACAAGGAGTGTTTAGCTTGCTCTTGCGTTCTTACAGTAAGCTTTAAAACAGGAAGTAACATACTGTATAAAATAGCCTAGATGACTACGGTGCTCAGTCAGCACTGAGGGCACTTTGGCGGTGATGATTCAGATGGTCAGATCTGCTTGAGGATTCAGGGCCCTATCTTACACCTGGCGCAAAGCGGCACACAGCGCAGTGCAACATTGCTAGTTTCATACCAACGCAGTTGTCATTTTCATGCCCAGCACCCATGTTGTGTAAGTACCAAATGTAATTGCGCAGGCTAGACCAAACGGCGAACTCCAACCGTTTGGTTGGAGTTCGCGAGCGATTGACAGCCGGCTCTCATAGACAGCAGGTGGACAGCAGACCTCAGATTAGCTCTGACTGCTTGTCCGGTCTGTGAAATCTTGCAGATGCCGTTAAGAGCACCGGAGGACACAGAGGCACATGATTTTTTTCAGGTTACCTGTTTCATGCACTACTGTCAGGATATAGTGACCGTTTTATAAAAATACCTTTTTTTAATCATATTTGCTCCAATCCTACCTACTGCTGCTTCAAGGAAACTGTTTGCTGAAATCCTGACCAATACACTGAAGTTATGCAAATGAGATGGCAGCATGCCCTCAAACTTGATTGACAACCACAAGTTCAGGAACTACATTTTTTAAAATTGTTGGCCCCCTGGTAGCATTTTGAAGAAAGCACAAGTACTAGCACAACCACACTGAAGTTATGCAAATGAGATGGCAGCATGCCCTCAAACTTGATTAACAACCACAAGTTCAGGAACTACATTTTTTAAAATTGTTGGCCCCCTGGTAGCATTTTTAAGAAAGCACAAGTACTAGCACAACCTCACATAACATCTTGTTGGATCAACTATGAGTTTAAACATGTTTATCACATTGAGCCTAGTGCTTATAATAAATAATTAATTAAGAGACTAAATACAACCCCTTTGCCCCTTGAGCCTTACTTTGCACCCAGATTATGCGCTGTTTAACTAGCAAAAGTGGAGTTGGACACATCCTAAATGCACTTGCGCAATGCACTTTAGACCATGCGCTATAGACCACTTACATACGGCCCTCAGTGTTATGAATACAAAGCTTAGTTTGTATTCACAAGCCTGGGCTATGAAGCCAGTTGCCTCTTTTAATTTGTCATCGCTGAGCTTTGACAGGTGAGCATATCATGTGTGGCGGCAATTTCCTGTTTAATAAAGACTAAAAAAAAAGAGAGCGTCTTTCAGAGTTTCAGAGTGTCACCTGTCAAGACCTTAGTAATGTGCTGCTGTATTTTTCCAACACACATGACAGCTCCACCACACAGTGTGGAAGTGCTCAAACCAACTAATAGAAGTCTCTAATGCAACGAATCCCCTGGAAAATTACATTTAAGCAGGACAAAGCTGAAGATAACAGTACCTGGAACTTTAGCTGTGCACCATCAAAATTTAAGCTGTCATGGGGATTTATAAAACTATAATTGAGGAAATTAAAGGGAAATATCAATCAGAAAATAAATTGCCGCATGTTCTGTTGGGTTTCTTCGATGTTTTTCCCACATCTATGCTGTGTCAGGGACAGTAAATAGTATTGACAGTGAAAGCCACTTATCAGTGAAGAAAAAATTATCTGATGATGAGGTTATCTTTTCATTCTCCAATTAATATGTCAGAGATTCTTGCAAAAGATATTTTCCTGTGACATAAATTTGAGACTGCTTTTCATGCATTGTCTGAGATTGAGAAACACAGTATGGCAATAAAAAAGTTGATTAGGTATCAATTATTAGTTTTTAAGATTCAGCTCACTTTAATTGAGTAGATTTACCTTACTATGTAAATCAGACAGATAAATATATGTCTTTGACAAATCACTATGAAAGCTGCCAAAGTTCCCACTGTAGTAGGATTCATATCTCGTTCAGATGCAGCAGAGAAGATACTCTGTGACCATTTAGTTGACCATTTAGTTGAGTTAGTCATGTCATGGTCTGCATAGAGTGTTTCCTGTTTTATTTTGTAATTCGGTCCTCCTGTGTCTTGTCTAGTTTTGCTTCCTGCCTTTGTTTGTTTTCCCGCCTTTTTGTGAGTGTTTGCCCCGCCCTGATTCGTTCCACCTGTGTGTAATCTCCTAGTGTATTTAAGCCTGTGTGTTCCCCTCTGTCTTTGTCGGTTCGTCGTTGTTGCTTCCCTGTGTTGCTTGTCACCAGTCAGTAAGGTATTCTAGTGTGTGTTTTTTGCATGTTTTAAGTTTTGTTCTTTTCGAGTTTTGTGTTGATATTGCATGCCGGACCAGCTGCCTTTTTGTTTTGTTGCTAGATTAATTAAACCTTTGAAGTATACCTGCGTCATCTCCTCCTCCTCTCTCTGCATTTGCGTCCACCACTTTAAAACCTTCTTAGTCCTGACAAAACCTGACAAGTCATGTACTACTGTCACGATATAGCGACCGTTTTATAAAAATAACTTTTTTTAATCATATTTGCTCCAATCTCGCCTACTTCAGCTTTAAGAGAAGTGACAGCCAAGCAAGTAGCCACAGCTTTGCTTAAGTTTTTCAGGCAGGTTGGTATTCCCAGAGAGGTCCTTACTGATCAGGGTACAAATTTCATGAGCCAACTCGTCACATACCGCTGCTTTGTCACGCCCCTTGGTGTCATTGTATTTTTGGCATCAAAACCACTATAGTTACCCTTGGCGTCATTTTAGGATTAGGCAACAAAACCACTATAGGTAGGTTTAGGAAATGACTACATTGTTGGGCTTAAAACTATTATGTTTGTACAGTGAAAATAACACTGAACTACAGTGAAAATGACACTGAATGTTATGAACATGGGACATGAACAAACAACTGATTGTAACGTGACGCAAGGGACACCGTGGAGTACATCATGGAGTATCTTCTCTGCTACATCTGAACGAGACATAAACCCTACTACAGTGGGAACTTTGGCAGCTTTCATAGTGATTTGTCAAAGACATATATTTATCTGTCTGATTTACATAGTAAGGTAAATCTACTCAATTAAAGTGAGCTGAATCTTAAAAACTAATAATTGATACCTAATCAACTTTTTTATTGCCATACTGTGTTTCTCAATCTCAGACAATGCATGAAAAGCAGTCTCAAATTTATGTCACAGGAAAATATCTTTTGCAAGAATCTCTGAAACATTAACAGGAGAGTGAAAAGATAACCTCATCATCAGATCATTTTTTCTTAACTGATAAGTGGCATTCACTATCAATACTATTTACTGTCCCTGACACAGCATAGACGTGGAAAAAACATCGAAGAAACCCAACAGAACATGCGGCAATTTATTTTCTGATTGATATTTCCCTTTAATTTCCTCAATTATAGTTTTATAAATCTCCATGAAAGCTTAAATTTTGATGGCGCACAGCTAAAGTTCCAGGTACTGTTATCTTCAGCTTTGTCCTACTTAAATGTAATTTTCCAGGGGATTAGTTGCATTAGAGACTTCTATAAGTTGGTTTGAGCACTTCCACACTGTGTGGTGGAGCTGTCATGTGTGTTGGAAAAATACAGCAGCACATTCTTAAGGTCTTGACAGGTGACACTCATTGTCCTTGAAGTCTTTTTCAGTTTCTGTGTTGCATACCTAGTCAACAAACATGTAGTGCCTATTTTAGAACAAGTACCTTAAATGGACAGAAGTGTCAGAAAGAGAGGACAATGTGAGATATACGACTGTGAGCATTCATGCAAGGATATAAATGTCGCTAAACTGAGAGACTCAGTGCTCTCAGCCCTGAACATTCTATGTTGATGGTTGTGTGCCCACTTGCAAGTGTGTATTAAAACTCTGAAAAAGGCTCTCTTGTTTTTGAGTCCTTATTAAACAGGAAATTGCCGCCACACATGATATGCTCACCTGTCAAAGCTCAGCGATGGCAAATTGAAAGAGGTGACTTCATAGCCCAGGCTTTTGAATAAAAACTAAGCTTTGTATTCAAAACACTGAGGGCCCTATGTAAGTGGTCTATAGCGCATGGCCTAAAGTGCATTGCGCAAGTGCATTTAGGATGTGTCCAACTCCACTTTTGCTAGTTAAACAGCGCATAATCTGGGTGCAAAGTAAGGCTCAAGGGGCAAAGGGGTTGTATTTAGTCTCTTAATTAATTATGTATTATAAGTACTAGGCTCAATATGATAAACATGTTTAAACTCATAGCTGATCTAACAAGGTGTTATGTGAGGTTGTGCTAGTCCTTGTGCTTTCTTCAAAATGCTACCAGGGGGCCAACAATTTTAAAAAATGTAGTTCCTGAACTTGTGGTTGTTAATCAAGTTTGAGGGCATGCTGCCATCTCATTTGCATAACTTCAGTGTATTGGTCAGGATTTCAGCAAACAGTTTCCTTAAAGCAGCAGTAGGTAGGATTGGAGCAAATATGATTAATAAAAGGTATTTTTATAAAACGGTCACTATATCCTGACAGTAGTGCATGAAACAGGTAACCTGAAAAAAATCATGTGCCTCTGTGTCCTCCAGTGTCCTCCGGTGCTCCTAACGGCATCTGCAAGATTTTGCAGACCGTAGGAAAACAAGCAGTCGGAGCTGATCTGAGATCTGCTGTCCATCTGCTATCTATGAGAGCCGGCTGTCAATCACTCGCGAACTCCGACCAAACGGTCAAACTAGGCAGCGCTGATCAAATATGGATCAATAATCTGTTACTGTAATGCTTATTTCTCGCCTCAAATGTTTTCAGAATCATCTTGTAGTGTACTGTTTAGCTGTAAAATGAGAAGTTTGTGACCCAGCAGCCATGTTGGAATGCTCTTGATGGAACGCCAAGTACCGGTCACATGACCGGAGCAAAGGCAATATGAACGCTCTCCCAATGAAATGACCTGTGATTGGTCAAAGTCTGCCATCACGGGCTAGATTTTTTTAAAGCCTGAAAACAGAGCCATGAGGAGGTGCAGAAGTCTAGTTATTTCTCAGAACACTTGAATTTCAATATGCTGAAAGGTTATTATGGAATTTTTGCCCAATGATGCCAAAAATATACTGCCTACTGCAGGTTTAACGGGTAGGCTTCTGGATACCTAGTGGCATAGTCACAAATGACCAAAATTAACTTGTTGCCTGACTGACTAATTTCAACAGGGCCAACAATATCTACTCCAACATGCTCAGAGGGAGTGGAAATAACAGGGAGTGGAATGAAGGGTGTGGGGGCTATATGCTCCCCCGCAGTGAGCTGACACTACATGCCTTGCAGTATTTTGAACCTGGGTATACATTCCTGGCCAGTGAATCATTTTACTTATCCGCATGAAAGTCTTGATGAAACCCAAATGACCAGCCTATGGGACAGTATGACCTACCCTAAACTCCTCAGCCCTAGATACCTCAGGAAGGACAAGCTGATTCCCATATTCAAACTGCCTGTACAACAAACCATTTTCACACACAAAAAGCTCAGAGAGTGAGCTAGAACTAGCCTCTGCTTTCTTGAAACACTCCGCTAGTGTAGAATAATTTTTCTGCTGAAGAACATGTGTCACAGAAAAGATACAGTTATAGTGTTCACTTGATCCAATATTGCATGTTTATTTATTTATTATTATGGATTTTATATTGTGTGTGTGCATGTATTTTCTATATTGTTTTTTATTAATGTTGTGGTGTGGCATGTTTGCCAGTTTTATATTTGCGTGGGTTTTTATATTTCATATTTGGTTTTATTGTGTTGTTTGCAATTGGACTGGACTACGGATCAAGCTGATTAACTGATTTGAGACATCTGTGACAAACTGCTTCGCACACCCCTGACAGCCCTGATTGGCGGACAGAGACGCTGTGTGTTTTTTAAGTTGATTGTGGACAGGTGCGCGGGGGGTCGGACAAACAGAGAGAATCGGCAGACACGAGGGAGTGAGGACGCGGAGCTGGACACACGAGTGTGAAGTGTGGGACTGAGGAAGCTTCACCAGCACGTTTTGCCGGAAGGAAACGGGCCGACAGAGCGAGAGGGCGGCCGGGAAGAAGTAACAGACGAACCACTGCGGGACGAGCCAGGTGGAAGTGAAAAGACTTTGTTCAACGCGTTATATACGATAAGTAAAGGAAAGTGAACCAAGCAATCCACTCTGCTGTGTGCGTGTGAGCTGCTATATTGTGTGCACCGGCCACTGAGATTCCCTTTTCTCTCTGTAGCGTCAACGACGGACGAGGAGCTGCAGGGCCGGAGCAGAGGAGCCGACGGCCTCAGGACCCCCCTCCCCCTCTTGATGAACTGCGACTTAAACTCTCCCCTTTCTTTACTGTTTATTGCCCGCTGTGCCGTTGGACTGTAGCACCCCCATTTTAAGGACATTTATTGTAGTTTTATCTCAATTGCCACTGTTTTAACTGATCTTTTAACTGATCTTTTAACTGATCTTTTATCTGATCTTTTATCTGTTTTACTGGGATGGTTTTAGCAGTTTAAATAAATCTTTTAAACTGTTTATGCTGCTTTTGGTCCTCCTTAACAGTGGAAACACCTTTTAATTGCTGGTATCAAAATAAGAACCTCACACATTTGTGACATTTTTGGCGTTGTCGGCAGGATACCAGCTCCACTGTTAAGAAATGGACGCAGCCCAGCAGAGTAATGCTAATGTACCCATAACTGCACAGTTTGTTATGCCATGGTTTATGGGGGCTGCTTGGATCCCGAAATTTAGTGGTGAAAAAGGAAAGTTCACAGAATGGAGGGTTCAGATGGAGGCTATGCTAAGGGCACAAGGACTGAGCCAGCAGCAACAGGCTGATTTTGTGTTGGGTGCCCTAGAGGGAGATGCTAAGCGTGAGCTGCAGTTAACTAACCCAAGGGATAAAGACAAAGGACAGAAAGTGTTGGATCTCTTGGGAAGACTGTATGCCAAACCAGTTACCAAAGCACAGCTACGGGCTAGTTTCTTTAATTGCAGACAGCGGACTGATGAAAATGTGAATGCTTTTATTTTAAGACTGCGGGAACTCTTTTCCAGATGGCAGGAGCGGAATGAAGGTGAAGATGAAGAGGGTGATGATCTGTTGCTTGACCAGTTGATGGTGGGGTTACAAGCCGGACCCATAAAGCAGGAGTTGAGCCGACAGATGCGGCGGAATGAACGGATGACCTTTGCAGCCACCTGCAGAGAAGCTCGGGCCTTGGAACAGGAGCTGCAAGATGGGGAAGACGCCATCTTGTCCCAGAGGGTTACTGTCCCAGCCCGATCGAGCACAACTACAGCGAATGTGGCGCAATTAAAGGACCAGATACAGGCTGAGCTGCAGCAGGAACTGATAGGAGAGATGAGAAAGGAGATCCTAGAACAGATGAAAGCCCTGTCTGCTAACCTAATGGAGGAGGTAAGGACACAATTCTCCACCAGGGAGGTGCCTCCAGCCCCTACAACTCAACCCAGGGACCGTCATATACCACAAGCTCCCCCGGCGAGACAACGGCAAGCGGGCACCATGGCACCCGTCTACCAGTGGGATGCACAGGGCCGACCCATCTGTCAGAGTTGTGGTGCAGCCGGACACGTTCAGCGTCGGTGCCCCCGCCGACCATCAGGGTCTCAGGATTTTTAATCTCCCCTACAGCTGAGGGTCAAGCAGTGGGGGCAGTCACCCAAGATAAGGAGCCCACATCACAGCCTAAGCCTGCCCTGGTCGGTGAGTGTCTCGATGTTATTGTTAAAATTAATGGATGCTCTATACCTTTTGTACTTGACACAGGATCGCAGGTTACACTGCTGAGCCGAAGCTTGTTCAGGAAGCACCTGGAAGGGACTGGTGTGACCAATGCTGCAGATACCCCCTGGCTGGCCCTACGTGCTGCTAATGGCCTGGAGATCCCCTATGTGGGCTATGCTCTGGTCGACTGTATGGTAGGAAGTGTTCATGTTCCTGGAAAAGGAGTGATAATTGTCAATGATGAATGCTTAGGACCTGACAAGGGCATACTTGGCATGAACATTATTAAATCAGTATGGTCTGCTCTCACTCAAGGGAACCACCCAGGGCTGTCAGCTTTTAAAACTATCATGCCTCCAGCAGCCGGGCAGGTCTGGGATCGAGCCTTTGCAGAGTGCCAGCGAATCACCACCAGAGGTCCTCTTCCACTGTACCAGGGCATGGCAAAATTACCACGACAGCAACCAGTCATCGTTCCGCCTTACTCAGAGATGGTCCTGTGGACACAGGTATCTGAAGGTGCAGCTAACCCCTCCTGTAATGTGATTGTTGAGCCTCTCCCTGACAGTGACACCGACTGGCTTGTGGGGCGGACCCTGGCCACATTAAATGGAGGACGAGTGCCCTGCCGGATCTGCAACCCCAACCCTTACCCAGTTGAAGTCCCTCAGCGCCAGCCATTGGCCCAGGTGACAGAGGTGGCCAAGGCCGACATACAAGGAGAACAGGAACTGGTTCTCAATAGTGTGGCGCCAGATGTTGTGGAGGTGGCGGTAAGACGGGTGGGGGTTGCAGAAGGAGTCGCGGACATTGAGTCGCATCCTGTGATGTCCCTACAGGGAGATGGGCTGACCCCTGACCAGCAGAGGGGGATGACCAGCCTGCTACGGAGATGGACGAAAGTGTTTGCGAGCCATGATGAGGACTTCGGCCGCACTGGTGTTGTGAAGCACCAGATACCAACAGGTTCAGCACCCCCGAGTCGTGAGAGGTATCGACCTGTCCCCCCAAGCCTATACGCCGAACTACAAATCTTGCTGCAGAACATGCTGGACAGTGGTGTGGTGAAGGAAAGTGCAAGCCCTTGGGCAGCCCCTATCGTGCTTGTCAGGAAAAAGGATGGAAGCTGGAGGTTCTGTGTGGACTACAGGAGATTGAATGCGCTCACGCATAAGGATTCCTACCCCCTACCCCGCATTGAGGAGTCATTGACTGGGCTCAAGGCGGCCAGATGGTACTCCACACTGGACTTGGCAAGCGGATATTGGCAGGTGGAAATGGACCCCGCTGACAGGGAGAAGACGGCCTTTACAACACCATTCGGCCTGTACGAATTCGAACGGATGCCATTCGGCCTGTGTAATGCCCCGGCCACGTTCCAAAGGCTGATGCAACGCTGCTTGGGAAACCTGGTAAATGACTCTCTGTTGATCTATTTGGATGATGTGGTTGTGTTTTCTCTTGATTACGACAGCCATGTGCGTCACCTAGAAGAGGTTTTCCAGCGACTCCACCAGCATGGACTGAAGCTACAACCCAAAAAGTGCCACTTATTCCAGCGAGAGGTGACCTACTTGGGACATGTTATCAGTGAGAAAGGGGTGGCTACGGATCCAGCTAAGACTGCGGCAGTGAGGGACTGGCCAATACCCGAGACAGTGAAGCAAGTAAAATCTTTCCTTGGCTTTGCTGGTTACTATCGGCGCTTTATATCTGCTTTCTCAAAGATTGCAGCACCATTAAATACACTGACACATGGCACCACCGCACAGAATAGAAAGACGGCTCCTGTTAGCTGGTCCCCAGAGTGCCAGCAGGCGTTTGACCAGCTGAAGGAAGCCCTGTTAAATGCACCGGTCCTGGCCTATGCTGACTTCTCTCTCCCTTTCAGACTATATACCGATGCCAGCTTTGAGGGTCTGGGGGCAGTGCTGGCACAGGTACAAGGAGACAAAGAACGAGTAATTGCCTATGCCAGCCGCAGCCTCCACCCAGCGGAGCGTAATGACCAAAACTATAGCTCTTTCAAGCTGGAGCTGTTGGCCCTGAAATGGGCAGTCACTGAGAAATTCAAAGACTATCTCTATGGTGCAGAGTTTGTTATTTTCACAGATAACAACCCCTTGGTACACCTTGAGACTGCCCGGCTTGGAGCGGTGGAACAACGATGGGCGGCTCAACTGGCGAACTTCAGGTACACCATCAAATACCGCCCAGGTACGCAAAATCGCAATGCTGATGCTCTGTCCAGGTTATCTGAGCAGCAAAGAGGAATGGCGCCAGTGCATGCAGACCGGATAATGGTCGAAGGAGATGAGACATGGGAGGAACGTCAGGTCAGGGACCCAGACCTTTTCCAGGTACGACAGTGGAAAAGGCAGCAACTACCCCGTCCTGAGGTATGTGGTTCCTTCTCACCCTACATGAAACAATTGCTTGGAGAATGGGACAAAATTATACTGCAGAATGGCATACTGGGGAGGTTGTGTTGTACTGGTTCTGGGAGTGAGGCCTTCCAAGTGATTGTTCCAAAGCAGGAAGCCAAGGGTGTGTGGAGAACATACCACGATGAAATGGGCCACCCAAGCAGTGAGAGAGCGTTGGCAGCGTTACGGCAGCGCTGTTATTGGCCCAGGATGACCCAGGATGTGAAGGAGTGGACTGAAAACTGTCTACGGTGTGTGTGTGCTAAGGCTGGACCTGAGGTGAGAGCCCCTTTATTACCCATTACAACCTCATATCCATTTGAAGTTGTTGGAGTGGATTACCTTTCTCTGGGACGCCCAGATGACCGGTACCCCTATATCCTGGTGATGACTGACTTGTTCTCAAAGTATGCTCTTGCAGTGCCTACCAAAGACCAGTCTGCCAACACAACAGCCCACGCTCTGTACAGCAGCCTTATCCAGACATTTGGCTGCCCAGAACGTATCTTGACAGACCGGGGGGGAGCCTTTGAGTCATCACTACTAAGCGAGCTTTGCCAACTCTACGGATGCCGAAAGAGCCGTACAACAGCATATCATCCCCAGGGGAACGGGGCCTGTGAGAGATTCAACCAGACCTTGTTGAAGCTCTTAAGTTCCCTGACAGAGACCGACCAGGCACAGTGGCCCAACCAGCTGCCAGCCCTCCTCCAGGCTTACAACAACACCACCCACAGTACAATAGGTATGACCCCGCACTACGTGGTATTTGGGAGGCACGCCAGGCTACCTGTGGACTGGGCAACTGGCCTGAGCCCCACCGTGGAGTCCCACACTCTACAAGGCTGGGTAAAGCAGCATCAAAAAGCCCTGAGTCACGCCTACCAGGCTGTGAAGGAACAGTCCCAACACAGACAGGAACGGGATCGGGCCCGTTACAATCGACGAGCCAAGCTAGCACCCCTGCTTCCAGGTGAGCGGGTGCTCGTTCGCAACTTCCGCAGGAGGGCCAAAGGGAAGCTGACCCCGAGATGGACCCCAGAACCATTTGTCGTGGTAACACAGCTACGGGAGGGCCACCCAGTTTATGTCCTTCGGCCGGAGGGTAAGGAAGCACCCACACGTACAGTGCACCGTAATAATCTCCGACCATGCCCTTTAGATGTGTTACAGGACAGTAGGGAGCCGGTGGGAGCACCAGAACTTTCAGTAGTGGACCCGCCAAACCAGTTGCCCCCTCCCACTTGGTGGCTTCCTGGTTTGATTATGAACTCTACCCGACCACTGGCAACCCAGTCAATAGACCCAGCTTTGGCCGAACTACCTGACCCTCCAGAAGGACCAGCAGCCCCCAGTAGTGAGCCTGAGCATCCAAACACACGTCGCTCGCGGCGAGCTAATTTTGGGTTGCCCCCAGCCAGGTATCGCATTGAGTAATTGGTCGGGACGACCATTATTAAAGAGGGGGGGAAATGTCACAGAAAAGATACAGTTATAGTGTTCACTTGATCCAATATTGCATGTTTATTTATTTATTATTATGGATTTTATATTGTGTGTGTGCATGTATTTTCTATATTGTTTTTTATTAATGTTGTGGTGTGGCATGTTTGCCAGTTTTATATTTGCGTGGGTTTTTATATTTCATATTTGGTTTTATTGTGTTGTTTGCAATTGGACTGGACTACGGATCAAGCTGATTAACTGATTTGAGACATCTGTGACAAACTGCTTCGCACACCCCTGACAGCCCTGATTGGCGGACAGAGACGCTGTGTGTTTTTTAAGTTGATTGTGGACAGGTGCGCGGGGGGTCGGACAAACAGAGAGAATCGGCAGACACGAGGGAGTGAGGACGCGGAGCTGGACACACGAGTGTGAAGTGTGGGACTGAGGAAGCTTCACCAGCACGTTTTGCCGGAAGGAAACGGGCCGACAGAGCGAGAGGGCGGCCGGGAAGAAGTAACAGACGAACCACTGCGGGACGAGCCAGGTGGAAGTGAAAAGACTTTGTTCAACGCGTTATATACGATAAGTAAAGGAAAGTGAACCAAGCAATCCACTCTGCTGTGTGCGTGTGAGCTGCTATATTGTGTGCACCGGCCACTGAGATTCCCTTTTCTCTCTGTAGCGTCAACGACGGACGAGGAGCTGCAGGGCCGGAGCAGAGGAGCCGACGGCCTCAGGACCCCCCTCCCCCTCTTGATGAACTGCGACTTAAACTCTCCCCTTTCTTTACTGTTTATTGCCCGCTGTGCCGTTGGACTGTAGCACCCCCATTTTAAGGACATTTATTGTAGTTTTATCTCAATTGCCACTGTTTTAACTGATCTTTTAACTGATCTTTTAACTGATCTTTTATCTGATCTTTTATCTGTTTTACTGGGATGGTTTTAGCAGTTTAAATAAATCTTTTAAACTGTTTATGCTGCTTTTGGTCCTCCTTAACAGTGGAAACACCTTTTAATTGCTGGTATCAAAATAAGAACCTCACACATTTGTGACACATGGTTACAGGTAAAGGAAACATCCTCCTCAGCTAGCTCTGGAGCCTCAACTTCCTGCTCTGGCTGCTCAGCTGACTGTTGTAGCCACTCTTCAACCTGCCCCCTGCGTGGCTCCAACCTTTCTTCCTGTGTAACTCTGTATACTGCATCTACCTGCTCCCCACAAAATAGCATGAGCTGCAATGTGTCTGTAGTTGTAGCTTGACCTTGATGAGTGAGCCTATGACTTTGTGTATCAGTTACTTGTCTCTTTGCAGGGCTTGCCTCTGGAGCTGGACTCACTATGTCTAGTGGGACAGACATGGGCATCACTGTAACTGGCAAATATGGGACAGGAGCAACCGACTGCAACACTACTGGGTCTGACTGGACAATCTCTGGTTTCTCCAACACCGGTGTGGCTGAGCTTTCCCTTGCCTTAGATCTGGTGACAACTCCACATAACCTACTCTTGCTCTCCTGGATTAAATCCAAGAGAATGGGAAAATCTGTCCCTAACAAGACGGGATACGGCAACTCTGGAGCTACTCACACTTTCATAAGGACAGGTTGGTTGTGTACTTCTATGTAGACCTCAGCTGTAGGCACTGCATTGAACTATGACCATGCACACAAACAACTGGTACCATCTCTTTTGCATTTCATAGCTCCCTTTGTACAAACTTAGGCTGAAAAAGAGAGTGTGAACAACCTTTGTCTAATAATGCAGAAAGGGGTCTGCCATTTAGGGCGGCTGTGGCTCACAGGTAGAGCGGGTCGTCCCCGATCGGAAGGTTCAATCCCGGGCTTCTACGGTCACATGCCGAAGTGTCCTTGAGCAAGATACTTGCTCCCGATAGCTGTGTCATCGTCGTGTGAATGAGTATTTAGATTAGATCCTGATGGGCAGGTTGGCACCTTGCATTGCAGCCCCTGCCATCAGTGTATGCATGTGTGTGTGAATGGATGAATACTGACATGTAGTGTAAAGTGCTTTGAGAGGTCGGAAGACTAGAAAAGCGCTATATAAATGCAAGTCAATTTGCCATTTGCCAGGATAGTAGCTGTCAGCGACTCAGACAACTCTGGGGGAGGTGTTAATTCAGGTCTTGGGACATAACACAGGTTTGTAGCTTACTACCTTAGCTTTGTGCCTTGACCAAGCCTTGAGGCTAGTTGGTTCTACAAGTAAAAGTTTTCTAAAGCTGGCATGACCTTGTGCATAGTTTCCTGAACCACCACCTTTCCCCAGCCTCCTCAGACTTACCCCCCTGTGGTCTGAGTTGTCCTGCATAGTGGTAGGCTCCCGGTCCAATGTGAGCAGTCACATATACGTGCCTCAATTTAGCAGCCTCTGCAGCGGTGGCTGGATCATGCTCTTTGACCTAGGCCTTCACTTCTGGGTACAGCACCTTCAGATACTACTCAAGGACCATCTTCTCCATCATATCTTAATTAGTACAGGTGTCATACTGGACCCATTTGCAGAATGACTCTTTGAAGTGGGTATACAGTTCCTGAGCAGGCTCCTCAGCTGGCGTCTCATAGGAGCGGAATCGCTGACGATAAGTTTCTCTGTTGATTTCATACTTTCCCAGTATAGCAGCTTTCAACACGTCATAGTTCTTTGTATCTACAAGGCTCATTGCCACAAAAGCACTTTTGGCCTTTCCTGTCAACAGTGGGATCAGACGGACAAGCCCTCTCTTGCTGTGGCCAGTTGTAAAACCTCTGCCAGCCTCTTAAAAGTGATGATAAAATGCTCAATGTCATCAAAGTCTTCAAGGTTTTGCAGCTTGGGTTCTCCTTTTGGCACTCCAGCAGTCTGTGCTGGTGGCTGACTAGTCCTACTAGTCCTGCAAGCCTCCAGGTCCAACTGGATTTGTGTGACTTGGTGTTTCAGCACGCTGTATTTCTCCTCTCGCTTTGCCGCTTCATTTTCCTGTCTTCTCTCTCTCTCCATCTGCATGTGCATGAAACTCTCAAACATCTTGGCCAAGGAGACTAGACTGGACTCGTCAGACATACCAGGGTTAATTACTGCCTGGCAGCCATCTTACACAGCCCCTCCAGTGGCAACTTCCTTCTCACCAGCTTCTAGCTGTTGCTGTTGGGCCTTCCTGGGAGGCATTCTCTGCTTGCTTTAACTTCTGACACCACAAGTAAGATTTGGCCCAATGGTGGAAGAAAGAGGCATTGACTCAATAAAAATCTTCACCTGGTGCTTTGTTTTATTGCTGTCACCAGCCAAGTGCAAAGTGCAGTTGTGCAAAAAAAAAGAAAAAAATTGGAAAAATACAAGAAAAAGTAAAAACTAAGTAAAAACTCTTCAAATTGTAATAAGGAAACGTATGTCAAACAAACACAAGACACCGACCAACACCAGGCCCCTGACTATAGGGCTCTAACACTTGCTGCTTTTTCAGGCCCAAACTGCACTCTCAAGAGGAGCTCCATGACCCTGGCTTTATACTGGAAGCCCCTCCTACGATACAAACCACAGTTATTTGAAATCAATCAACCAACATATACAATTTTTACTTATGAAAACATGTCTGTGCACATCAACACATCACTCAATCTATTCCTACAAAGAGATGTCATGTCTGCATACTTATCTAAGACCCCCACAAGAGCATTTCTGCAGAACTAATGGAAACATCCCCCTGCACTGGTTTACACATGGAACACTCTGGGTCCCCCCTCTACTTACTCCCTTGGACTCCCCCACTTCCGGTTTGACAGTCAGACCAGGCAACTCTGCATGAAGTGATAACAAATGGATTAACACAGAAAACACTTGGTAACCCAAGGATATTTCAATAAAGGACCTTGAAGTTAAACTGTGTCTCGATGTATTTCTTACAACTGGTAATGATTACTGTTAACATGCATAGCAAATCAAGTTGAAATGACTGTTAGCTAATGCTAGCTTACTATGCTAACATGCTTGCTAAAGCTAATGCTAAAGCTAAGCTAAGGCTAAGCTAAAGCTAAGCTAATGCTAATGCTAGCACTGGCAATGATACTCGAATACTGGGGAAGTAGCGCAACAATGGTGTTAGCCTAGCACAACACAAATGGCAACAATCCTATCAGCCGGCAAGATGGAATTAAAAATAAAATTGTATGTCCCTTGGCTGTGTGTAAGAGTTGTGTAAAGCCTACTTATCAGAAGGCATGGGGTAGCCCCATGACAGTAGGCTCACAGTGAGACTGCAGAGTTGACACAGTACACAGTACATTTCTGGCCTTTAAGGATGACTGAAGATTAGAAGTACAAATGATTACTATCTTTATTGTCTTTACACAGGGGAACCAGCCATACTCTGCTAATTAGATGGTGGTTTGTGAAAATGTCTCTAAGAGAAAAACGTAGAGGAACTCAGCCAAAGCTAAGGATCTGCAAGATTCTTCATTAACTGCGCAAGCTTCAAAATCTATTCAATGTAGTCTCCTATCACTAGCCAATGGGTTGAACATTTTGAGAGGAATGCCTCCATTATTTATTGTCTCCAGTTATTTGTATCCTTGATCATGTATTCAAGGTTGCTGGGGAGAAATTCTATTGTCTTGTTTACAAATAAATCAAGTTAGTTGCAAACGCAACAAATAAGCTGCAGACTTGGCTGTTTTAAGCCCGAGGAGCCCTAGCACTATCCCTTGGAAAAACTCCTAAAATAACATACCCAAAATGAATCAGGAATAGCTCCTCAATCATAAGGCTTATATGCATATCTCTACTATTTTGAATGGTAAGAAACTAAGGATTATGAATCCATTAAAAGAAAATTAAACTATATTACCATAACAGAGAAAATGGAGATGCAATAAAGAAAAAAATAAGAATTACATCCTCAGCTAGTATAAAATCTAAATTCTAAAATTCTAAACTCTAAAGGCAATATCACCATTAAAAACAAGATCCCGTAGACAATGATGCAAACTGAATGTATTCTACTACTCTTTGACTGCATCTGTAACATAGTATACTGTGTGTATATATATATATATATATATATATATATATATAACATATGTGTGTGTGTGTGTGCATGTGTGTGTGTGTATACAATATATAACAATTTACAAGCTAATGAACATGTCTCCTGTTTTCTAGACTGGACAAGGGTATATTTGATCCTAAATACTAGAGGGCCGATTTTTTTACATTTTTTCATAATCGGCATCGGCCGATGCCTGAGCATATTAGGCCGATTATCAAGCAGGCACATCTGCGGGCAGCCCAGTGTTGTTGTTGCTGTGGAACATGTGTGACACCGCCCCTTGTGTCAATCAAATTGCCATTCTACCAGCAAACCTCAGTAAATGTAGCCCAGTGGGCTAACCTTTGCAAGAGTGTGTGAGAAGAACAACGTCGTAACTGGGAGAAACCGGTAGGCTTAAATTCTTCTCTTTCAAAGCCCTATATGTTTAATTGGTTAGATATGAAATATTAGTTTTGGAGAGAAAATACTTTGGAACGGTATTAAGCGAGCCTCCCACCAGCTACCTGGTAAATTATTACAGACAGTAGTATTAATAAACTCCGACGTTATCAATTCTGTTTTTGGTAACGGAGAATTTCTCTCCGTCGGTGACGTTAGCTGTGTGCAGGGCGGAGCAGCTCTCACATGCACGCTGCTGCAGCGCCGTGTAAAGACACACACAGAGAGACGGAGAAAACTAAACTTATGAAGCGTGATTACACTTTACTAGAGTTGATGCTGACAATGCTTGTCATAAGTGTAAGTTTGCGTGTGAGGGCGGAAACACAAGCAATTTGTCGAAACATTTAGCAAAAAGTTCACTTCCTCATTAAACGTGTCAATGAGCAGCAGGCTGTGTAATACGAGTGAATAAAGTTATTAATATTTTTGATCACTTAGATTATGGCCATATAGATTGTAACAGTGTCTGTCAACAAACATAAATAAAAAAACCTGCTTTAGGACAGTTTTGGAAAGGTGCTTAAAAGGTTTTGAGCCCTGCACTATTACTACTATTAACCATCATGCACTAAATAAAATATAAGTGCACTGCAGTGCAGACACAAAGTTCAGATTGGAGAGACAGACCATAAGTGTTGTTCAATAAATGTTTACTTAAGTTAAGAAATGTTGTGTATCATTTGTTATTATTAAGCTGTTATATTTTATCAGATGGAGGAAAAAAAGAAAACCAGCCAAACATATCGGCAAAAAAAATCGGCATCACATATCGGCCATCGGCTGTCCTGATTCTGTAAAAAATCGGCATCGGCCTCGGCCATAAAAAACCCATATCGGTCGACCTCTACTAAATACAATCTATTTACTTTATGTTGTTGACGTCTGTATGACAATAAAGTAGAAAAAATGTAATGTCTATCAGTTTCAGCAGTTTACAAGTAAATGTTTGTACCGGTAGTCGCATGGAACTGATATTGGATCGTGTTCCATGACGAACACAAAACGGCATTGCACGTCATCAGGAAGGGCAGCTGGTTAAGTCGGCATTGATGCAGGCTCGCTGTTGGAGGGTTTCATAACCCACTCCCACTCCCTGTGAATTGTTTTGGAATGGCACTTAATATGGTGGACCCTCCACCGAACGTGCAAACGGAGTGGAATTGGGTAGCGAGAGGGTGTAGGGGGTGGTTTGGAATTGGGCCTCAGGCGCTCTGGTAGTTTAAAATCGCTGCAGACATGTAAGTAAAATCTGTTGTTTTTAAGCAAAAATAACATATGCCGTAGTGAAATACTTTTACAAGAACCTAGATTTGTGTCAGCGTGACAGTTTAACGGCTTCGCTCCCCCCAACGTTACGAGTTAAGGTGCATTCAGGTGCACCCGATCCCAGCTGACATTGGGCAAAGACGGGGTACACCCTGGACAGGTCAACAGACAACCATTCACGCTCACATTCACACCTACGGGCAATTTAGAGTCAACAATTAACCTAACCTGCATGTCTTTGGACTGTGGGAGGAAGCCGGAGAACCCGGAAAAAACCCACGCTAACACAGGGAGAACATGCAAACTCCACACAGAAGGGCCCCAAGCCAGATTCGAACCTGCGACCCTCTTGCTGAGGTGACAGTGCTAACCACTGCACCACCGTGCAGCCCTATAACAATCATATCTTCTATAAATAAACAATTATGAAATAGCAATATTTCGTAACAATGTAATGGGTTGCCCCCCGGTACCTGGGCTGCTCGGGTTCACTAAGCAGAGTAAAAATTAATTACGTTTTCCGACCAGTTTTGCTTGTAGTGGCTACGGTGAAGGCTTCAACACTGGGTATGCAGCGGGCTTTGTACTTTTTCGATGTGGCGTGCTCCTTAAACATATTTAACATTTTCAATATCACAGTATTTACCACAAGATTTGGACTCATTACCCAGAACAGGTGCAATCCAAGGGTTTAGGTCAGGCTCATTTCCCCACTCCTTCTGATTTAGCTTTTCTTATATTTTACCCACTTTGGCATTGCACAGAATTTAGATACCAGTGGGGCAACATACTGTAGCAAGCAGGTGAATGTCTGCAGTCAGCACGCCTGCCAGGGTCACTATAGTGGTTGCTATGGTAAACTAAAGTAACTGATTATGTTAAAGGGTATCTTCAGTATTTTTTAAACCTGGACCCTATTTTCTCATTGTTGTCCCCATTAGTCACTTAGACACACAAACATGGGAAAATAGGGTCCAGGTTGAAAAATGCCTAAGTTACCCTTTAAGGTGAATCAAGGAACTGCAGTGTTGTGTTTAATGACCATAAAAATGCAGGATTGTTGTGTTTACTTACTGTCTCTAAAATCTTGCCTTGAAATAAATAGCCCAATTTTTCAACAACTGCCCACTTTACTTTTGCCCAAGCTAATGAAAAGTAGCCCAATCGTCAGGTTTTCCACCCAATTTGGCAACACTGCAATTGAACAAAAGTTGCCAAGTGGGGGCATTGAGGTTTGGCTGAGCATCAAAGTTAAAAATTGACATATGAAAATGTATTGAGGCATACCAAAAAGCCTGAAAAGTACACGAACACACACACACACACACACACACACACACACACACAAACAAACACATCATTGGTCAACTATGACATCTCATGCAAACAGAATGCAGTCCCATTCCTGATTTGGCAACAATTATTTTGATGAGAGGGATGCTGATAAATATCAAGGTTCTGCAAAGTGGCAATGTGACCAAGAGCACCCATCTGCACTAATGCAAGGACAGTCTTGAGGGTTTAACAGGTATGATATGACAAATTGATTTGTACGTTTTTTTAACTGATGACATTGTTGACTGACTAAAAAATTATATATTTAAATTTATGTATGTCTATATACAGTAAATATATACATACTTCACATTTCTGCATATTGCTAATATGAATTGTATTGAATTGTAGGAACCCTAAAACATGGAACCAGAAGTCACTTTCAACAGGACTAACGTTGTGACTACCATACATCCCTGCTACGAAATAGATAATTTCAATTTCATACTGACAAAGACCCCTTCCATTTTATGTGTATTATTATATATTTTCCTAATGCTATTGTCTGTTATCACAATATGTGGAAACCTTCTTGTTATAATCTCTGTCTTTTATTTCCAACAGCTCCACACTCCTACTAACTATCTTATTCTCTCTCTGGCTGTGGCGGACCTGCTTGTTGGGATCATAGTCTTTCCTTTCAGCATGGCATTCTCTCTTAGCTCATGTCTTTATCATGAGGGTTTATTTTGCAAAGTACGAGGCAGTTTTGATGTATCACTGAGCACAGCTTCTATTCTGAACCTATGTTGCATTTCTATTGACAGATATCATGCCGTGTGTCAGCCTCTGACCTATAGAACTAAAATAAACCACCGTGTTATTGTGGTCATGATCCTGGTGAGCTGGGGGGTTTCTGCTCTAATTGGAATAAGCATCATAATTGCTGGATTAAACAATGAAAAATGTAAGGAAAGGTGTTTAATTGATGTTCTCATAGAAAACACTATTGGACCTATTTTATCATTTTATCTCCCAGTGATCATAATGCTCTGTATCTACCTAAAGATTTTGATGGTGGCACAGAGACAGGCACGCAGCATCCAGAAAACAACCTGTCAGAGCACAAAGTCTGGACCAACTGCCAGTAAGATGGAGAGAAAAGCCACCAAAACTCTGGCTATCGTTTTAGGAGTTTTTCTTTTATGTTGGACTCCTTTCTTTCTTTGTATCACCCTTCTGCCTTTCAGTAATGACTCAGTACCAGTTCCTGTGATTGAAACTCTTAACTGGCTAACACTGTCAAATTCAATGCTCAATCCATTTATTTATGCTTTCTTTTACAGCTGGTTCAGATCAGCTTTCAGAATGATCATTTCTGGAAAAATATTTCAAGGGGATTATGCTACTTCAAAACTGTCTTGACTTGTATTAATTACTGAAATAGCCTATGATTATGGTTGGCACAATGAATACGATTATCTTTACACCCTGCATATATATATATATAACAACGAAATACAGTGGATTAATTTAAGCAAAAAATTATATGTATATCAAACACTCAAGATTAAAAATACAATTTGGAAGCTTTTATTAAAAGTAAAGCCACTTATATGCCTGATTATGACAGTCTGGTACTTCAACACTGGTGCAACACTGGATGAGGCGTACTGTAAATGCAATTTAGTTACTTTAAAGGTATACTATGTAGCATTGTTGGTTGCTGTTTGTAAACACACAGCATTCGAAGTTGCCCTCTCCTCTTTGGCTCAACGAGCTGAGAGTGAATGAAGAGAGGGAGCAGCGTTTATAAGAACAAAGCAATGAATCAGAGAAATAAAGCTTTGTTCTCTGATTGTTTCACATTGGTTACATTCTAAAGCACAAATAAACACACCTACACCACCGCCCAACCGTGCGGGAAGGTGCCTCGTTGCCAGATTTTGAATGGACGCAGCCGAAGAGCATGCTTCTTCCTGTACGCACGAGACATGAAGAGGGGGGAAACACTGAGGCACATAAAAACACAGCAATGTACCAACCCGTCGATCGTCATATACCGCCGCTTTGTATCATAGACATATATTTGACGACCTGGGACTGAGAATGGGCTGCACTGTTGTTGGCTTGGGGTTACACACCGACGTGGGGCCCAAAGGTTCTTGCCCAGAAATGTCCAGAAATGTCTCGAACACAGCAAAATAAGAAGAAAAGAGAAAATACAGGCAGAGGGCAGGGTTGCTGCAGATACAGACACTACCACACACTTGTAGTGGGTTATAGGGGATGATTGAGAGGGATTATTTTTGTATCAGTTCATACATTGTTTTTTAGGAAAATGCTGCATATTAAACCTTTAATGTTGACTCTTAATTTAGTCAGTTGCAAGTCTATTTTTAACCTGTGGCTGTTTGGTCATGTTGGGCCTCTAAATGAGCCTGCTTGTCCTTGTGTAGTGGCACAGCTGAGATGGTTTTAATGCAGAAGCGGTGGCGTGGTTGCAATTTCTGTAAGCTCAGTGAACTGTTATTGATTTGCTGTATTAATCACAAATTGGAGCAAAAACAAAATTAGGATCCACCATAGGAGCAATTACATTGGAGGAGGCCTTATGCCAGGATGAGCCTATATATCTTCCTGATAAATGCCCAAACTGATGCACGGCATCAAGAATGGAAACTGTGAGGAGCAATAACTGGTCATTTTATTCTTTGTACTGTAGTGTGTCATGGTTGAAGACAGCACATGCTGTGTGTTAAGCCACATAAGGCTCAGACTGAAAGTCAGGCATGCATGATTTTGTTGTTGTGTTGCTATGATGACTTCATTGATACAGATATCGATTAAATTGTAAAAGTGGGTGCGGTCCATTCTGACATTTTAAATATTACAAAAGGTGTTCCGCAAGGTTCAGTTTTAGGTCCAATGTTGTTGTCAACTTACATAAATGATATTGTCCCCTTGTTTGTATCCTGTAAATTTCATTTTTATGCGGATGACACAGTTTTATATTGTTCTGCAACGACTACACAATCAGCTATTGAATGTCTGCAACCTTTATTTGATCCGCTCCAACTCCAACTACATAACCATAAGTTAGGGCTAAACTCAATCAAGCTTTTAACATTCATTCGGCAAATGGCATATCCATAGAGAGAGTTCCACAGTATAAACACCTTGGTATCTTGCTGGACAATTATCTCAGCTTCATCTCAGCTTCATTTTCAACGCAGCAGAGTCTGACTCTGCAGCGTTGAAAATGATTCCATCTCTGACGGCGTAGAATCTTGGGAATTGACCTGCAGGCCAGGCAGTCTAGAGGTTGATGAACGCCCTCCTCTGCGCGGTCTAGTACGAGGCATAGGAAGCAAACGATGGCAATGAGGCCAGGGCATGATGGGCACTGGTGAGGTTCTTGTAGCAGCGACTCTATCTGTGGAGATGTAGCAATCAGTGGGCAATCGCCGGTCGCTGAAGAGAAAAAGGATGCCAGGCAGCGCTGGACGCCACCTGCGTCACCATATACTATGGTTTATATTGTTGCCACAACGACAAGGCTCACCGCTTGACCCCTACTAAAGTAGATAGATAAAATAGCTTCCGAGTTCTGTTCCGGAAAAGAAAGTGTGACACGCGAAAGGACGGACGGAAACTATTTCACTTAGGAACTTCAAATTTGGTATGATGGTTGACAGTTTGGTCTAGTTGTGCCTTTTGGGGGTAAGAAGTCCAGGGTGCCCAAAAGTTTTGAAATTTTGGCCAAAAACTGTGATTGTTTCGACTTCAATTTTGTTTCCGGAACAGAACACAGAAACTATTTCACTTAGGAGCTTCAAATTTGGTATGATGGTTGACAGTGTGGTCTAGTTGGGCCTTTTGGGGATTAGAAGTCCAGGGTGCCCAAAAGTTTTGAAATTTTGGCCAAAAACTGTGATTGTTTCGACTTCAATTTGGTTTCCGGAGCAGAACACAGAAACTATTTCACTTAGGAACTTCAAATTCAGTATGATGGTTGACAGTGTGGTCTAGTTGTAACTTTTGGGGGCTAGAAGTCCAGGGTCCCCAAAATTTTAGAAATTTTGGCAAAAAATCGAGATTTTTTTCCACTTCAATTTCGTTTCCGGAGTAGAACTTGTTCCATTAGTTCCAAAAGGGCAAAACCTTTGGCCTTACTTCAGTAGGGGTCAAGCAGTGAGTGGGGGTATGTGAGCCATTCTCACTTTTGCCTTGTTGCATTAGTACTAACCTGACATTACATTTTCAGAGTGGGCCCATTCTCATGTCTTAAATAAACAAGGTTAAAGTTTTTTTTGTTTGGCCAGGAGACTTTTGGTTTCAAGTCTTTGGGAAAAGACCTTAATAGGCCTACCTAAATAGTGAATCAGATATTAGCAATTCTGATAAAATGAAATAATTCAAAACGGATTTAAAAAGTGAATCTCATCTATACTATTGGTTTGGTAGGTGTCATCACAATGAAAAGTCCAACATCTGACTGGACGAATATAGAATGTATTCATTATGGTAATTAGATACAGGTTGATAAAAAAAGATTGTGTACAGTGGCACAGTAATGAAGAACACCCATCAACACTGATGTGTGAACGAACATTTTAAAGGTATGAGATAAACTGAAAATCTTTCTCATCTTAAAAAGAGCTTTTATTGTAGTTTTGCATTCATGCAAGTCAACATATTTTTATATAAACATATGTTTTTTATATTTTCAATATTGTTAATAACTAATAGAAAACTGATTTGCAGGGACCCAGAAACATGGCATCAGAAGTCACTGTCAACCATATTACTGTTAATGACATACATCCCTGTTATGAAATAGATAATGGCTCTTACATACTGAAAGGTACCCCTTCTACAATATGTGTTTTATTATTAATTTTCCTTGGCTCATTATCTGTTCTCACAATATGTGGAAACTTTCTTGTAATAATCTCCATAATTTTCTTCAAACAGCTCCACACTGCTACAAACTGTCTCATTCTCTCTCTGGCTGTGGCGGACCTTCTTGTTGGTGTTGTAGTTTTTCCTTTCAGCATGGTATACTCTCTTAGCTCATGTTTGTATTATGAAGATTTATTTTGCAAAGTACGAGGCAGCTTCGATGTAACGGTGAGCACAGCTTCCATTTTGAATTTATGTTGTATTTCCATCGACAGATATTATGCAGTGTGTCAGCCTCTGAACTATAGAACTAAGATAAATGTTAATGTTGTTGCAGTCATGATCGTGGTAAGCTGGAGTGTTTCTGTTCTAGTTGCCATTGGCTGTACAATTCCAGGATTAAACAATGTAAAATGTGAAGAAAACTGTTTTATTGATATTCTACTTGCAAACATTTTGGGTCTTATTTTCTCATTTTATCTCCCAGTGATCATAATGCTCTGTATCTACCTAAAGATTTTCCTTGTTGCCCAGAGACAGGCACGTAGCATCCAGAACACAACCTGTCAGAGCACAAAGTCTGGAGCAACTGCCAGTAAGATGGAGAGAAAAGCCAGCAAAACTCTGGCTATTGTGATGGGCGTTTTTCTGATGTGCTGGACTCCTTTCTTTCTCTGTTTTACCTTGCAGCTTTTGAATCACGTGTCCGTGTTTGTTCCACTGTTTGAAACACTCAACTGGCTTGCACTGTCAAATTCAATGCTCAATCCATTTATTTATGCTTTCTTTTACAGCTGGTTCAGATCAGCTTTCAGAATGATCATTTCGGGAAAAATATTTCAAGGTGATTTTATGAACACAAAACTGCTGTGAAGTAATCTTTGGAGTGCTGAAAGGGCTCAAACATGTGTCATGCAACTCTGCAACCTGTAACTCAGCATCATGTTTTGCATGTATTTTTAATTATGCAATAAAAACTACATCGTAAGTTGAAACACTGACTGAGGCACCGAAGTGCATAATGGTTAGCTGTCACTTTGCAGTCATGTAAATAGCTTAAACACACTATGCTCACATATACATGTGTATTCTGTATGTGCTTGTTCCAACACTTGCAACACTTCCAACACAGAAAAGATCAATTGATAACATCCTGTTGAGAGTTGGACTCTATATGTAATTGTTGGGCCCATTCTGAACCTCTTTCTGTCATGAACACTTTCATTATGTGCCACTATTATTACAACTATTATTATTATTATTATTATTATTACAACTATTTTTATTATTATTATTACTATTATTACTATTATTACTACTACTACTATCATTATTATTATTATTACAACTATTTAGAAAGGTATGAGACAAGCAAAAAGAATAAAATATGCACATAACCTAAACTTTAGGCCTGATAGTTTGTCATCATCTGTTACATTAATGTGTCAAACACCTTGAGGAGGCCAAGTTCTGTTTTGGCATTCAAACGTATTGTTTATTGAAGCATTACAGAACCGTTATGGATAGAGCCAGCGGTGAAAGGAGTTCTCAGATATTTTACTGAAGTAAGAGTAGGAATACCACAGTGTAGAAATACTCTGTTACAAGTAAAAAGCTATGCGATCAAAGTGTTACTTGAGTGAAAGTACAAAGTATTAGCATCAAAATATATTAAGCAAATAATTAAAAGTACTCATTATGCAGAATGGCCTTTTTCATAATAACGTATTTTACTGGATTATAATTATTGATGCATTAATCTTTAGATCACTTTAATGTTCCAGCTGGTAAAGCTGTGGTTTCTTTATCCATTGCTGATTTATACTGAAAGTTTAATGAAAGTTTATCTCTATGGCTTAGTTAGTAACCATCATGCTTATGGGGGACCTCACTTCTATTCTAATTAACCCAAAACCCATGACTATTTTTTATTATTTTATTTTTCATTTTTTTAGCTGATTAGGTGATACAGAGGGCAATGCTGTCTCTTAAACAAGAATCATATGATCATAAAGATTACATGCCCTATCTTACAGCCGATGCAAAGTGGCACACAGCGTAGCGCAACTGTCATTGCTAGTTTCAGACCGACATAGTTGTCATTTTGACGCCCAGCGCCCACGTTGTGTAAGTACTTGCGCCCATCTGTTTGCCCAGGGGTGTGTTGGTCTTAAAATGACATGTGGTCAGGCGCTTTGTTAGAGCATTGCTATCTTGAGGCACCGAAAAGTGATTGCGTCATTGACCAACAAAAACCTGGGCTAAAGTCTGGTGCAGTATTTTCCTGCTATTTAAAGGGTGCATTATTCAGACGGTAAGATGCTACTTCACAGGAAGGTCCACAACGTGCAAGCCCATTCATAATGCATCTCCGGAGGATTCCACTCAGCTGGTCCGAGCCCCCCATAGGTTGCATCGGAAAGCATTACAGTTTTGATTATTCATCAATACATGTTTATCATATTTAGCCAAGTGCTTACTATCATATATTGAATTTTGCCCCCACATGCATTTGCTCATATGCAGTCAAATGGAGGAGTTGATGGGACAGAGGTTTGGGAGAGAGTGGTGGCAGAGGGTCCACTGGCCAAGGACCACATACAGCTGCTCACGCACTTTCACTTTGTACACGAGCAGATCCGTTTCCTCAGCAGAAAACGGCTCGTTTTTCAATTTGACGAATCCTTTTAAATAGCAACGCGCCAATGTGCAGGCGCACCTGGCTTTTAAAAGAAATGGGAGATGACAATCTGATTGGTTTCATTCCTGTTTTGCGCAAAACACACCTATGATTAATTAAGAGACTAAATACAACCCCCTTGCCCCTTACTTTGCACCCCTATTGTGCACTGCTTAACTCTCAAAATTAGAGTTGGACACGCCCTAAATGCACTTGCACCATGCACTTTCGACCATGCACTATAGATCATTAAAATAGGGCCCTACATGTGTCCTGCTATGATAAATGATTTATTATACAGAAACTAGATGCTTTATGCATGATAGAAAAACAATACAAAATTAAAGCTGCAAGCAGCGATGATCTGGCCCTCGCACCTTCGCAAACGTCGGGGGTACTTGGGGTACGCCGGTCAACGCAGCCCTATATTTCTGTGACAATTGGACACTGCAAGTACAAGTTAAACGTTATTTCCTGCGTGGATTGAGTGGCACAGGAAATAACGGATTGCAAATTTTTCACCACTTCCTGTGTCCACTATGTGGGGCTAGAGAACACGTGCAAGTAATGCATTATGTTGCTCTATATCAAGTGTAGATCACACAATGTAAATTTCATGTAAATCAGATGATGTTTGTCACATAACGCTGACTTCCTGTTGCCAGTAGGTGGCACTCTGACTATGAGTCAATATTGCCATTAAGATGTCCTCAGGCCCCGACTACTATGAAGAAGGTCAAGTTTGGGTCAGATTTCACCAAGTACATTTGATTAACAACAGTTTGTCTTTCAATGGCAAATCATGTAAATTCTCCACCACGCCACGTCAACGCCGTTTCATAAAAACTCAAGCACCTCGTTTTTGTGCTCAAAGACATATAATGATAATAATTAAAGCTGCAAGCAGCGTTGAAAAGGCCCTCCCCCTTTGCGCACGTTGGGGGTACCCGCTGCCGTGCATTTCCATGAAAGTCGGACACTGCACGCAAAAGTTAGAGGGTATTTTCTGCATGGAGCGCGTGGCGCTAAAGACTCTTATAAAACATGTTAAGTTTGGGGCTGATTGGACAATGTATAGTCAATTTACAAAAACTTCCTGTTTCCTTTAGGTGGCGCTATGACTACCACTGATAATGGCACATTTATGTCTTCAGGCCAGGACTCTTATAAAACATGTCAAGTTTGGGGCAGATTGGACAATGTATAGTCCATTTACAATTTACAACAACTTCCTGTTTCCTGTAGGTGGTGCTATGACTATCACTCATAATGGCACATATTCGTCTTCATGCCAGGACTCTTATCCAGTTTGTGAAATTTGGGGCAGATTGGACTATGTAAAGTCAAGTTACAACAGCCTCCTGTGTCATGTCGAAACATTGAAATTCGCCACGCCACCATAACAATGCTGTTTCGTGAAAACACAAAAGCTTCGCAATTTTGCATGATGAAGGTGTTGAAATTCTGTTGCCTGACTTTGAGATGGATCTCTTGAATCCTCTAGGAGAAATATCGTAAAGCTCCATACCTGTAAAGTGATAAAATGGCGTCTTCTACATGACCTATGACATCACAGTTTGAGTGATCAAAAATCCCTTCCCAATTTAGCGTCACATTAGTTTGAGGGTTACACCACCGAAATTTGACGCAAATCTGATAAATTTTCTAGGAGGAGTATGTAAAAGTATGCATAAAATATACGAAAAACGCACAAAATTCAAAATGGCCTACTTACGGGTCGGCGGAGCTAATGAAACCCAATGAGAAATATGTCTGAAATAATGAGCGGGATGTGCCTACCAAATTTCATGAATATAGGATCAACTTTGTCAAAACTTTGGCCGTCCACGCATTAGGGGGCCCTATGGAGCCCGCTAAACACCCTGAACCCAATCGCTGTACATTCACGGAAAGTTCACAGGTGTCCATCTTTTTGCCAACTTTCATAATTTTTCGAGTATACCATGGGCGTCAAGGGTATGTTCAAAGGCTAAAAGTAATAAGGGGGCGCTGAAGAGCCAATATGCCACGCCAAAGCCCAATTAAACCACCAAATTTAAGTAATTACTAGTGTGAATATGCGTGTAAAGTTAAAGAGTTCTTGTGCATCCTAAAGTCCTCAAACATGGAGCCCGCTGGCGACGCCCAAGCCAAATCACTTCAGAACATTGCAATTTTCGCCAGTTCTGATGCGTATTCTAATTGTCGGGAGTTTTCATGCATCCTAAGCACCTCAGAAATGCGAGCAGAAAAGTAGTCAGATCGCAGTACTGTTCATACTACACAACGTGCGGTCTTGTAATCGGGTATCTTGAAGTCGTTGTGGTTTTCACACTACATGACTCTCCGGCGACAGGGTCACAAACTACAAGATGTTTCACCGGGAGGAATCCCCGATGAGGTCTCCAAATTACGTTTTGTCACGAAAACAGGCGAGCAATACATAGTAAATTACGTGATACCATGCGCGAGACATATCACTGATGTCATCGTTGGCACATGTTCACAAAATAGCCTGTTTCTACTGGTTTTCACACTTCTATTTGGCTATTTATTCCTCTGGTTGCAACAACAACTTTGCTCCGTGTTGCAAATGCAACACATACAGTAAGTTCCTATTGTTATAGGTGACCTCTCCTACCCCAGGTTTCCCCTCAACCCATGTCTTGCGCTCTCATTGGCTGTAACTTGTGGCCGGAGTCCACGACTGGTCTAGATATTTAGCATGTTAGATATCTGGAATGTGTCTGCAAGGCATCAGCGTCTTGAAGCAGTTCACACATGACACTCGAACGCCGATGTGCGAGCAGCAAACCGATTTACCTACGATCTGGGGCTTTTGTCAGGGACCTCCAAAAACAGTCGGGAGGCGTAAAATCGGTGATAAGGTTGTGTAATTTGAACTAGCTATAAGTGGTTTAGTTGCCTAAACCTAAGTGAGCGGCTTTGTTGCCCCCTGCTGGTACTGCACCTTCATAAACGTGTGTAATATTCACGCCTCGGCGAGGCAAACGTGACACTGCCACGCTATCCTCTGGTGGACAGGTGGGTCTATTACACACTTTAGGCCACTGATAATGTACCTTCTATTATTACTGTTTTGACTACTACTATTGCTGTAAAATAATGAATTGTTTTGCATCATGACATTATTGCATTAGGACTAACCTGATATGAACTTTTCAGAGTGGGCCGATTCTCAAATCTTACAGAAATAGGGTTAGGTTTTTTTTTGTTAGGCCAGGAGACATTTGGTTTCATGTCCTTGGGAAAAGACCCTAGTAGGACTACCTAAATGGTGTATCAGATATTAACAATTCTGGTAAAATTAGATAATTCAAAAAGGTTTTAAAAAGTAAATGTCATCTATAGTATAGTATGTTAATCTGGCATCTAATGTCATCACGATGAAAAGTCACACATCTGATTGGACCATTATAGAATTTATTCATAATGGTAATGAGATACAGGTTGATAAAAAGTTTGTGCACAGTGGCACAGTAATGAAGAACACCCATCAACAGAGAGACCTATTATTGTAGTTTTGCATTCATGCAGGTAAAAATATTTCAAATTAATGTAATTTTTTATATTGTAAATATTGTTAATCATTAATTGAAAACTGATTTGCAGGAACCCAGAAACATGGCATCAGAAGTCACTGTTAATATTAATGACATACATCCCTGTTATGAAATAGATAATGGCTCTTACATCCTGAAAGGCACTCCTTCTACGATATGTGTTTTATTATTTATTTTCCTTGGCTCATTATCTGTTGTAACAATATGTGGAAACCTTCTTGTAATAATCTCCATAATTTACTTCAAACAGCTCCACACTGCTACAAACTGTCTCATTCTCTCTCTGGCTGTGGCTGACCTGCTTGTTGGTGTTGTAGTTTTTCCTTTCAGCATGGTATACTCTCTTAGCTCATGTTTGTATTATGAAGATTTATTTTGCAAAGTACGAGGCAGCTTCGATGTAACGGTGAGCACAGCTTCCATTTTGAATTTATGTTGTATTTCCATCGACAGATATTATGCAGTGTGTCAGCCTCTGAACTATAGAACTAAGATAAATGTTAATGTTGTTGCAGTCATGATCCTGGTAAGCTGGAGTGTTTCTGTTCTAGTTGCCATTGGCCGTACAATTCCAGGATTAATCAATGAAAAATGTGAAGAAAACTGTTTTATTGATTTTCTACTCTCAAGAATTTTGGCACAGATTTTTTCATTTTATTTCCCAGTGATCATAATGCTCTGTATCTACCTAAAGATTTTCCTTGTTGCACAGAGACAGGCACGCAGCATCCAGAACACAACCTGTCAGAGCACAAAGTCTGGAGCAACTGCCAGTAAGATGGAGAGAAAAGCCAGCAAAACTCTGGCTATTGTGATGGGAGTTTTTCTGATGTGCTGGACTCCTTTCTTTCTCTATGTTAGCTGTCAGCTTTTGAATCACGTGTCCATGTTGGTTCCACTGTTTGAAACTCTTAACTGGCTCACACTGTCAAATTCAATGCTCAATCCATTTATTTATGCTTTCTTTTACAGCTGGTTCCGATCAGCTTTCAGAATGATCATTTCGGGAAAAATATTTCAAGGTGATTTTACGAGCACAAAACTGCTGTGAAGTAATCTTTGGAGTGCTGAAAAGGCTCAAATGTGTCATGCAACTCAACCTGTAACTCAGCATCATGTTTTGCATGTTTTCTTAATTATGCAATATGAATTACATACTAAGGTGAGACACTGACTGAGGCACAGAAGTGCATTATGGTGAGCTGTCACTTTGCAATCATGTAAAAAGCTTAAACACACTATGCTTACATGTACATGTGTATTCTGTATGTGCTTGTTCCAACACTTGCAACACTTCCAACACAGCAAAAATAAATTCACAACATCATGTTGAGAGTTGGACTCTATATGTAATTCTTGGCCCCATTCTGAATCTCTTTCTGTCATGAACACTTTCATTATGTGCCACTGTAATTGACACAACTATTTAGAAATGTATGAGACAAGCAAAAAGAATAAAATGTGCACATAACCTAAACTTTTGGCCTGAGAGTTTGTACTCATCTGTACATTAATGAGTCAAACACTTTGAGGGGGCCAAGTTATGTTTTTTGTTACAAGTAAAAGCCATGCGATCAAAGTGTCACTTGAGTGAAAGTACAAAAGTATTAGCATCAAAATATACAAAGTAAATAAGTAAAATTACTTATTATGCAGAAGGGCCCATTTCATAAAAATGTATATTACTGGATCATAATTATTGATGCATTAATGTGTACATCCCTTTGATGTTACAGCTGGTAGAGCTAGGGTTTCTTTATTCATTGTTTGTATAGATTTAAATTGAAAGTTTAATGAAATTAAAGTGGGGATTTCTTTATCCATTGCTTATTTATATTGAAAGTTTAATGAAAGTTTATCTCTAAAGCTTAATTAGTAACCATCATAGTTATGGGGGACCCAACTTCCAGTCTAATCAACTCAAAGCCCATGACAATGTTTGCAGTCTATACATTTATGTCACCTAAAGCTCTATTAGCTGATACAGGGGGCAATCCTGTCTTTTAAACAAAAATCATATCATCATCAAGATTACATGTGTCCTGCTATGATGAATAAGCAGGACACATGTATTATGCTTTATGCATAATAGAAAAACAATGCAAAAAAAGTATCACTAGGTTGTTATCACGCTTTCCGTACTTATGTTATGTTGTTTGTATTTATTTTACGTACTTATATTAAGGCCAACCATGATGTTGTTGCTAAAACTAACAGCTAGTTCACACAACAAGACTTTCAAAGTGGTCAGATCTGTTAAGGTTTCAGTTCGAAGGGTGACCCAAACGCAAGAGACCAGGCAGCCAGGTAAACTTGACAAAAGGCGAGCTCAAATGCAAAGCTGGTGTCAAAACACAAAGCTGACAGGAAACCAAAAACAGAGGGCGCAGGCTGAGATAAAACAAAATACAAAGGAAAACCGGTAAGATACGGAGAACACAGGCAGAATGGCATGATGAACACGGTTAACGAAGCAGACGACCTGACACTGAATGAGGGAAACACACAGACTAAATACATAATATATAATATAGGCCGTACTTCTGCATGTTTGCAGGAAATGTCAAAAACTTCCTCTAAAAACCAGTGTTTGGCGTATGTATTTAGATTCCAGCAGTGAATCTGTTTTCATATACTCAGGGATGTAATTAGGCCGGAACGGTCTGGCTGTCAAAAAAGTGACAGCAACATACTAAAAGGCTTTTTGGTTTTGATTCTGAAGCAAGCTAATTGTGTTCATCAAACCAGAGCGTTACAGGAGGGTTGTAACTGGGTTAACATTGTAAATTTTCACTACTACAACCGTTACTCCTGCCACTGAAGCCCGGTCACACTAAAAGGCGTATGAATGACACGATAATATGCAAGGCAAAAACGTGCAATAAGAAAGGCATTCTTGTTTTAGGCGTGTCATTTGTACGCCATGTAGTCTGTACTGACTGCAGTATAAATGCATCTGCATAAATGTGCTACACTCAGAGCTGGTGACGAAGGATAAAAAGTTATAAATAGTGCTCATGGCGGACAGGAGTGGTGGATGGATCCAACATGGACTTTCAACCCTGGTGTTTGAGACTGGTGTTTTGCTTTGAAACTTACGTTAGTGACGTGTTTTTTAGTGACGTCAAGGACGTAAGGTTTCAGTTCAAAGGGGGACCCAAACGCAAGAGACCAGGCAGCAAGGTAAACTTGACAAAAGGCGAGTTCTAATGCAAAACTGGTGTCAAAACACAAAGCTGACAGGACACCAAAAACAGAGGGCGCAGACTGAGATAAAACAAAATACAAAGGAAAAAACACCAAAAACTAAACTAAGTACAAACCGGTAAGATACGGAGAACACAGGGAACACAGGCAGAATGGCAGGATGAACACAGGTAACAAAGCACACAACCTGACACTGAATGAGGGAAGCACACAGACTAAATACACAATATATATATTTATACAGTATATACTGTATATAACAATAATAATATATATAACTAGAATGGCACTCAGAGAGCGCAGACCTCTGCCAAGGTGCCTGACTTTAAAAACAGATCACAGCTCACAGCTGGCGGTACCGTGAGGTGGTCGGCTTATTATTAACACAATGTGTTTCCGTGTAACATATCGGCGGATGCCTCTCTCATTCAGCAGCCTTGTTATGTCTGTATAACATTACACTATGTTGTCTCTCATCCCGTCATCTACCACTTTTTTCTTTCTCACCGCGGACGGCCAGCAGCTCCCGCACACACATCCACACATATCTCTCTGCTCTCAGAAGGGAGCTGGGTCACGCGTCATCAACGCGTCATCAGTTACACTGCGCATGTGTTATACCCTGTGGTCTTAATGCTCAGGTTGATCGGAATCCTTAAAGAAATTCCTGAATCCGGATCATGATCCGAATCACTACCAAAATCGAATGGATTGTTCATTGTGCCATACCCCACCCCTCCAAAAGATTTCATTCAAATACATCGCAAACTTTTGGAGTAATCCTGCTAACAGACAGACAGACAGACAAACAAACAAACCAACGCCAGTGAAAACACAACATCCTTCAAGGCCCTTGGCCTTGGCGGAAGTAATTCTATAAAAATGACGTTAAAAAAAAAACAGGACACAAACTAGAACAAAAACCCAGGAACATGACAGTATCCCCCCTCAAGGGACGGATCCCAGACGTCCCTAGACAGTTTATGAACTGAAGTCCAGTAAGGTGGGTAGAGGGGGTCTGGAGGAGGGACTCTGGAACAAGTAGGCAGAGAACTGAGGAATGGAGGGCTGGATAGGGGTGGAACAGGGAATCTCAGGCAGAGGTAATTATATAATAATGACTTTCAAAATAAAACACGAAACAAGCTACAACAAAAACCCAGGAACATGACAGTATCCCCCCCTCAAGGGACGGTTCCCAGACGTCCCTAGACAGTTTATGAAGTCCAGTACGGTGGGTGGAGGGGGTCTGGAGGAGGGACTCTGGAACAAATAGGCAGAGAACTGAGGAATGGAGGGCTGGATAGGGGTGGAATAGGAAATCTCAGGCAGACGGCCTGGCGGCAGGGCAAAAGTGGAGCAGGGAAACTCAGGCGGACGACCTGGGGGCACGGCAGAGGCGGAGCAGGGAAACTCAGGCAGACGGCCTGGGGGCACGGCAGAGTCGGAGCAGGGAAACTCCGCCAGTGAGAATCGGCGACGAATATGGGACCCCTTAGGAGGACAACCACGGAGGCGACGGAACCCCTCAAGAGGATGACCACGGAGGCGACGGGAACCCTCAGGAGGACCACCACGGAGGCGACGGGACCCCTCAGGAGGAAGACCACTTGGGGCTGCTGCGGCCCAGCCGGAACAGGGGATGGCTGCGGCCAAGCTGGAACAGGGGATGGCTGCGGCCCAACCGGAACAGGTGAGGGCTACGGCCCAGCCGGAACAGGTGTCAGCCAGACCCCCGACAGGCTACATGGAGCAAATGTTGGCCAGACCGCCGACAGGATGCATGGAGCAGCTGTCGGCCGGAACCCCAAAAGGAAACGTGGAGCAGGTGTTGGCCGGACCCCCGACAGGATACCTAGAGCAGGGGTCTGCCAGGCCCCCGACAGGATACGTGGAGCAGGTGTCGGCCGGTTGCAGTCGGCAGAGACCCCCGACACAGGACCGGGCTAGGAGTCGGCCGGGATCTCCAACTAAGGAACGGTGTTGGAGTTGGCCGGGACCCCCCGATACCGGTACTGCCGTGATGTCGACTGGACCACTGGGCAGCTTAGTCGATCGCCATCTCCTAGACCCACACTTCGTTCTAGGGGCTCCAGCCCCTAGATATCTTGGGGATATCACCAGCCGAGATGGGGCATGGGCTTAGGCTGCTGGGGCATAGTTGAGCCTCTCACGGACATCCAGGTGGGGTACAAAGTGGCTCACCCACGGCTTCTCCTTAAAATACTGCTTCTGAACAGCGAGCTGATCCAGAAGGGGATTCCATTCACACACAGACTAAATACACAACTAGAGTAGAGTGATTAGACACAGGTGGAACAAATCAGGGCGGGGCAGACAATCACATAGGTAGGAAACAAACAAATGCAGGAAGTAAAACCCAGAGAAGACACAAGAGGAGTGACTTTCAAAATAAAACGGGAAACAAACTACTACAAAAACCCAGGACCATGACACCGATCGCAGTACTGTTCACACTACACAACTTGCGGTCTTGTAATCGGGAGTCTTGAAGTCATCGTGGTTTTCACACTACAAGACTGACCGGCGACAGGGGGTCACACAATACAAGATCTTTCACCAGGAGGAATGCCTGATGAGGTCTCCAAACTACCTTTTGTCATGAAAACGCGAGAAATACACAGTAAATGACGTGACACCATTCGCGAAACATATTGCCGATGTCGTCATTGGCACGTGTTCACAAAATAGCCTGTTTCCACTGGTTTCCACACTTCTAATTTACTTTTTATTCTTCTAGGTGCAACAACTTTGTTCAGTATTGCAAATGCAACACATACAGTCCAAGGTCCTATTGTTACAGGTGACCCCTCCTCCCCCAGGTTTCCCCTCAACCTGAGTCTTGCGCTCTCATTGGGTGTAGCTTGTGGCCAGAGTCCTTGACAGGTCGGGATATGTAGCATGCTAGATATCTGGAATATGTCTGCGAGGTATCGGCTCGCGTCTTTGAGCAGTTAAAAAATGACGCTTGAACTGATGTGCGAGCGACGAGCCAATGCTGATTTGCCTCTGATCTGGGGTCGGTGAGCTCCAAAAACTGTCTGGGAGTGGAAAATCAGGGCTAAAGTTGTGTAGTGTGAACTACCTATAAGTGGTTTAGTTGCCTAAACCTAAGTGAGCAGTTTTGTTGCCCCCTGCTGGTACTGCACCGACGTGTGTAATATTCATGCCTTGGCGAGGCAAAACGTGACACTGACACACTATCCTCTGGTGGACAGGTGGGTCTATTACACATTTTGGCGTGATACAGAGTTGGCCACTGCTAATGCAGCTTCTAGTATTACTGCTTTAACTACTACTATTGCTGTTAAACAATGAATTGTTTTGCATCATGACATTATTGCATTAGGACTAACCTGAAATTAACTTTTCAGAGTGGGCTGATTCTCAAATCTTAAAGAAATAGGATTAGAGTGATTTTGTTTGGCCAGGAGTCTTTTGGTTTCATGTCCTTGAGAAAGACCCTAGTAGGCCTACCTAAATAGGAGGACGGTCTGCAGGACAGTACAGTGCACTTTAATAGACTGAGCTACTTTTAATTCTGCACACTACAAAAAAAAACTTCTCTACCTCAGTTATTGTCCTACATTATATTCCATATCTGACATTTCTTAATATCTATATCTCCTATATTTTTATTATCCAGCACTATATCCCTTTCTGCACTACATTCACTCTTTTAAATAGTCCTGTATCTCAGTTGTTACCCTGCACTATATTCACTTTTAACAGTTTTTCTCCTGCATCTCAGTTGTTACCCTGCATTATATTCATTTTTAACAGTTCTTCTGCATATAGCATATTTTGTTTTATACTCTGTATTACTTACATATGTCTTGTTACTACTTGTGTCTTTTTACTAATATGTGTACTACTCACCTGTGCCGTTTGACTAACATGTGTACTACTTACCTGTGCCGTTTTTACTAATATGTTTGCACTATGGAACTGTGATGCTGGAAACTTGAATTTCCCTCGGGATCAGTAAAGTTACTATCTATCTATCTAAATGGTGTATCGGATATTAACAATTCTGGTAAAATTAAATAATTCAAAAAGGATTTAAAAAGTGAATCTCATCTATAGTATAATATGTTGCTCTGACATCTAATGTCATCACGTTGAAAAGTCCCACATCTGATTGGACCATTATAGAATGTATTCATTATGGTAATGAGATACAGGTTGATAAAATGATTGTGTACATTTGCAGAGTAATGAAGAACACCCATTAACAGAGAGATCTATTATTGTAGTGTTGCATTCATGCAGGTCAAAATATTTTATATGAACATCATTTTTTTACTGTAAATATTGTTAATTGTTAATAGAAAACTGATTTGCAGGAACCCAGAAACATGGCATCAGAAGTCACTGTCAATCATATTAATGTTAATGACATACATCCCTGTTATGAAATAGATAATGTCTCTTACATACTGAAAGGCACTCCTTCTACGATATGTGTTTTATTATTTATTTTCCTTGGCTCATTATCTGTTGTAACAATATGTGGAAACCTTCTTGTAATAATCTCCATAATTTACTTCAAACAGCTCCACACTACTACAAACTCTCTCATGCTCTCTCTGGCTGTGGCGGACCTGCTTGTTGGTGTTGTAGTTTTTCCTTTCAACATGGCAGTCTCTTTTAGCTCATGTTTGTATTATGAAGATTTATTTTGCAAAGTACGAGGCAGCTTTGATGTAACACTGAGCACAGCTTCCATTTTGAATTTATGTTGTATTTCCATCGACAGATATTATGCAGTGTGTCAGCCTCTGAACTATAGAACTAAGATAAATGTTAATGTTGTTGCAGTCATGGTCCTGGTAAGTTGGGGTGTTTCTGTTCTAGTTGCCATTGGCTGTACAATTCCAGGATTAAACAATGAAAAATGTGAAGAAAACTGTTTTATTGATGTTCTACTTGCAAACATTGTGGGACTTATTTTCTCATTTTATCTCCCAGTGATCATAATGCTCTGTATCTACCTAAAGATTTTCCTTGTTGCCCAGAGACAGGCACGCAGCATCCAGAACACAATCTGTCAGAGCACAAAGTCTGGAGCAACTGCCAGTAAGATGGAGAGAAAGGCCACCAAAACTCTGGCTATTGTGATGGGAGTTTTTCTGATGTGCTGGACTCCTTTCTTTCTCTGTTTTACCTTTCAGCTTTTGCATCATGTGTCCGTGTTTGTTCCACTGTTTGAAGCTCTTAACTGGTTTACACTGTCAAATTCAATGCTCAATCCATTCATTTATGCTTTCTTTTACAGCTGGTTCAGATCAGCTTTCAGAATGATCATTTCGGGAAAAATATTTCAAGGTGATTTTACGAACACAAAACTGCTGTGAAGTAATCTTTTGGGTGCTGAAATAGCCAACGGGTAAGTCAGTTCTGATCAAATTTGGCACAATAAAGATCAAGCATGTGTCATTCGACCTTGCAACCTGTAACTCAGCATCATGTTTTGCGTGTTTGTTTTAATTATGCAGTAAAAACTTCATACCAAGGTGAAATACTGACTGAGGGACAGAGGTGCATTACAATGAGCTGTCTGTTTATGCAATCATGAAAATAGCTTAAACACACCATGCTCACATTTATATATATATATATATATATATATATATATATATATATATATATATCCTGTATGTGCTTGTTCCAAAACTTCCTGGTACTATATGACACTTTCATTAAGTAAAATATTCAACATGGTATTGATCATGTTTGAGTTTATAGTTTTTGTTAAAAAATGTAACACATGATGCATAACAAAAATAAATTTGTAACATCCTGTTGACAGCTGGACTCTAAATGTAATTGTTGGCCCCATTCTGAATCTCTTTATGTCAAGAACACTGTCATTATGTGCCACTGTAATTGGCACAACTATTTAGAAAGGTATGAGACAAGCAAAAAGAATAAAATATGCACATAACCTAAAATTTAGGCCTGAGAGTTTGTCATCATCTCTACATTAATTCATCAAACTTGAGGAGGCCAAGTTCTGTTTTGGCATTCAAACATGTTCTTTATTCCAACATGAGAGAAACATTATGGATAGAGCCAGTGGTGGAAGAAGTACTCAGATCTTTTACTGAAGTAAGAGTAGAAATATGTTACAATTAAAAGCCATGCAATCAAAGTGTTACTTGAGTAAATGTACAGAAGTATTATAATCAAAATATACTAAGTAAATAATTAAAAGTACTCATTATGCAGAATGGCCCATTTCGTAATAACGTATATTACTGGAACATAATTATTGATGCATTAATGTGGACAGTTTGTAAAGCTCGGTTTTTTTATCCATTGTTGATTTATATTGAAAGTTTAATGAAAGTTTATCTCTATGGCTTAGTTAGTAACCATCATGCTTATGGGGGACCCCACTTGTAGTCCAATTAACCCAAAGCACATGACTATTCTTCCAGTCTATTTATTTATGTTTTATCTATGGTTTTACCTAAAGCTTTATTAGCTTATACACAGGGCAATACTGTCTCTTAAAGGGACTATTTGTAACTTATCACGCGCATAAATCCTAACGGGTCGCAATCCCATGCGCGCTCGCGTGTGGGTACGCGCTGCTCCTGCAGTCTGCTGCCTGCTTGCAGAAGCGCTCGTTCTCACCCGTTTGGCTCGCTCCCACTCCACGTGCACGCGCGCACACTGCAGAGAGTTAGTTTAGCTCTGAGCATATCTGGTGAATGTGCAGTGGACGTTTTTGCAGAAATAAATGCTGCCGCTCCTCCAGACCAACAGAGGTTTCCCGTGTCTTGTGAAGTGACGGAGCTCCGCAGAGAGTTACGTTATCGTCCCGACCGGGTGTCGGTGTCTCCCCCCCCCCCCCCCCCTTCCCTCCGCGGTCTGCAGGAAGCAGGAAAAGCCAGCACTAGGATCAGCATTGATTCATGGAGAGACCCTCCTCTGGTCAGCTAACATTACTGCCAAGCAGGTGAAATATAGAGTGATATTGTGTGTTAGCTGACGTGTGTCGCCTCACTGTTTAGACCGGTGTGCGAGCTACAGGACGCTGACTTTCGTTGACACTGCAGCCACAGGTGTCGCTGTGAACAAGCAATTTCTGATTCTTACATATAGCCTCTTTAAACAGAAATCATATGATCATCAAGATTACATGCGTCTTGCTAAAATATGCAGGACACATGTATTATGCTTTATGCAAGAAAAACAATGCAAAAAAAATGTATCACTGGGTTGTTATCATGGTTAAAATTAAATCAATCTTTATTGAAACAGTCAATGCTAGCGGCATGGCTCTGTGGATGGGAACATTGGGCCGCTCTTAGGTCCGCCACTTTGGTCCAAACTGAAATATCTTGAAAACTTTTAGATGGATTGCCATGGCATCTTCTACAGATATTCATGGTGCCCAGAGGATGAATTCTACCAACTTTGGTGATTCCCTGACTTTTCCTTTAGGGCCATCATTAGGTCAAAATTTCAATGACCAATACGTGCAAAACTAATGACATTCCAATCATACTTTGTGTTTAGTGTTAAACATGAAGCTGACCGAACCGGATAAGTCATATGAGCGTGCAGCGCGGTGCAGTCCTGTGGGTCTGATGCATGTTTATTATGCTGAGGAATATAACTCCGGATTAGTGAATTTTACATCTTTTAGAACATAACGATTTAAATGAGGGCTATTTAAGTGTTTGTACTGGGAAGTTGATTTACCTCTAAAAGAATTATCCCCTGATTTACAGACCCTTTATCTTTAGTCTCTTTATACATTCATGGCCACAGTCTCATTGCCGTTTTCAGTCCAAAATGGCGGCAGCACTACCCTAGCGCCGTCTGGCGGCTGTTGTCAAAAAAACATCAGAGTTTCATAGCTTTACTTCTATAGTCTTTCTTTGATGTGCTGATAAGCAGATTTGTTTGTGCTTTTTAACATTAGACAGAGCTAGGCTAGCTTCTTACCCCTGTTTCCAGTATTTATGCTACATTATGCTAATAGCCTCCTGGCTCTAGCTCCATAATAAGTGCACAGACATCGTAAATGGACTTGCATTTATATAGCGTCTTTCTAATCTTCCGACCACTCAAAGCACTTTACACTACTTGTCACCATTCACCCATTCGCACACACATTCATACACTGATGGCAGAGGCTGCCATGGAGGGTGCCAACCTACCCAACAGGATCTAATCTAAATACACATTCACACACACGCACAACCTTCGGGAGCATAGGGTTAAGCATCTTGTCAAAGGATACCTCGACATGTGGAGGAGCTGGGGATCGAACCGCTGACATTACAATTGGTGGACGACCTGTTCTACGTCTGAGCCACAGAGGTGCTGTGGCGGAGACATGAGAGTCGTATCAAAAGACATCTATTTGACCCTCAGCCAGAAAGGGAATAAGCATAGCCTACTTCATACCTAAACCATTGAAGATGGTCTAGCTGCCATCGCTCCCTGAATAAAGTAGCCCATTGTTTCAGGTTTAATGTTACCTGCCATTAACTCTGTTGGTCCAATTGTAAAGATAAAAACATCAAACACACCTGCTGCACAAGGCTTTTCCTAGTGTTTCTGTGCAGTGGCCAACGAGAGCAAACGCACCCACAATATTTCCATTAAGAGAAACGGCAGCTTCAGAAACTATGCCAATTCCAAAACACATATGAAAGTCCAAAACAAATACAACAATAGAAACGTGCTGCAGAAAGCTAAAACAAATACATTAACAGCAAACAAACTGCAAATACAGAAACGATGCAAAGTCCAAAACACACAAACCCCGACAATAAATGCAACAGGAAAACGCTGCATGTCCAGTCAACAACGGAAGTTCTCCAGGCCTCTAGGGGAGCGCTAAGTGAAACACCTTGATTTAGAGAGAGACCAGACGAGAGACTGTTTGTTTTTGAAGTGGAAAAAGTGGAGTAAAGAGGTTTTTTGAAACCAGAGGAGTCACCCCCTGATGGCCATTAGAAAGAATGCAGGTTTAAGCCACCAGTACACCACCCTGTTCAGCTGGTAGAAAAACTAGGGTACAGTGACCAAACGTCCCGGTTTGTCCAGGATTGTTCCAGTTTGTCCGGGATTGTCCCGGTTTCCAAGCTAGGTGTCCCGAGTCCCAACTAATATCTGTAAAACCCTCAACTCCGGTTTTCAACAGTCACTACCAAATTGTCCCGGTTTTCACCACAATTAAAATAATGATAACATCTTATACGTACATAGTTCATCATGTTCTGTCCCACTCATTAATGTGTGCGCACGAGATAAGCATATATACAGAGGGTCAGCACAGCGCACCCCGCTGCAGTCTCTAACTAGAGTGATGCAGCATCAGACTGTTGAACCACAGAACCCCCCGTGCTTATGTGGACATCAAACGTATGGTTTTGATTCATCATTCTAAACAGTTCCTTCTGTAGCACTTCCTTCTGTAGCTGTTGTGCTGGAGCTCACCACAACAGCTACCTATGTACCTTATGCCGGGAACGCACTGGCCGCATGGTGGCCGCGTGGCGGCTGCGTGATTGACGCGTCGGTTATCCACAGCAGCTGCCTGTCAGCTGCGTGTCTGCTGCTGCTGCTGCCAGCCCTTTCTTTCTACATAGACTTTGCCTTTCATAATAGCCATTTAATTTAATTATAAATGTCATTTATATTTATTTTAGACAGAGAAAGGTTAAGAAACGTGTGGTAATTTGTAAATAATAGTAATAATCCACAATTAAAACCTGTACTACATTCATTCATGGAGCTCTCCAAGTCACTGCATGTTCCACAGCACTGTCTGCACATATTTCAGAAAAAAAGCCTTGTGTCAACAAATGAAGGAATTCTGTCCACAGAAAAAACGCTTGAGGCCTTTATTTTGAAATGAAAGCAGGAAGTGTTGATTAAAAAACAAGTCTTTACTTTTTTTCATCTCCGTCACATTTTCTACAGATAGAAACATGTAAACTGTAGTAATGTTGCTGGTATGATGTTAATATACAGTCAATAGATCACATTCACTGTCTGTGACATATTCTACAGATGTCTAGAATTTGAAACTGTAGTAATCTTGCTGATATGATGTCAATATATTATCAATAGATCACTTTCTCTGTCTGTTGCTGCTGTGAAACGCGCGCGGCTCGCGGCAAAAATAGGCGAGACCTCGAATCTCTAGAAGGGACGCAGCTGACACGCAGCTCAGAGACGCGCGTCTCACGTGGGCAGTGTGGATGCTCTAACCTGTGAACACGGACGCCGAAATAAAAAACAACAGGTAAGGCAGCCGCTACGCGGCCACCACGCGGCCAGTGCGTTCCCAGCGTGCATTTATTTTTTAAATTTGTACAGACATGTTTAATGAAAACAAAATATACATGCTTGTCTTATAGCCGATTAAATGATCACCATTAAGTAGCTTATGCATCGACTATGCGTGAAGTATCATATAATGGGTGGGACATGGACTACATCTGTTCTTTCACAGAAAAAAAAATAAATAAATCTCTAGATACTGTAAATAACATGGCAATCCTCTCCTGCACTGAAGGACTTCTGATAGTGAAAGAGAAAAAGAAAATCTAAAACAGAGAGACTAAAAGTGAAAGAGGGGAAAAAACACCACTTTTTATATCAATGCATCATTTGTTTAGTTCTGCAGCCTTAAAGCAGACATATCACGCTCATTTTCAGGTTCATGCTTGTATTTGGGGTTTCTACTAGACCATGTTTACATGCTTTAATAATGTTCATAAAACACATTATTTTCTAATACTGTCTGTCTGAATATACCTGTATTCACCCTCTGAAACGCTCCATTTTAGCGCCTGTCTCTTTAAGCCCCCCTCACGAAAGAGACCAATCTGCTCTGAATGGCTTGAGAGAAAAATATGGTGCACCTTTGGAAAGGTAGTTCTCAAGCTGTGGGCGATATATTCTAATGAGCCTGCATGTGACATAGGAAGGGGAATCAGATCTGAATAGCTTGTTGAATCACATTTTCTGATCAGTCAGTTTTTTGTGGGCTGCCTGGGTTGTCTTATTTCACAATTTGTGGGTTGGTAGGCACTCCAGATACACAAATGTATGTGCACAAACACTAAAAAAGTGAGTTTTTCACAATATGTTCCCTTTAACCACTACCTTGAAATTGGTTGAAGGGCTGATAGAGTGAATCCACCCTGTCAAGGAAACACTGTCACCTCACCTTTCAGCCAATCTCATGTGTCACTACAGCTGTAAAGCAGAACAGTGGCCTATAACTCTGCTTCAAGAAAATAGAACCTGCATCTCTGATCTGCTTCCTTTGATGGTTTCCTATAATATTTTGTATAGTGGGCTGCAATATTAGTATTTGTGCAGAGGAGTGTCGCAGTGTGAACAAAATACTGAAGTTCAGTTCATGATGTTACGCATAACAATCCGATGAAGATGATTTTTTACTTGTTGTTTGTTGCCACGCCTGAAATCCGTATGTCCAGTCCATTTAGTCACATACAAATCAAAACATCACAAATGAAGTAAGCAGGACGATCTTATTTCTTCACATGAAAGCTTACAATGGCAACAATAATCAACGAGGGAATGCAGAGCATCACATTCTCCGCTCCTACCCACACGTGTTGCAGTTGGTTTTCTGATGTCCATCTTTCAGTAGTTATTACATTTTGATGCATTTATAAAGACGGGAGTTTGGTGTTGGTTGCTGGTGGTTCTGAGAATGTGGCACATTGTCTTTGTTAGTTAACTGACAGTAAATTCATCAACCACAGTTACAGGTGAACTGGATAAATCTCATCCCAGAGAAGAATTGCCCACACACTGACAAAAAAGAATTGTAGTTTTTGGCAAGAAACTCGAATAATTCCAGTTGTTTGAAAGACGTGTTTCACAGCAGTATAAAATAGATAATAAAGAGGGATTTATGACCTGTTTAACTTCCTAACAAAAAACAAACAGTAATAAAGGAGTATCGATTGGTATCAAGAATCATGGAATTCCACTGGTACTGGTATCGACTACTACATTTCTAGTATCGTGACATCACTAGTGTAGCTCTATGGAAAGTGGCAGAACGCTTAAAATGTACACTATTATTGCGGCGGCAAAAGCTGCGGTGAAAATTCTTGGGTGCACCTAAATAATATGCTGGTGTACCCAAATGAAAAAGTTACCAGTTCCACCAATGTAGAAAGTTAGTCTGGAGCTCTGCACAGGCTTTTTCAGCACCTCAAAGACTGTCAAAGGAGTCTTGAGTTAGTGAAATCACCTTGAAATATTTTTCCCGAAATGATCATTCTGAAGGCCGATCTAAACCAGCTGTAAAAGTAAGCATAAATAAATGGATTGAGCATTGAGTTTGACAGTGGAAGCCAGTTAAGTGTTTCAGACACTGCAACTGGCACTGACATATGATTCAAAGGCTGAAAGGTAATACTGAGAAAGAAAGGAGACCAGCACATCAGAAAAACTCCCATAACAATAGCCAGAGTTTTGGTGGCCTTTCTCTCCATCTTACTGACAGTTGCTCCAGACTTTGTGCACTGACAGATTGTGTTCTGGATGCTGCGTGCCTGTCTCTGGGCAACAAGGAAAATCTTTAGGTAGATACAGAGCATTATGATCACTGGGAGGTAGAATGAGAAAATCATTCCTAGAGTATTTGCTAGTACAACACCAATGAAACACTTTTCTTTACATTTATCTTGGTTTAATTCTGCTATCACGAGGCCAATTGCAACAACAGCGGAGGCACTCCAGCTGACCAGAATCATGATCACAACAACACAAACATTTATTTTAGTTGTATATATCAGAGGCTGACACACAGCATAATATCTGTCAATAGAAATACAACATAAATTCAAAATGGAAGATGTGCACAGTGTTACATCAAAGCTGCCTCGCAATTTGCAAAATAAAGCTGCATGATACCAACATGAGGTTACAGTGAATACCATGCTGAAAGGAACAACTAAAACTCCTACAAGCAGGTCAGCCACAGCCAGAGACAGGATGAGGTAGTTAGTTGGGATGTGGAGCTGTTTGAAGTAAATGATGGAGATTATTACAAGGAGGTTTCCACAAATTGTCACAACAGACAATGATCCAAGGAAAATATATAATAATACACATATTATGGAAGGGTTGCTTGTAAATACATAACTTGTATTATCTGATTCATAGCAGGGATGTATGTCATGAACAGTGTAAGTCCTGTTGACAGTCACTTCTGGTTCCATGCTTCTAGAATCCTGCAATTACATTTTCCAATAACAACCAATTATATTGAGAACATTTTTTAAACACTTGAACTCCAGCATGTGTAACCACAACATCAATGCTCTTAGAAACAAGGGTTATCAGATTAGATTGTTAAAATACCAAAAGCTTATCAGGTTTCATACCATACGCCTCAAGCCAGTGCATCAGTGTTGATGTGTGTCCATCTGCCACAGTGCTGAGCCTTTGGACTTGATATTAAAATAACCAACCCCCACCTAATTACCATAATTAATACCAATGTCTCCTGTACAATCAGATGGGATACACTACATTCTGTTCACATGTGATATGATAATACAATGATGAATGAAATGCTGCTTAAAGCTGCAGTGGGTAGAAATGGAGAAAATATGTTTTAAAAAGTATTTTTTATAAAACAGTCCCTATATCTTGACAATAGTGCATGAGACAGGTAATTTAAAAAAAAAATCATGTGCCTCTGTGTCCTCTGGTGTCCTCCAGTGCTCCTAATGGCATCTGCAAGATGTCACAGACCGGAGGAAAACAACCAGTCAGAGCCGAGCTGGAGTCTGCCGTCCAGCTTCCGTCTATGAGCCGGCTGTCAATCACTCGTGAACCTCGATCAAACGGCTAAACTAGGCAGCGCTGATCAAATATGAATCAATATTCTGTTACTGTAATGCCTATTTCTTGCCTCAAATGTTTTCAGACACATCTCGTAGTGTACTGTTTAGCTGTAAAATGAGAAAGTTTGTGATCCGGCAGCCATGTTGATAACAGTTGAGGAAATACCAAGCACCGCCCACCAGCTGAAGCACAGCCAATAGGAACGCTCAATAGGAATGCTCTCTCTGATATGACCTGTGATTGGCCAAAGTCTCCCGTCACTGGCTAGATTTTTTATAGCCTGTCAACAGAGCCATGAGGAGGTGCAGAAGTCTAGTTATCTCTCAGAGCATTGGAATTATAATGTGCTGAAAGGTTATTATAGAATTTTTGACCAATGATGCCAACAACTTTCTACCTACTGAAGCTTTAAAGTAGAGATGGATAGTTATTGCGTTTGGGGGATGTTTATATAGCAACGGCGCTAATGAGATTGTTATTAATGATTAATAGTATTGGCAAGCTTGGAAAAGAGGATTTTATTTCTGCAGTATTGCACAATATAAACAGCATTACTTTTTTAAGATTAAAAATAGAGCTGATCAGTTCATGACAATTCTCCAAGCAGTTTAATACCACAAGTTGTCTCGAACAAGTAGCTTGCGAGCGACTAGTAGCTCACTGCCCGTTTCTGAGTGGCTCGCTAAAGGTTCAAAGAATATGCAATATGGGTGTAAAAAGTAACCGATGCGTTTCGGAAATTAATACAATAGTCTTAGATACGGCTACATCGATACAAAACTATGAATCTGACTCAAATTTTGAGGGGAATTAGTCAAAAAACGACATGCCCGTCATGAACCGATACAGTCAGAAATAACTCCACTTGATCCGCTTTTTATGTGTTACGTGTGTGTTTGACATGGATGTGGTAAGAGCGGAAAGAGAGAGCACTCTCTCTCTTCGTGTATAACGTTACGAGTGGAGAGACAGGCAGGGAGACCCGACACCTCATCTCCGTCTCCGCTGCATACAGAGAGATGGAGAGAAACAGTCATATCGGAATTCATACGACATGAAGTCTCTCTGGATCGAGCAAAGCCAAGATAACCCAACTCTGACGCGCTTTCTCAGGGTCACCTGAACTGAGTGTCTTGCTGCGAGAGTCTTGTGGAGAGGAGCTGACGGATGTAGTGAAAAGTAGCCCTTGACATCCTGAAATTTTGGATTAAATAATTTTCAGTGAAGCCATTCACGTCACGTCCTCTGACTCCCCATTGACATTAACACATCTACGTACAGAAGTAGCAGCTATTGCTCCACAGAAAGACATAATTAAAAATGTGACTCTTTCTCTCCTCATCCTTATCATCTGGTCACAAAGTTGCTGACTTTCACTGCAATCAACTATCAACTTCAAAATGAAATGGGTTGGTGAGAGGAGAGGCAGGGCCCATGGGCATGTTGGAGGCTCCACATCCAGGGGTGCGTGCATGGACACTGGACGACAGCCTATAGCGGGCACTCAGCTGTTAAGCACGGACCCCGCAGTCCTCCTGCACTCCTTCTGGTTTTCCAACATGCTCTGCGGGCCCTTGCTTGACTCTCAGCTGCCTGGCTCTATCCCACAGCCGCTAAGCAGCCTCAAGCAAGCCCCACTGTTCTCTGCTCCTCCGCCAGAGAACCAGAGGGAGGTCGGCGGGGTTTGTCCGCTTGGAGTCTTGTTGAGCTTTTAAACTCTAAAAATGTTGGCGCAAATTTTCTATTCGCCATCAATTTTCGTAAAACTGCCAATTTTCAAAATCTACACAGTTGATTTATCGCCTCAAAAATTCCCAGAAGTAAATTTAATGATGAAAAAATATACCATTGTTCGGTTTGTCTACCTTCGGACTAAGGGAACAAAAGCACTCCTCTCAGGCCTGTCTAGTTCGAAGCTCCGATTAGCATCATAGCTAGACTACCTACCGTTAGCCTTTAGAAGCCAGTAGCCAATCAGAGGAAGAGTAAGGGCGGGTCTTACCACAAGTCATACGCATCCTCGTGGGGGCACATTCGTATGATTGGCTGAAAAGGAGGGAGACATCTGATTGGCTACAGATAATTCCCTGTTGAAAAAAATGCATTTGTGGATCAGGCGACATCAGGAGAGTCTCAAAAAACCCACACACAAATGCAATGAAGTTCACACATGACAAGCAGTTTGTAAATGGAGGTTCAACAGTTTGTATATAAATGTAACAACATCCAAATATGTTTTTGTTGAAAATTGCAAATACTTTTAAATACATAGTATATTGGGTTTCTAGATTGTCCCTCCCCCGTTCTATGACATGCACTTCACAACAAATGGTTGCCAGTTCGTCGCACAACCGACATATTTTATGGTCGAGTGTAATGACTCAGACATACATAAAGTTTCAGCTGAGAGATTAGCTGTTTAAGCGCGTAGCATCATAAAACACGCCTCATTCAAACTAGACAGAAACAAAATCTGGTTCAGTCGGCCACCCACTCCTAAATCCCCCTCTGTTGCATATCTTCGTTATACATTGTTTGCTTACCCGGTAGCAGCAAGGAGGGAGACGGGCACCGACCTGCAAAATTTCACTAAGGTGGCATTATTTTGGGGGCATTACGTGACCAGGTATTATCAATCCACTTGGCGGCTTCAACCACAGGTGCTTTTTCCCTGTGCACATTCATTTTTCATCTGTTTTCCCGTCATGATATCAATGTGCAAGTAGCACAGTTATCTATCTGGAAAGCAGACAGTCCGCATGGCAAAGTATCAAGGGAGTAAAGTAAAAAACAAACAAAAATTCAACTAACATTGGGCCTTCCAGAAGCTGCCCCATGTGCACACTGTCTCTCTCTCTTCCTGCAGCCACATCCACCTGACATTACCTTTGTTTGGTTCTGCACCTTCAAAACCCCAACAGCACATATGCCACACAGCCATGCACTACATTCATTTAATGACATTACTGATCTACACAATCCATTGTTCATTTATTTGTTAACTTTAGTTTAATAAATTGTTTGGTTTTATATGTAAACCTTGCCTGGGCTCCCTTTTTGTCACATTCCCTGAGCCAGTTTGTGACAACTGGCAAGGTCAAGGTCACTGTGACCTCACATCCGTACCATTTTTGTGAACACGATGTCTCAAGAACACGTTGGGGGAATTCCTTCAAATTTGGCCCAATAGTCCACTTGGACTCAAGGATGAACCGAGTTTTCGAGCTGAGTCTTAATTTTTATTGCACATTTGTACAGTAGTTTGGTACTTTTAATTAAATCTGCATACAGTGCAGTATATCTTATATTAACCTTCTAGTAAACATTGAATTAGTAATTTAGTTAGAACAGACTCAAGGACACACACACACACACACACACACACAGTGTATTATTACTCATATCACATGCAAACATAACGTAGTGTATCCCATCTGATTTGACAAGAGACCTTTGCATTAATTATGATAATTAGGTAGGTGTTGACTATTTTAACATCAGGTCTAAAGGTTCTGCACTGTGGCACAGTGAAAAAGGACACATCAACACTGATACATCGGCTAACTTCAGGCATATGGTATGAAATAAACAATGAGTGTTTTGTTATTTTAACTTAATGTCTTTGTTTCTTAAGAACATTGATGTTGTTGTGGTTGCACATGGTAAAGTAAATATTCAAGTATTTAAAAACATTCCTCAATGTAATTTCTTAATATTGGAAAATTGAATTTCAGAAATCTATGTAGAAGCATGGAACCAGAAGTGACTGTCAACGGGGCTTACACTGTTACTGACATACATCCCTGCTATGAATCAGATAATACAACTTACGTATTTACAAGCAACCCTTCCATAATATGTGGATTATTATATATTTTCCTTGGCTCACTGTCTGTTGTGACAATATGTGGAAACCTTCTTGTAATAATCTCCATCATTTACTTCAAACAGCTCCACATCCCAACTAACTACCTCATCCTGTCTCTTGCTGTGGCTGACCTGCTTGTAGGAATTGTAGTTTTTCCTTTCAGCATGGCAATCACTGTAACCTCATGTTGGCTTCATGAGGGTTTATTTTGTAAGGTACGAGGAAGCTTTGATGTTACACTGAGCACAGCTTCTATTTTGAACTTATGCTGTATTTCTATTGACAGATATTACGCAGTATGTCAGCCTCTCGCTTAAAAAGGTAAAATAAATGATCGTGTTATTGGGATTATGATCCTGGTGAGCTGGGGAGTTTCTGCTTTAATTGGCATTGGCGTCGTAATTGCAGGTTTTAATCAAGGAAAATGTGAAGAAAGTTGTTTGATTGATTCTCTAATATCAACCACTCTGGCATGTATTTTTTCCTTTTATATCCCAGTCATTATAATGCTTAGTATCTACCTGAAAATTTTCCTTGTTGCACAGAGACAGGCAAACAGCATTCAGAAAACAACGTGTCAGAGCACAAAGTCTAGAGCAACTGCCAGTAAGATGGAGAGAAAGGCCACCAAAACTCTTGCTGTTGTTATGGGAGTTTTTCTCTTATGTTGGAGTCCTTATTTTCTTTGTATCATCTTTCAGCCTTTAACATACAATGTTACACCAATTGCTGTGATTGAAACACTTAACTGGCTTACACTCTCAAATTCAATGCTCAATCCATTTATTTATGCTTTCTTTTACAGCTGGTTCAGATCAGCTTTCAGAATGATAATTTCTGGGAAAATTTTTCAGGGCGATTTTGCAAACTCAAAACTCTTTTGACTTTTTGTGTGGAATGTTCAAATACCATTTAAATAAGAAAGTGATAATGAAGGTTAAAAGCAATAAAGATTCCTATTTCACTGCACTGTGTCAAGTTGTTCTAGTCATAAATCAGAAACAGAAAATAAACATCAATTAATTAATTAATTAATTAAAATTAATTGTCAAATTGTTTAAGGGCTTAGAACATTATAATGGAAGTATATGATGGCCATTCCCATGCTCTATTATGTCTCATAAGTTGTTGCAGCAATTTCTGGGTTGATACCATTTGTTATACAGATTTGGTGATAAATTTAACCATTTTTTACGACTCGAGAATTGATAAAAAATTATCAATAATCCCTCCAAAATACCACATTAAGACACCAAGACCTTGAGGAACACCATAGAAAAAGCCATGTTGTGATTTGTTATAAAAAACTTTTGACATTTGGAGATTTCTGCAAGAATTGCATTGTTCGACAATTGGCTGACACTTCTGCTCTAGAAACTGCTCAGAAACCCTCTTATTGTTAATATACATAGGAAAGCCATCCATCCTCTGAATGCTCTAGGTCTCTAGTTTGTGGTTGTAAAATTGAGGCTGTGATTATCCTAGAGGTTACAACAGGTCATTTTATACAGTGAGGTCAAGTTTATAAGAAATGGTCTCACTATATGAAATGGCTACTATGGGGATACACATGAATACATTTGGGGTCATTGGATCCACAAGAGTCTCAGCTTTCCAGTCACACCCAATGTTGGCAATTCCAGGACTGTTAAGAGACCCCAGTATGCAGAAATATTCAAACACATCATTTATACAAATGCAATACAATTTTATACAAATTTGTATGCAAAAACAAATGATATAAAAATGCATGGAATTAGCATAAAGTTGGCATGTCTGTAATGGGGAGACTTGTGGGTACCCATTTTCATTCAAATATCTTGAGGTCAGAGGAAATGTGAAAATGGCCATGCCAGTTTTTCTTTGGAGTGTTATTTAACCTCCTTTCCAACAAGGATTCCTTAGGTTTTATATAATACCAGTACCTTCACTTTAGCTCTAAAACCGAGCCTGCTACAGCCCCTGAAAGACAGTAAAGTCAGTAAGACAGTAAGTGGTTTGTGTATTTCTGCCCGCGCTCCTGCTTGCTTGCGTACTGTCGAACCCCCTCTTTAAGTAGCACTGCATGTCGTTTAGCACGTGGATTATTTCCTGGACATCGGCACTGCTCAATAGGCTTGTCGCGGTAGTCGGTGTTACCAGTGTTACACGGTGGTCGAGCACACACCGATAACATTACGTACCCAACGCTGCGACCGCCCCGACCATCGTTTTGCTTTTTCTTACAGAAATAAAACCCATTGTCAAGTTATTGTTCAAATATGTGCAGTTTCCCAACTGGAAAGAGATTGAAACATCCACTCGAAGATTTTTAACTGGAATCCACTCAATGACAAACAGCTTTTCCTTTTTCCTCCTTTATTTTGTAGGTTCAGTTGAAAGTTCAGTTCATTTAGGAATTATTATTAGACATTAGTCATTAGGTGAAAAACCTTTGAAATAGAAAAAAAATACAGAAAAGAAAATATATAAATTAATACAAAATAAGTGTAAATAAGAAAAAATACATTTTATGACTTTGCAAAATTCATTAATCCTTATTTCATTTAATACACACACTCATGTTAAATGCAAATAAGTAAGTGCCCACTGCTGCAATAGCTTTTGCCTTATCATAAAGGTAATATGTATATGTGTATTATATTATCTTATTTAATTACTATTTTTATTATTATTATTATTAATAATAATAATAATAATAATAATAATAATAATAATACATTTTATTTGGTGGCGCCTTTCAACACACCCAAGGACACCTTACAAAGATAAAATTATACTCAAACAGATAAAAACAGCCAGACATGACAGAGACACATTAAGGGAGACACATGTGATGGACTGATGGACACTAAAGTGAATATGCCAGTTTGAATAGGTGAGTTTTGAGGTGAGATTTGAATGTTGTGATAGTGTCAGACTGCCGGATGTGAGGAGGGAGGGAGTTCCAGAGCCTGGGAGCAGTGCAGCTGAACGCGTGTGGTGGGGATGGTCAGAAGACCAGCTGATGATGAGCGCAGGGAACGGGAGGGGGTGTACTCCTGAAGGAAATCAGTGAGGTAGGTGGGGGTGAGGTTGTGGAGGGCTTTGTAGGTGAGCAGAAGGTTTTTGAAATCAATCCGGTATTGATCAGGGAGCCAGTGTAGTTGGATGAGAATGGGGTTGATGTGGTCGGAGGATCTGGTGCGGATGATGATCCGGGCGGCAGAGTTCTGAATGATTTGAAGTCACTTGAGAAGGCCAGACACACAGCCACCTGACAGTAAAGATCAAACTAAGCGCGGTACACATACTGACCGTCATCTTTTCTTGTAAAATGTCCGGTGTAATCAGTAACACCGCTGTTGTCACAAGTTTATTAACCGGTGGGAAAATGTCCTCACTGTCACATCCCTACTGCTCAATCCACTCCTCCATAGAAAATAACCTTAAGTGTTTACATTTTGTAGCAGTCTGAAGCAGTTTGTTACTTTATATCTGTAACCTGTGCCGTGTTGGCGGAAGTGATCCCGCCGTCACCCTGTCAAACCTGATCTCACGGGAAGGCGTATAAATATCATGACATTACAAGGACATTCCGCGTGTCATGAGAATGCATTTTAGGCTTTTTGTGTGTCATTTGAATGCTGCTTTTCCCATGTCATTTGTACACAAAACAACGGTACAAAACTACGGCAATGTCCACAGTTAGGTTATGGGTAACAAAACCACTCACTTAGGTTTAGGCAACAAAACCGCTTTTAGGAAATGGTTGTGCAACATAAGTACAGAACTCACGTCACAAAAGTCACTAAACAAGACTAAATTCTTACAAAAAAAGTCAGTGGTCATATCTATAATGTTTTGTGAACAGTTTTTTTCACTTATATCTTAATGTTTGATTGAAATCTAACTTATAATGAAGCAAATGACATTCAGTAATAGTAAATGTAACATTTACTAGTCAGTATATTATACATTTTATACAAGGTGAAAAAGTATTAGCATGACATACATTATGCAAGGTTAAAAGTATTTCAGTTTTTTATTAAAGCATGTGTATCAAAAGAATTCATCATATAAGTGGTGTTCAATATACATACGTTGCGAAAGTTTATCAGCGTTGAGATATTTCCGCTGTCATCACTGACGTTGCTGCCGTATTTATTCCTAGATGGAGTGTTAATTAGCCTGCCACTGATCGATCCGAACTCCATTCAGAAAACAAGCATTTTAAAAGTTGTTTGCTTGTCGTCTTGGTAATAGACCTGACAAAGCATGAATTCAGTCTTTTTACTAATCAGCATCGTTATGTAGTTATTTCGGCACACTTTGATCCGTTTACAACAACGTCGCTGCCGTATTTATGCCTAGATGACGTTATGTTGAGTGTTGATTGAGTAGCTGCAATGTTAACGTAGCCTAGCATTGATCGATCCGAACTCCGTTCAGAAAACAAGCATTTTAAAAGTTGTTTGCTTGTTGTGTTGCGGACAGACTTGACAAAGCATGAATTCTGTCTTTTTACAAATCGACATCATGTTGTTATTTCGGCATTATTTTGATCTGTTTATTGCAATTAAATCACAGCACAGTCTGTTTATTTTGGGTTCATACCGCAGTAGTGACGTGTGGCTGCTAGATACAGTCAGTTCATGGCGGAAATGGAGGAAAGCGAGGCGAAAATTTGCAAACATAACGTAACTTAAACAAAAATAAACAATAACACATGCACAACAACAGCACATGCACAACAACAGCACTATGTAATGTTACATTGAACCGCTGACACGCTGCCCAGAAAACGTAAACACAGAACTGTTCTCCGCCTTTTCATTTTCAAAGAGCAACGACCAATGAGGAAACTCCTGCAGTCAGCCGACCAATCCTGTAACTTCATCACTCAGTCACTCACTCACTCAGTGACAGACTTTTGCGTCTGTAGGGCTGGCCCTCTGCGGTCCAGCCAAAAACAAGATACAAACGTCACTAACATAACTAACAAAACAAAACACCAGTCTCAAACACCTGTCCGGTGTTTGTTGGACCCATCCACCTCCCCTCCCACCTGCTTTAAGTGGTCTTTTCGCTTTTTATTCTACATCACTAACTGAGCGTAGCATTTTTACCGGGATGCGTTTTAAGTTGCTGTCAGTACAGGCACAGACTACATGACATACAAATGACACGCCAAAAGCAAGAAAAGTGTTCTTATTGCACGCTAAATGCCTTGCGCATTATCGTATCATTCATACGCCTTTTCGGGCGAGCGGCTGCCCTGTTGCTTGGCAACCATGACAACACATTATTTTTCTCAAGACACGGAGTGATACTGAAAGTGCAAAGGTCATAGCAGTTGTATGTGGGTATTAAATCATGGCTATGAACCAATCAGATTGCTTGATTTGAGCTACCCATTTCATAAATGCTGCTGCTGAAGCCATCATGCTTGACTTTGTACTGGCCAACAGAAAAACCCTTCCACACAGGTGCCATGCCATTGTTCAGATGGCCCATTATTCCCAAACCTCAATACTCCGAAAAATGTTCCATTGGACTGAAATCCCATTTGTCTGACAACCCATTATCCTGAAAACACACATTGGTCTGAAGGCCCATTGCACCGAAAATACAAACTCTCCCTGCAACTAACAAACGACATGGCAAAGTATTATGCAAAATGACGTCATCAGACATTCCCGGTCACGACATTGTTTTTTCTACCATGGCGAAGGCATGACTCTGCCTCTGATTGGCTTACCCTGATATTCTTACCCTAAACCTAACGAATCTCACTCCTCATGCCTAAACCTAACCAGCCCAACCAATGAAGGAAACGAGTAATATGAGGAGGAGCGGTGGGTTATGCCTTAGCCAGTAGAAAAAACAAATTGGGAAGGTCTGATGACATAAGAGCCAAATATGGTTTCATGAATGATCAGTAATGTAATCGTTATTCTCTGTTAGTACATTTAGTGTCGCTGTTGATATCCTGGGCTCAGGTATATAGGTAAAGAATGTCACTGATGCCGTCAGGTGTTTGACCTGGGAGGGTAAAGGATTTTTGACCGCTGCAGTGCAAACACTTGTTTGTCATGCTCCAAGTCTTTAGTGTGTTTGGTCATCAGTGGAAATGGAAGTGGACTTGTCAAAGCCAATAAATGGATTGCTATTCTACAACCTAAGAACATGTCAGCAGATTCTGTAAGGAACACAACACACAGCAAACAGTAGTGTATGGTAGACTAACAACTAGCGAAGGGTGTCAACCAGGTCACTCCTGGGTTAGACATCTCAGTAGCTTACAGTAATAGACTGAGCTCCTACAGATATCATTCTGCATAATAAATTAGTCATGTGCTTCTGTTTGTTGCACAAAGAGTGTGTATTTCTAGAGTAGCCTTCAAAACAATGGGCGTGTTTTGGGGATAATGGGCTTTCGGACAAATGGGCTTGCGGTCCCGTTCCGTTACCAAAACAAAGAGCAGCTGGCCGCTGTGAGCCGAGACGAAAAAGTAGATAACGGTGGTCTGCGTGGATACGACTTGCACTCTCACATGTTAAATCCAAAGTGGTAAACACTACACATACAGTTAAGTATGGAAACACTTTGGGTTTCACACATTGCCAGAAAAGCACAGCTAGACATCATGACTAAAAATGCATGCTAACTCTGTCATGGATATTGTCATTATCGTATTGCGGTAACATGCGGTCAAGCCAGCCGTCACTCTCATCTCTGTGGTCAAATGGGCCGACGCTACAACTGTAGAGCACCCATATACTGAGATTTATGTTAAATGCATTCAAACGGCCCCGATAGAGCTGACCATGGATGTATAAAGAGAACGGAGCTGACGGCAGAGCTACGACAGACGTGGCGAAGTTAGCGGAAGTACACACGTGTGAATACGTCCGGTTTTCAAAATGAGGTGTTAACAAAGGGAACTGTATATACAAAATACATATATGAAAATAAGATTGATTGGATTATATTCACCAGAAGTATAAAACATTACATATCCCTTATAAATGAAAAAGAAAATACCACTAACTTGTGAAGGAAATTACTTTATTCTTTGATTTTGGGGTTGCTGGAAAAAAAATAATAAATACTTCCTGACAATGACTGATATATTTGACTTCAGGACATCTCTGACTACATACATACTGAAAATCAAACTAATTAATTAATTTAGATATTTTCCAAAGTAAGTCCCTAGAAGCGTATGATTGAATTTCTTCCCATGGTCTAGTGTTAAAAAGGTTAACAAAAATCGCAATAAATCATAATATCGAATCACAATACTTGTAGAATCGCAATACTAAAAAATTCCAATACAGTACATATCGGCACCCAAGAATCGTGATAGCATCGAATCGGGAGATAGGTGTATCGTCCCAGCCCTAGTATGTTCATTTGTCAGGTCTGTCTTAAGACAAAAATCAATGCCCATATTGGCTGCTGTAATCATTCCTCCTCTCTATACTGGCTGTGAAGTGGTTTCAATGTAGAACAACTACACTGTGAGTGATGGGGGTCAAAATCAGTTCAGCCAAAGTAAATGTGTCTGATTTAGTCAAATCAACTTGCTATCTTATAAAGTTATATGTCAATATCAAAATACAGAGATGCCTCAGGCCTCGTTCAACACCCTCCATAAACACTTGACCAGTTACACTGTTTTGAAAATGCTGCGCAGCAAACATACTATACACAATACATATATTATGTAAAAGACGCAGTTAAGCTGATACTGTTAATAATAATAATACATTTTATACAATGGCGCCTTTCATGGCAGTCAAGGTCATCTTACAGCACATAAAATGTGTAATAAAAACATACATACAAGTGCCAAAAATAGAACATCAATAAAATCAACACGTACCATTGGCAACAGAGGATATCTAAACAGTAAGTTAAAATTGATAAAAATAGGATGCAGATTGTTGCAATATACTAGTGAATATACTAGTTTAAAAAAGTGGGTTTTAAGAGTAGTTTTGAATTCTGTAATGGAGTCCAGTGTGCGGAAGTGAGTTCCAAAGTTTGGGTGCAGTGTTGTACTCAGGTTGATGCGTGGTATTGCCAGTAAATCTAAGGGTGGGAGGGTTGGGGGGTATAGGTCTAAAGGATGTGTTTGAGATAAGCAGGGGCAAGAAGAACTTTGAATGTTAATAATAGGATTTTAAAGTTAATCCATTGTGACAGAGGCCTAATTGTACAACCTTGGCACAGCGATGACTGTGATGTGTTGTCGGGAGGGTATGGTGTAACAAAGCTCCATTGTTTTAATCGTATTACGGAAGCCTTCACTCTCAACAACACTGATAAGGTGCTTCTTCTCTATCTTTGCAAATTAAATAAATTGACTGTTATTTTGTTTTCACGCGTTGAGGTCAGTAGTAACTTTGTGTAAAATTGTTGTTCCAGAGTGAGTTGAGAGAGATCCACTCACGTTTAACGTTAGCCATTTGCTATCCAGTTAGCTGTAATGTTACATCAGAATGGTGTTTTGTTAATTGAGCTCTAAGATTTGTTGTGTTCCCTGAGTATCTGATATCGGCATTGCACATTTTGCAAACGGCACGGCTCTTGTCGATCTCCTTAGTGCCTTCCTTATTGTGGAAGCCAAAATGAACCCACACTTCAGCTCTGTACACCACAGGAGCCAGTCTTACTCTTTCCGATTCAGCCATCGGCGGTAATGCAGTCAGCTAGGTTTGCTAATGCTAACGTGAGCAGCGCACCGCTACTTTCCATCTCAGCTTACGTTGCGTTGGCGTGGAAGGGTCAATGGCTGGTGATAGATTACAACGCCGATATCTAGCGGTTGGGGTTTAATGACAACACGAAAGGAGCCACTGTCTGCCACGAATCTTTGCATGTAAACTATTAATTAAAAATCTAGTGTTTTTGAGAATCGATACAGTATCGCACAACATAATATCGTGATACTTGATATTTTATTACACACCTAGTAGGTGTACATGTAGCTAATACTTATGATGTCTAATACAGTCACAACCCTGCAACACACCAAACCTTCATGGAGGTTATAATGTTTCGTTTTTGTTAAGAAGTGTTTCAAATATTTTGTCCACTCTATTTACTGTATATCAAGTATGGACTGATTGTGTTTTTGAAGGAGGATCTCTTGGCTAGGGTCCTTTTGGTTTATTGCCAAGGAGAACATTCATAGTTGTGTGCTTTGTATTTCAAGTGTACACAATGTATACAAAATATCTTATTTCAGTCTCTCATTTCAAAAACACACACACACACACACACACACACACACAATTGGTGTATCATTACTCTTCATTATATATCTTTGTGTCACATGCAAACAGGATGTAGGTACCCACATCTGATTGGCTGACCAAATTTTGTGTTAATTTAGGTAATGCGGTAAGGGTTTATAAATACTGAAACAAGTCCAAAACCTCTGTGCAGTGGCACACTGACTAACACAACACTGTCCATTATATTGAGGTGTTACTAGGTAAGGGAAAAGACTTGAACTGAAAATCATCAATGTCTTGTTTTCTTTAGAAGATTGTTGTTGCTGTAGTTGTACATATATGCTGAACTAATAAATGTTTAAATGTGAAATAGATACCACAGATTATTTTTACAGAAATCAAAAAGCAAGGAACCAGAAGTGACTGTCAACATGACTTACACTGTTAAGGACATACATCCCTGCTATGAATCTGATAATACAAGTTATGTATTTACAATCAACCCATCTGCAATATGTGTATTAGTGTATATTTTTCTTGGCTTAATATCTGTCGCCACAATATGTGGAAACCTTCTTGTAATAATCTCCATCATTTACTTCAAACAGCTCCACACCCCAACTAACTACCTGATTTTCTCTCTGGCTTTGGCTGACCTGCTTGTAGGAGTTTTAGTTTGTCCTTTCAGCATGGTATTCACTCTAACCACATGTCTGTATCATGAATATGCAATATGTAAAATAAGAGACAGCTTTGATGTAACACTGTGCACATCTTCTATCCTGAATTTATGTTGTATTTCCATTGACAGATATTATGCTGTGTGTCAGCCTCTGACATATAGAACTAAAATAAATGTTCAGGTTACTGTGATCATGATCCTGGTGAGTTGGGGGATTTCTGTTCTAATTGGAATTTGCATCATAATTGCAGGATTCAGCCAAGGAACATGTGAAGAAATGTGCTCAGTTAATGTTATAATGGCAAACACTATGGGACCTGTTCTCTCATTTTACCTCCCAGCGATCATAATGCTCTGTATCTACCTGAAGATTTTCCTTGTTGCTAAGAAACAGGTGAACAGCATCCAGAACACAACTTGTCAGAGCACAAAGTCTGGAGCAACCGTCAGTAAGATGGAGAGAAAAGCCAGCAAAACTCTGGCTATTGTTATGGGAGTTTTTCTTTTATGTTTGACTCCTTACTTTCTTTGCCTTGTCTTTCAGCCTTTATCTTATAACCCCCCACCAGTTCCAGTGATTGAAACACTCATCTGGCTTGCACTGTCAAATTCAATGCTGAATCCATTTATTTATGCTTTCTTTTACAGCTGGTTCAGATCAGCTTTCAGAATGATCATTTCGGGAAAAATACTTCAAGGTAATTTTGCTAACTCAAAATTGTTTTGATTATTTTATGGCTCGCTAAAATATATACATGCTCATTAGGTTGGAACAATAGATTAATATTTTCTCTCTGAAATGTAGATTCTTAAGCATCACAATACCATGTACTGATAACACAATAAACAAATGTAAAATCATCACTGTGTATTGTTACATGGTATGTTACCAATGCATCAAAGGTTCCATATGGATATACAGTATCTTCAGTAAGAACAAATGGGCTTAGGGTCTGAGTGCCACAGACAGAGAAGGTCATGAAGTTGGAAAGGTAATAGAATAATAACCTTAGCCTTTAAAGCTACAATTGGTAACTTTAAAAAATAACTAATTTGCTCTAACTGTCACTATATCCTGCTCCTAATGCATTTGCAAGGTTCCACCATGCCCGAAGAAAAACAACCAATCAGAGCCGAGGAGTCTCGAACGCAGTGTCAATCACTGCTTGTGAAGTTTGTGAACTCTGATCATACTGTCGAACTTAGCAGCGCTGAGAAATAGGCAATGCAGTAACAGACTCTTGATTCATATTTAATGAGCTCTGCCTAGTTTGACAGTTTGATCGGAATTCACAAGCAGTGATTGACCCTGCATTAGAGACTCATCGGCTCTGATTGGTTGTTTTCCTTCGAGCACGGTGGAATCTTGCAAATGCCATTAGGAGCACTAAAAGGAGGCAGAGGAACCTGATATTTTTCACAGCTTATGCCTCATGTACTACTGTCAGGATAAAGAGACAGTAAATATGACAAAAAGTTATTTATTAAAGTTACAAACTGTAGCTTTAATGCTTTGAGCATTCTCATATATTCTTTATTATTTGACTAAAAATGTATGTGGGCTTAGAGAACTTAAACTTTAATAGAAACATCAAGGCAAATGAAGACATATTATGGTACCGTAGCTATTACAGATGAGTAGCTTCTGCCACGAAGTGCGAGAGCCTGGGAGAATTTGTTGCTGATGATGTTCATTTCCTGGTTCAGTGCACATATTAGTGCTGATCGATAAATCGTATTTTCATCATCATTGCAATATGAACATTCACAATAAACACAATCACCAACATCTACATCATCAAGATTATAGCCTTCTTCACACCATTTCCTCACATTCCTATGGCTGAAGCTGTATGACTAGAGGGCATGTTTGGCCCCAAGACAGCTTGCCCAACACTAAACCTAGATGGTAAATTAGAGAGGTGAGGTCAGACAACAGAAGAGGAATAGTGCTGTCTGGTAGCAACTATAGACACCTGAGCAATGGAGCAAGCTGAGCAGCTGCACCCTCACTATCGACCTCGGGGAGCAAACATCTTTTTGCATTTGCATCCACACTTTTTGATCATACTACTTTGCTATTTTAAAACATTTGAGCTAGTTTGGTTACATCTGGCCATTTCATATATAGAACATGAATGAAAATTTCTATTTCTTGTCCTTAAGCCGTTTCCTCATATAAACTCCGGTCACAACACTGCTTGGCCCGCGATGGGCGCATTTTCCGTGGTGGTACGCTGCGACCGGCTCTAGGTTGGCTTGATTTTACTTTATTTTGGGTATAAATAAAGACAGACTTAAAAACGTCTGTGGATGCCCAGACCCAGACCTTAGCACAGAAAAGCGTAATGTAACCTAACACTTATTTCCAATGTAGACCTTGGTGTTAAGACAATACATACACACATCAAATACATCACATCGTTACAGTACTCGTTACTCTGCTTTATCATATAAAATGCTATCAAGCTACCAGACACAAGTCAGCATGACCTCACACGTCCCATACTAAACTCCAGACTGCTGATTAACTCTGTTCTTATTAGAGGTGTACAGAGACCTACCTGTTGAACCCATAAAATGATCAGTCTCTGTATTCAAATAGAGGACCGGAAGTGGGCATGGTTTGTACTGGAAGACATGTACAATCGGCCAAATGTTGTATTTTCTAACCTAATATTTCATCATACATATGGTTGAATTTCAACTGATTTACTCTGTGCAACTGGTAATTGGCCTACCTGCTTAAACTCCAGGGGTCCCATATGGGGTCTTGGGCGGACATTCAAGATGTACCCAACTATATTATTTTGCATGACCTGTATTCTGCTTTAAAGCTTTGGCGATAAGCCACTAAATCAGGCCGAGCATGCATAGTTAAAATAAAACTGGATTAAGGCTACAACAAATAGTTTCCTCATCATAAAATTAAACGATCTAGTGTAGCGATACAGGAATCTCAACTTGTTTTTGGATTTCTTCAGTATTCCCTCAGCGATCAGCTCACCATTTAGACCAGGGGTCGGCAACCTTTACTAACGAAAGAGCCATTTTGCTCCCTCTTCCACCAACTAAAATTTGTCTGGAGCCGCAAAACATATTTGATAACACAGCTTATAAAGTTTTATATATAGTTATATATACAAAAACTATAGTTTGTTGCATTTATGAAATTATAGAACAAGAATAAAGAAAACATGCTCCATGGTGTATTTACTCCGCGTAACGGGAGGCTCCATGCGTAAAGACGCAACGGCTGTGGTGTTTTTTATTATGTGAAACAAGCTAACAAACTATAGGTTAACTATCATTTCAACAAACATTAACAATAATAATTAGAATGATATGAATGTACTCTAAATCAGATTAATCTTTCTCAATCTGTCCATTGTTCACACTGAATCTTCCATCTTCTCAGACAAACAGAAGCACATGGCTACTTTATTATGCAGAATGATGTCATTACTTTCCCTGCAACTACTGTCAGACCTGCAGTAGGATATTTAATCTAACAATCCTTCTTGGTTGGCATCATGTAGAGTTCCATGCAGCAGTGATATGAGCAAGGGCTATACTCAATATTACTCAATAATATAACATCGTTGATTTTACTTTAGGTCCTCTGGCTAAGGACGTTTTGAAAGCCCTTCCCTCGAATCCCTTCATATCAGTCAGGCAGTCAGTCGGTAAGACAAACAGATTTCAGTCACATATACAGCTGCTAGAAAAAAAAAATCTCTCTCTCTCTCTCCTGGCAGGTTGTGTCGGAGTAAAAAACACCACCGCAGTTGCGTCTTTACGCATGGAGCCTCTCGTTGCGCGGAGTAAAATACACCATGGAGCATCCAGTTGGCCTGTGAATTATATTTTTATTTTTCTTCCCCCGGAGCATCGCTGGCCCTTTTACGTGGTCGGGTCCGGGGGCTTGAGCCCCGGTTAGCCCGGTTAGGGAGCGCTGTAAAGCTGCGGCCGCGAGCCACATTCGCCCCGACCCTCTCCAAGCCGACCTAGAGCCGGTCGCGGCGCACCGCCTCGTATGCGGGACTCCCCAGCCTGCCGTGTGTCCCTCACACCCTCCAACTGGCTGTTAACGAGGGTCTTTTGGCACAGAGAAGTACTCGTATCGGTACTCGGTATCGGCGAGTAACCAAATGTAAGTACTTGTACTCGTACTCGGTCTGAAAAAAGTGGTATCGGTGCATCCCTACCTTCAACATTACATTTTTTGTTGTTGGCTAATTTCTCTCCACATATCAAGCATACAGGTAAACCAGCATCGTCGGCAGTGAAAGCAAATGAATCTGTCCACCCAGAATTAAACTCTGTATTTTCCTCCGACACTTTTCTTTTTTTGGATTTATCCATGGTTAGCTTACCGATGCCGCGGGGGTCGGGAACTCAAGATTAGCCACCTGCAGGGAAAGGTGCGGCCCGTCGACGTAGTAGGATGTGACGCATACTTTAGTTGACTAAATATTAAAACATTTTTTATTTTCAGTGTCACAGTATCACCTCAAACTCTAAGATAAGAAGTGATCCCTTTGAAAGATTGTCCACTGTGCAAAAAAAACAAAACAAAAAACGTTATTTATTTCCATTTTTTTTTTTTGTTGTCAAAGCTACAGGGAGCCACTGCAGAGGGGCACGGCTCTTGTCGATCTCCTTAGTGCCTTCTTTATTGTGGAAGCCAAAATGAACCCACACTTCAGCTCTGTACACCACAGGAGCCAGTTTTACTCTTTCAGATTCAGCCATCGGCGGTAATGCAGTCAGCTAGGTTTGCTAATGCTAACGTGAGCAGCGCACCGCTACTTCCTATCTCAGCTTACGTTGCGTTGGCGTGGAAGGGCCAATGGCTGGTGATAGATTACAACACCGCTATCTAGCGGTTGGGGTTTAATGACAACACGAAAGGAGCCACTGTCTGCCGCGAATCTTTGCATGTAAACTATTAATTAAAAATCTAGTGTTTTGAGAATCGATACAGTATCGCACAACATAATTTCGTGATACTTGATATTTTATTACACACCTAGTAGGTAGGCTACATGTAGCTAAAACTTATGATGTCTAATACAGTCACAACCCTGCAACACACCAAACCTTCATGGAGGTTATAATGTTCCGTTTTTGTTAAGAAGTGTTTCAAATATTTTGTCCACTCTATTTACTGTATATCAAGTATGGACTGATTGTGTTTTTGAAGGAGGATCTCTTGGCTAGGGTGTTTTTGGTTTATTGCCAAGGAGAACATTCATAGTTGTGTGCTTTGTATTTCAAGTGTACACAATGTGTACACAATATCTTATTTCAGTCTCTCATTACACTACAGGGAGCCACTGCAGAGGGGCTAAAGAGTCGCATGCGGCTCCAGAGCCGCGGGTTGCCGACCCCTGATTTAGACCCTGATCCATCTAAGATACGTGACACTAGTCTTGGATTGGACTGTACATTTTACCATGATCTTGTTTTCCTATTGCAATCTGCGCTTGGAACTGAATAGTATGCACTCTGTTTTTCCCAGATGTACAGATCATTTATTGTCGACCAGCCAATTTTTCACATCCTGGATAACACTATGATCTCTCCCTGACATCAGTAAGGCTAAATCGTCTGCATAGAGGAGCAACTTGCAATTTTACTGCACCTACCATGTCATTAACATACATTGACAATAAAAGAGGGCCCTGGGGTACCCCAAAAGCAAACACTCTAGCTTACGATGCCACATCCCCTACTGAAAACCTAGGATCTCCCACTCAGATATGATTTAAACCATCCAACTTGAAACTTAATTCAATCCTAAGCATTGTAGCTTTATCAGTAAGATGGCATAGTCTACTGTATCAAAAGCCTTTTGAAGATCTAATGAAACCATCCCTGTTAGTTACTTCTTCCACTTTCCGTCCCCACCTGATCAAAAAGGTATACGAGACAGGTATCAGTGGAATGGGCCTATCTGAACCCAGACTGAAGTTCATAAAATAGTGTGTTTCAGAAGATAATACTCTTCTAAGTTGGTTGAAAACTAATCTCTCAAATACCTTGGAAATACATTAGATCCGAGGATAGACACAGTGCGGGGGTTTCCAACATCAGTTTTACTGCCCTTATTATAAAGTGGAACCACTGTCCGAGAATCATTTTTTGACTTACCGGCCAAGCTGATTGGTAGATGAAAAAATCCACCGGCCAAGCATATTTTTCCCGGCCCAAATAATAAATTGCCTTTTGTGTTTACATATACATTTGTTTCACTACATTTCATGGAGATGGTAGGTTATTATGTTAAAGAAGAGGCCAGAGCAAAATCTGATGCAAAATTATTTAATATATTGATCAACAGTTAATCAATTCAAGCCTGAATACAACTCATGAAGGCTTGATCTCAAAATTCCACTGAATAAACAAACATGCATACAATTCATGGATGGAAACTCACAAAAACAATTCTACTGAATAATATACTATTATATTAAGGATCAAACATAAAAGTAAATTTGAAGTTTTGGTAAACATATCAGATGCTCGATCATTTTCATCAGCTTAAACCTCATCAGACTCCCACTCACTCACTAACGCAATCAACCTCTTCTCTGCACGGCCCATGAAGTCTGGCCTCCTGCTCCTGACAGAGTCCTGGTGCCACAGCTTTTCTGGGATCATACTCCCTGATCTATGGAGAAGACAGCTGAACCATAAGGAGATCTGTCAGTGTATCTGACTGTAGGTTGGACCGCCGATCAGTTTTCACCTGTTCCATGGTATTAAAACCTCTTTCACATTCAGCTGTGGAGGCAGGGAAGGACAGGGCTAGGTCAACCAATGCCAGCAAATCAGGGCAGGAATGCTGATGGTTCCAGTTGACACTGAACCAGGACATCTTTTGCAGGGACTGGGGCTCTTGGTACATCAACGCCTTCGGGACAGTCCACTGGTCAGGGATCCTTTCAACATGGATGCCAGAGGTCTCCATGACAGACTTGGAGTGGTCCACCAGAGTTTCCAGTTCAGTGTCACCAAAATCTAGAATAATTGCATGATACATTACATTACAACAAGCATCATGCAGTTTTAGTTCTGAAACTATAAAAATATGATTATGAATCTGAACCTAACCTGACTGCCCTAAACATAAAGAAAGCAACCTGCTGCTGCATCTCTTGACTCTGGCCAGTTGGTGAAGCTGACCAGCTTGGTGGCACACAAGACCCCTACACTGGCATCCTGGAACCTGTCAGTCATACACTAGCCTGTCAAGCATTTTTCTCCTGTGAGGTGACGAGGGTCTTGCTGTCTACCGACCTAATCCTTTCTTTTAGTTCTCTTATGGTAAGTATTTCTTATTGCAGCTTAAATAAACATACCTGGTTTTGTACTTCTTCAAGGGACTCTATGAAAGAATCAGAAATTGCTTGTTAACAGCAACACCTGTGGCCGTTAAGTCAACGAAAGTCAGCGTTCTGTTGCTCGCGCTCGCGCTTGTGCTCGCTCTACATAGACATAAACGAGCATCACTCAAAACAGTTAGGCGACACACGTCAGCTAAAACCACAATATCACTCTATATTTCACCTGTTTGGAAGTAATGTTAGCTGACCGGACGAAGGTCTCTCCATGAATCAATGCTGATACTGTGTTTTCCTGCTTCAGCCTCCCGACCGTGGTCAGAAGGCACAGGGGAGACACCGCAGCCCCGGTCGGAGACGATAACATTACTCGCTCCGGAGCCCCGTCCCTTCACTCAGCAGCAGGAAACGACACGGGAAACCTCTGTTGGTCTGGAGGAGCTGCAGTCTTTATTTCTGCACAAACTTCCACTGTACATTCACTAGATATTCTCAGAGCTAAACTAACTCTTCTGCAGTGCGTAGTGTGCACACATGCACGTGAGAGGTGGAGCGAGAGAGCGAGTGAGAACGAGCGCGGTGTGTGAGTGAAGGCAAGCAGGCAGGCAGAGGAGCAGAGTACAGCATCGACTCCGGCCCTGGAGACCAAAGTTACGGTCTCCCCTGTGTCTTCTGACCACGGTCGGGAGGCTGAATCAGGATGGGTTGACACTGTTTTGCAAGACAGCCTTTACTAGATATAACTTTGCGGTTTTGGTGCCTCCGTGTAGTTTGTGTTGGAACAGCGTAGCCACACGCGAGCGCGCATGGGACACCGACCCGCAATGATTTATACGTGTAAGAGGTTACAAACAGTACCCTGAAGTACTGCCTGCATAAAATATTGAAACGTGACATTACCAATTGTAACCATGTATGTTATTACATATTGATGATTACCTTGAGTACTTAACATAGCAATCTAGAGCCACTACCTGTTCCAGGTGCTGGACAAGCCTCTGGTAACCTCGCAGGAAGTGGTCCAGGGCACGCAATAGGTGTCCTACCCATCGGGTCCTGCCCATTCTGGTGGGCACCAGTGATGTATGCCCAAAAGCCTGGAAGCTGTTTATCATGTTTGTCCCGTTCAGTGGACTGGTGTGGTAGAAGATGTAGAGCCCACTGAGGAGGTCTTCTACTTTCTGCAACATGACATTGGACTGGATGGCATCAGAAAAGGTCAGTTCAAGGCGGTGTGCCATACAGTGGATGCCGATTATGTAGGCCCTGTCCCACTTCAGCCAGCTGACCACACCATTCTTGGCTCTGGTTATTACTGCAGCTCCATCTGTTCCCATAGTGACCAACTTGCTCCCCTGCTCATCACACATTCCCTCCATGATGGGACTTACGGTGTTGTTTATGTGTGCAGCGTCTGCCTTCTCCACCAACTTGATGCCAACAAACTTCGACTGAATCTTGCCCTTGTGACGGGATCTGACATAAACCAACTCCACCTCTTTCACAGAACTGTGTGTGGAGCCGTCTGACATGATTGGGAGAAATTTGGTGTTTTTCAGATTCTCTCCGTTGTTGTTTCTCAGCAATTTCTTTTTTTTCATCCAAAATGCAAAAATCATCAAAAACATCAAATTAATTCAACAATAATTCAATATGCAATCATGATATCCAATATAGCTGGCACTTCTCTAATTTTCAGAACAATATTACTGTATAATGTATAGGCTACAAAGACACAGCAGATAAATGAGAATCACTGAATAAAATAACTAAAAGGTGGTCATTGATTATTGAATTTTCATTTTCATTATGATCCAAATGATGTGCACATAAGTGGGAAATTAAAATTGTGACATTGCAATTTCATTTGAATTAAACATATGCTCAGTAGGCGATTTGTTCATGTTAAGTAAAGTAATATACTATAAGTAAATAAATGTACAATAATAGTGTTAGAGTCGAAATAATGTTAGCGTAGCCTGATCTTTATCTGCTGAGCAGAAATACTGGCTTTAACCAGTTATGCAAATAAAAGAAGAAGCTGCGCAGCATTCAAATGTTGATTTAGAATTATTATGAATGAAGCTTTGAACAATTTGGTACAGGGACACTAATGTCAGAGAAGCAAAATTACTTACCTACTTACTTACTTAAATCACTTACTCGCGCATCCACTCAAAGTCAGAAAAGTGGTCTCGCCTTCTTGCCAATGGCATGTACGGTCCTAAACAATAGCTTCATCTTTGTGCTGGTCTACTCTAACATTGCAATCAGCAGCGTCAGGGTGTCGAGAGGAGAGGCTCCGATTGAGCACGGGACACAGACACGCAGGCAATGGGGCACTTGCTGTGTTCATGGTTACGTATGTTCTCCAGCTTCATCGTTTTATTTCTGATGACAAATGAGTTGTTTCTGTTTTTGTCTTACTGGTGACACACAGAACAACTCACCACCACCGCCTCAAAATCATACTGCAGCCAGCCTCTTACCACTCCATTATCTCCAAACCTCCATCTCTCACAGAACTTTCTGTTAATACGTGTGGCTACGTCCCCCTTTTCGTCGCGTGTTTCCATTTTACAGGTTGGCTTACAACTTGTAAATATCGCCACATTATACGACGTTCAGTCGTTCAGTTTCGCGGGAATGTTTACGCACGTAAAAACACATCAGGTTGCGTCTGTGTGTGTCAAACTCCGACACAGACAGCAGAGGACAGCCTCCACACACCCGTGTATGACACTTACGCCGTGGACACACTGGGAACGTCAGGAACGTGTGACGGCTGCGTGATTGACGCGTCAGGTGTTTATACCAGCTGCGTTTCAGCTGCGTGTCAGCTGCGTTTCTGCTGCTGCTGCCAGCTCTTTCTTTCTACATAGAGTTTGCCTATCATAATGGCCATTTCATTATAAATGTCATTTACATTTATTTTAGACAAAGAATGGTTAAGAAACGTGTGGTAATTTGTAAATAATAGTAATAATCCACAATTAAAACCCCGTACTATATTCATTCATGGGGCCCTGCAAGTCACTGCATGTTCTACAATACTGTCCTGCAAATATTTCAAAATAAAAGCCTTGTGTTAACAAATGAAGGAATTATGTCCACATAAAAAACGCTTGAGGGCTTTTATTTTGACATGAAAGCAGGAAGTGTTGATTTAAAAATAAGTCTTTACTTTATTTCATCTCCGTAACATTTTCTACAGATAGAGACATCGAAACTGTAGTAATGTTGCTGATATGATGTTAATATACTGTCAGTAGATCACCTTCACTGTCTTTGACATATTCTACAGATGTCTAGACATTGAAACTGTGGTAATGTAGCTGGTATGATGTCAATATACTGTCAATAGATCACTTTCTCTGTCTGTTGCTGCTGTGAATCGCGCCAAAAATAGGCAAGACCTCGAATCTCTAGAAGAGACGCAGCTGACACGCAGCCGAGCCACCTGTTAACACGGACGCCGAAATAAAAAACAACAGGTAACGCAGCAGCCACGCGCTCCTGACGTTCCTGTTGTGGCCGAGGCTTTAAATGCGGCAGAGACTCTCAGCATATTTTTTTTCATTACATGATTATTTTCTGTAATATGTGGCAGATAGACTACTGAGATTCACTTGCCAAAAGAAAAATCTACCCGTATTTGCTGCTTGGCGAGTGTTAATTTCGGAACCTGAGTGGAACTACTCTGGCCATTTTCAAATTATTGGGAAACTTACCATTTAGGCTTGGAGAGGCCCGGGGTGAAGATGACTTAGTCACAGGTCGTCATTTGTGTTGTTATTGGTTGCCAACCCTCCAGAAATCAGCAGGTTCTCCCCAATACAAGCTGGTCAAAGGGCAGACAACAGAGAGAGTAGAGATACAAACGCATGAGAATGGTCATTAAAATAATCTCACACACACACACAAAGTTTGTGTAACATTACTCGTCATTTTGTATCTTTGTATCTCATGCAAACAGGATGTAGGTACCCACATCTGATTGGATGACCACATTTTGTGTTCAGTTGGGTAATGAGGTAAGGGTTTATAAATACTGAACAACGTCCAAATCCTCTGTGCAGTGGCACACTGACTAAGAACATATAACACTGTCCTTGCATGGATTATATTGAGGTGTTACTAGGTAAGGGACAAAAACTTGGAAAGCTCAAATTAACTAAAAATCATCAATGTCTTTTTCTCTTTGTAAGATTGTTGTTGCTGTAGTTGTACATAAATGCTGCACTAATAAATGTTTAAATATTAAATAAATATCACAGATTATTATTGCAGAAATCGAGAAATCATGGAACCAGAAGTGACTGTCAACAGGACTTACACTGTTAATGACATACATCCCTGCTATGATTCAGATAGTTATGTATTTACAAGCAACCCATCTGCAATATGTGTATTATTATATGTTTTCCTCGGCTTATTATCTGTCGCCACAATATGTGGAAACCTTCTTGTAATAATCTCCATCATTTACTTCAGACAGCTCCACATCCCAACTAACTACCTTATTTTCTCTCTGGCTGTGGCTGACCTGCTTGTAGGAGTTTTAGTTTGTCCTTTCAGCATGGCATTCACTGTAACCTCATGTCTGTATCACGAACATGTAATATGTAAAATAAGAGACAGCTTTGATGTAACACTGTGCACATCTTCTATCCTGAATTTATGTTGTATTTCCATAGACAGATATTATGCTGTGTGTCAGCCTCTGACCTATAGAACTAAAATAAATGTTCACGTTATTGTGACCATGATCCTGGTGAGTTGGGGGATTTCTGTTCTGATTGGAATTTGCATCATAATTGCAGGATTCAGCCAAGAAACATGTGAAGAAATGTGCTCAGTTGATGTTATAATAGCAAACACTATGGGACCTGTTCTCTCATTTTACCTCCCAGCGATCATAATGCTCTGTATCTACCTGAAGATTTTCCTTGTTGCTAAGAAACAGGTGAACAGCATCCAGAAAACAACTTGTCAGAGCACAAAGTCTGGAGCAACCGTCAGTAAGATGGAGAGAAAAGCCACCAAAACTCTGGCTATTGTTATGGGAGTTTTTCTTTTATGTTTGACTCCTTACTTTCTTTGCATTGTCTTTCAGCATTTAGCTTATAATCCCCCACCTGTTCCAGTGATTGAAACACTCAACTGGCTTGCACTGTCAAATTCAATGCTGAATCCATTTATTTATGCTTTCTTTTACAGCTGGTTCAGATCAGCTTTCAAAATGATCATTTCGGGAAAAATACTTCAAGGTAATTTTGCTAACTCAAAATTGTTTTGATTAATTTATGGCTCGCTAAAAAATATACATGCTCATTGAACAACAGATTAATATTTTCCCTCTGAAATGTAGATTCTTAAGCATCACAATACAATGCACTGATAACACAATAAAAAAAAAAGTAAAATCATCACTGTGTATTGTTACATGGTATGCTAGGGATAAATCAATGGTTCCACATGGAAATATCTTCAGTAGGAACAAATGGGCTTACGGTCGGAGTGCCACAGACAGAGAAGGTCATGAAGTTGGAGAGGTTTTGTCAACGATATAAAAAAATATATATAGAATAACAATCTTAGCCTTTAAAGCTACAATTGGTAACTTTAAAAAAGCTAAATAAAAACAACTTTCTGTCATATTTGCTCAAACTGTCACTATATCCTGACAGTAGTAGCCCTCTTCCTCCTAGTGCTCCTAATGGAATTTGCAAGGTTCCACCGCGCCCGAAGAAAACCAATCAGAGCCGAGGAGTCTCTAACAGTGTCAATCATTGCTTGTGAAGTTTTTGAACTCTGATCAAACTGTAAACTAAGCAGCGCTGATTAAATATGAATCAAGATTCTGGTACTGTAATGCCTATTTCTCGCCTCAAATGTTTTCATAAACATATTTTAGTGTACTGTAAAATGAGAGTTTTTGACCCTGCCACAGTGTTGAAAAGAGTCGAGCCAAAACCAAGCACCGCCCTGTGCAAATCTCATTTTACAGAATCAAGATTCCGTTACTTTAATGCCTATTCCTCACCTTTTCAGAAACATATTTTAGTGTACCATTTAGCTAAATGAGAAAGTTTGCTCCAGTCGGTGGGCAGTGTTTGGTTTTGGCTCCAGTGTTTTCAACATGGCGGCCGGGTCACAAACTCTCATTTTATAGTATACTAAAAATATGTTTCTGAACACATTTGAGCTGAGAAATAGCCATTAAAGCAACAGGATCTTGATTCATATTTAATGAGCTCTGCCTAGTTTGACAGTTGACAGAAAGTCAGGAGCAGTGACACTGTGTTAGAGACTCCTCGGCTCTGATTGGTTGTTTTCCTTCGGGCACAGTGGAATCTTGCAAATGCCATTAGGAGCACTAAAAGGAGGCAGAGGAACATGATTATTTCACAGATTATCTGTCTCATGTACTACAGTCAATATGACAGAAAGTAATTTTTATTAAAGATACCAACTGTAGCTTTAATGCTTCGAGCATTTTCACATATTTTTTATTGACTAAAAATGTATGTGGGCTTAGAGAACTTAAACTTTATTAGAAACATCAAGGCAAACTAAGACATATTCTAGTACTGTAGCTATTACAGATGAGTAGCTTCTGCCACGAAGTGCGAGAGCCTGGGAGAATTTGCCGCTGATGATGTTAATTTCCTGGTTCAGTGCACATATTAGTACTGAGCGATAAATCATATTTTCATCATCATTGCAATATGAACATGCGCAATAAACACCTTGCAAAAGACACGCGATGATTAAGAAAAATCATTCTATTTAGGGATAGTTACCAAACCCCGTTATTGAACGGCCCACAGGACTAAAGACTGTAACGTTGGTATTTATTAACAAGCTGCATCTTGTTGTTGCCTCTTAGTGAAGGCTATGAATGACTTTAGTTCCCTCTAGTAAGCAGTGTTCCAGTGTATGTGTCCGGGGAGTTTATTGTGAAGCGGTGGAACGGAAGCAGTGAAGCGGTCATGCACTGTTGATGATAAGGTTGGAGGCCGTCTTGATGCAGACTATGGAGCCTCCGTGTTATTATCATAAAGTATAGGCGCAACGTAACAATCGGCTACACAAGCTAAAACAAAAGCTGTCTGTATGTAGTCTAACTGTTGCCCATCCTCTCTACCAGCGGTGTCCTGCAGGCATATTAATGAGTTTATATGGTAACTTTGCTGTTTTAAACATTACTGTTGCTGCTCTAGAAACAATATTTTGCAAAATATTAAATTCTAATCCTGTTCTGAATTTAAAGACAACCAGGCTGACAAAAGTATAGCTAATATGCACATTTAACTATTTGTTTATTCATCGCAAGTCATATCGTCATCGCAATATTGTACAATATAATATAATATTGTGCAGGTCTAGTACATATTGATAAGACAAGAAATAACCATCACCAACATCTACATCATCAAGATTCTATCCCTCTTCAAACCAAATTCCTTGCATTCCCTTGGCTGAAGCTGTATGACTAGAAGGCATGTTTGTCCCCAAGACCGCTTGCCCAACACCAGACCTACTGTAGATGGCAAATTAGGGAGGTGAGGTCAGACAACAGAAGAGGAATAGTGCTGTCTGGTTACAACCACAGGCACCTGAGCAATGGAGCAAGCGGAGCAGCTGCACCCTCACTATTCGACTTGGGGGAGCAAACGTGTTTTTGCTTTTGCATCCACACTTTTTGATCATAGAACTTAGCTATTTTAAGACATTTGAGCCAGTTTGGTTATATCTGACCATTTCCCAGATATTTTATGAATTAAAAATTTCATTTTTTCGTAACCTAACACTTATTTCCAATGTGGACAAGGCAATACACACATCAAATACATCACATTGTTACAGTACAATAGTTACAATAAAATTATGATTGCAATGTTTTACTCTGCTTTATCATATAAAATGCTATCAAGCCTGTTCTTATTAGAGGTGTACAGAGACCTATCTGTTGAACCCATAAAATGATCTGTCTCTCTATCTGTATTCAAATAGAAGACCGGAAGGGGGCGTGGTTTATGCTGGAAGTCACGTAAAATCGGACAAATGTTGTGTTTTCTAACCTAACATTCATTGGCAATGCAATATATTGGATAACTTAATTGTGAAATATATTTTCACATCCTAATACTGTACTTTTCATCTCTCTCTCTTTTTTTTCAAAATTTTAACTAAACCAAGTTTTATGAACTGTCATGACATAACACTGACACATATGTTGCGCACATTCCACATGGGATTTACAGTTTGGTTAAATACAGCTGAAACCCCGTCTTCCACGTCCATGATTGTCTTTGTAATGACTCATTATTGTTTTTTTAATTGTATGAGATAAAACTGCAAAACTTACAACTCCACATCACCAACAGTTGCAGCCAAACTTCAATGAATGAACCATCTGCACCTGAAACACAGAAAATTAGTTAACACAACATTGTATATAGCAAACCTTTATTTAGTCCTATGAACTGCAAACATGATTAGTAAACTGCACACAATAGCAACAGTAATCATACAAGAATAAACTGGTACATTTGTGATCTTAACAACCGAGGTAGTTTACATAACCTAAGCTGATTTTTCACATTAACAAAAGGATAAGAAACTGAGGAAATTTGCCACTTACACTACAGATCTATTTCCCTAACTGTATAATTTTGATAAATAACTTTAGTAGGTATATGATGAAAGCATTGACAATCAGGATTACTCTTTTGCAACTTTACTCAACCAGACTGTTACACTTGAACTTTATACCTCCAGTACAGACAGTATTATTGCACTGTATATTCTGTATTTCACTTTCTTTTGTTATATTTGTATATGTTGTATTTTATTCCTATTTTGTTCCTATTTTACGGCTTAAAGCCCAGGCCACTCTGCCTGCGTGAGCAGCGCGTGACGGCTACCTTGCTGAACTGCTACGACTCGCACATGTGTGATGTCCACACAGACAGTCGCTGCTGCCACCCTACTACTGCCAACCCTTTTTCTCTACATAGAGTTTGCCTTTCATAATGGCCATTTCATGTTCATGTTCATGTTCATATTGGGGCTGCAATAGCTCAGTCTGTAGGGACTTGGCTTGGGAACCGGAGGGTCGCAGATTCAAGTCCCCCGCACGGACCAAGTACAGAGTGTGGACTGGTAGCTGGAGAGGTGCCAGTTTGCCTCCTGGGCACTGCTGAGGTGCCCTTGGCAAGGCACCGACTTAATTAGCAAGTAACCTATTTGAAATTTCTTTGGAATTACTCCCAAATTACCCCAATATTTACCTCAAAATGTATCGAAAATTACTTTATTATAAACATGATTTAATAATTATATGCTAATATGGTAATAATAATAATAATAATACATTTTATTTGGTGGCGCCTTTCAAGACACCCAAGGACACCTTACAAAGATAAAATAATAATCAAACAGATAAAAACAGCCAAACATGACAGAGATACATTTAGGGAGAACATGTGATGGACTGATGGACACACTACAGAGAATATGCCAGTTTGAACAGGTGAGTTTTGAGGTGAGATTTGAATGTTGTGATGGTGTCAGACTGCCGGATGGGAGGAGGGAGGGAGTTCCAGATCCTGGTAGCAGTCTAGCTGAACGCCCTAGCTCCCATGGTACTGAGGAATGAGGTGGGGGTGGTCTGAAGACCAGCTGATGATGATCGCAGGGAACGGGAGGGGGTGTACTCCTGAATGAGGTCAGTGAGGTAGGTGGGGGTGAGGTTGTGGAGGGCTTTGTAGTTGAGCAGAAGGTTTTTGAAGTCAATCCGGTATTGAACAGGCAGCCAGTGTAGTTGGATGAGAATGGGGGTGATGTGGTCAGAGGATCTGGTGCGGGTGATGATCCGGGCGGCAGAGTTCTGGATGATTTGAAGTCTATTGAGCAGTTTGGTGGGAAGGCCAGAGAGGATAGCGTTGCAGTAATCGATCCGGGATGTGACGAATGCGTGGACCAAGATTTCTGTGCTGGAAAGGGACAGGGATGGGCGGAGTCTGGAGATGTTGCGAAGATAGAAGAAAGCAGTCCGGGTGACGTTTTTTATGTGGGGTCCAAAAGAGAGGGTGCTGTCTAGGGTGACCCCAAGGCTCTTGACATGGGTGGAGAATGGGATGGAGAAGCCGTCAATGGAGAGGTTTGGGGCAGTGGTATTTTGAGCTTTGGAGAGGCTGTTTTTCGAGCCGATGAGCAGGGCCTCTGTTTTATCTCCATTAAGCTTGAGAAAGTTCCTGCTCATCCAGCTCCTGATGTCCTGTTGGCAGGTGGCAAGGGAGGTGGGTGGCAGGGCAGCGGTGGGTTCAGTTGAAATTTAGACCTGTGTGTCGTCGGCATAGCAATGAAAGTGAACACCATGATGACAGAGGATAGTGCCAAGGGGAAGGAGGTAAATGATGAATAGGAGTGGACCCAATACTGACCCCTGGCGGACACCCTGTGAAACAGTGGAACACCTTGACCTGTGGTTGCTCAGTTGTACATATTGTTGTCTGTCGGTGAGATATGAGGAAAGCCATGTGAGTGCAACACCAGTGATTCCAATATCAGCCAGACGGTTGATGAGTAGTGGGTGGGAGATGGTGTCAAAGGCAGCAGTAAGATTGAGGAGGATGAGGATGGTGAGCAGTCCAGAGTCAGCTGCACGGAGGAGGTCGTTAGTGATTTTGACCAGGGCTGTTTCAGTACTGTGTTTGGGGAGGAAACCAGATTAGAATGATTCATGGAGGTTGTTTGAGTCGAGGTGGGTCTGAAGTTGAGCGGCAAACACTCTCTCAAGTGTTTTGGAGATGAAGGTGAGGTTGGAGATGGTCCTGTAGTGGTTCAGGTCAGCTGGGTCAGCGCCAGGTTTTTTGAGCGTTGGTGTGATTGCAGCGGTTTTGAGGGTGGGGTCTACAGTACCGGTGGTGAGGGAGGAGTTAATTATTCTTGTGATCATGGGGGAGATGGAGGGCAGACAGGCTTTGACGAGGATAGTGGGGAGGGGATCAAGCTGACAGGTAGTGGGTTTGGCTTTATGGATAAGCTCGGAGATGGTTGATTTTGTTGCTGGTGTGAAGTTGGAAAGGGTGCTGATGAGTGGTTGGCAGGAGGTGACCATCCAGGGTCGGTCACATGGGGAGGTGCAGGATGAGGCCAGCTGCTGGTGGATGGTGTTGATTTTGTTTTCAAAGAATTGCAGAAAGGCAGTGCAGTGATCAGCTGAGATATTTGGGGGGAGGGTTCTTGGAGGCTGAAGAAGGTGGTTGGCTGTTGAGAAGACTCTGGTGTTACCTTGACCGGTACTGATGAGGTTGGAGTAGCAGGAGGATTTGACGGTGGAGAGAGCGTTCTTGTAGAGGTGTAACTGTTCTGTGTATTGTTGGATGTGCACTGAAAGTCCAGTCTTTTTGGACAGCCGCTCGAGTCGGCGATCGGTGGTTTTGAGATGGCGGAAGTAAGTGGTGTACCAGGGAGCGGTGTGGATGAAGGAGACAGTGCGGGTTTTCACGGGAGCCAGGGTATCCAGGGAAGAGGAGAGACAGTTATTGTAGTGACTCACCAGTTCAGCAGGGGAGGAGTTAATAAGGGTGATGAGATCTGTGGGGTTGATGTGTTTAATGTTTCTGAAGGAGATGGTCTGTTGCTCTTTTATTTTTGATAGGGGGGCGTGAACGTCAAATATTACAACCTTGTGGTCAGAGATGGGGAGGTCAGCATCAGTGAGGTTATGAGGGATGATACCAGTGCAGCAGATTAAATCAAGTATGTGACCTTTGTTATGGGTTGGGAAATTGACGTGTTGTGTAATATTGAGACATTCAAGGAGTGAGGTGAAATCATTAGTAAGACCACTGGAAGGGTTATCGATATGGATGTTGAAGTCACCCAAAAGGATGACAGTAGGGGACATGGCACACACATAAGTTAATAATGCTGAAAGTTCAGTGAGAAAGACAGCAGAGGGCTTTGGTGGTCTGTAGATGGTGATAAAAATGATGGGTGTGGAGCCTGTGAGTTTTACAGCTAAACATTCAAAAGTGGAATGATGAGGGACGGTGACTGGACTGATTTTAATGCTCTCACGATAGAGCACAGCAAGACCAACCCCCCTCCCGGAAGCACGGGGTTTGCTAGTATATACAAAGCCAGGTGGGACAGCTTCATTAAGCTGGGAGAAGTCGTTTGGCTGTTGCCAGGTCTCAGTGAGGCATTAAAAGTCCAGTTTATTGTCTAAAATAAACTTGTGAACCAGCAAACCCTTGCTAATGAGAGATCTGATGTTATAGAGAGCCAGTTTTAAACAGTTAAGTGGTGCATAGGTGGCTGCTTTGTGCAGGGGGGATAACACACTGATTGACAGTACGGGTGGCAGTGCGAGGGGGGCGGGGCTCAGTGGACCAGAATGAGCGAGTACTTGTGTTGTTATTGTGCTTGATGTAGTGAAAGTTCCGACGTGATCCACGATGCACATATCTGGGTCGTGTGAGGATGTCACGATGAGCAAGCAGAGCTGGAGGGATCGTGTAGTGGGATCGGAGAGACAACAGCTCCGTTGCAGAGTATTTCAGCGGCAGGGTGGCACTTGTGACGGTGAAACACAGAGCGATCCAGATGAGTAGTTTAAGGACCAACATGATGGTGTGGAGAGTTCTTCACTGTAATCCAACAGTTTTGTAATCCAGATGATGATGATGAGGCTACGAAGCCAGCCAGGTAGAGGTAGAGGGGTCGAGTGTGTTGGCCGTAGCCACAGAGCTGCAGGCTACACCCGGGCGGGTAGACCAAAACATGCCGCCGGGACGTGCAGCAGGTTAGCCGGTTAGCTGGTGGGCAGGGACCACGCTCTGTGACTGAGCAGCCTCCGTGTTAGCGGTAGCCCACAGGAATCACTTGGAACCCAGGAAAGCAGGCAGAATAGACAGCAGACAGCTTCGATCAGGTATATGTAGGCAGATCAGGGTATCCAGCCACAGTGAGCACAGAGGAGACCCGACAGTCCCACACAGATGAGCCCTTTTTCCAGCGAAATTAGCTCCAGGCTACCGAGTGTAAGGTTAAACACAATAGCGCCGAAGACACAGAGAAAACCAGACTGTTGAAGTACTTCAGCAACGAACCAGACCATCGAGCAGTATGCAACAAGCAGGTTTAAGCGAACATATCAAATAAACAAACAAATCACGGAGGAGGCGCGGCAGCAGGTTACCAGCGGTCCCTCTCCCGGAAGTCAGTTCTCCTCAAAATAGCATATCATTGTTAAAATAGGGCCCTTAGGCTTGAGAAGCGGCTGTGCGCTAGTGTTCATCGGAGGTGGAAAACCAAAACTAATAGAATACACTTCTGATCAGGCACAAATCTCACCATTATGTGACGTATTGTCTACACAAATGTAACCTGGTAGCTGATGTAATGATTCAGGGAGTTTTTTAAGAAATTTCAAAAACAGTTATTTGCTAATTATCATCTATTTACCAGCAGACATGGAAATAAAGCATATCAATTAACTTAATATTATTTTCCTGTGAAATGTATTAAATAATTTACCAGCTTCTTGTTACTGATTATTGGGAAATAGCGGAATATAATAATTAAATAATGGTTATAACAGATATGAAATAATTATTATAAAAGTCCAGAGTCAAGTCCAAAGTCCAGACAGCCAAACAAAATTATTTTTTGATCAATTTTGATGTAAATATTGGGGTAATTTGGCAGTAATTCCAAAGACATTTCAAATAGGTTACTTGCTAATTATCACCTAATTACCATGATATTTGCAGACCTGTAGAATGAAGTGTTACCCTTACCTCTTTCACTTTCTATCCCCACCTGATCAAAAAGGTAAATGTGACAGGTATCAGTGGAATGGGCCTTTCTGAACCCAGACTGAAGTTCATAAAATAGTCTGTGTTCAGAAGGTAATACTCTACTAAGTTGGTTGAAAACTAATCTCTCAAATACCTTGGAAATAGATCCAAATATAGACACATGGCACACATGGTAGTTTCCAAGATCAGTTTTACTGTCCTTATTATAAAGTGGAACTACTCTTGCCATTTTCAAATCATTAGGAAACTTACTATTTAGGCTTGGAGAGGCCTGGGGTGAAGGTGACTCGGACCCAGGTCGTCATTTGTGTTGTTATTGGTTGCCAATCCTCCAGAAATCAATGTAGTGATACAAACACATGAGAATGGTCATTAAAATAATCACACACACACACACACACACACACACACACACACACACACAGTTTGTGTAACATTACTCGTAATTTTGTATCTTTGCATCTCATGCAAACAGGATGTAGGTATCCACATCTGATTGGATGGCCACATTTTGTGTTCAGTTGGGTAATGAGGTAAGGGTTTATAAATACTGAAACAAGTCCAAAACCTCTGTGCAGTGGCACACTGGCTAAGAACACATAACACTGTCCTTGCATGGATTATATTGAGGTGTTACTAGGTAAGGGACAAAAACTTGGAAAGCTCAAATTAACTAATAATCATCGATCTTTTTTTCTTTAGAAGATTGTTGTTGCTGTAGTTGAACATAAATGCTGCACTAATAAATGTTTAAATATTAAATAAATAACATTATAATTGCAGAAATCATGGAACCAGAAGTGACTGTCAACATGACATACACTGTTAATGACATACATCCCTGCTATGAATCTGATAATACAAGTTATGTATTTACAAGCAACCCTTCCATAATATGTGTATTAGTATATATTTTCCTTGGCTTATTATCTGTCGCCACAATATGTGGAAACCTTCTTGTAATAATCTCTATCATTTACTTCAAACAGCTCCACATCCCAACAAACTACCTTATTTTCTCTCTGGCTGTGGCCGACCTGCTTGTAGGAGTTTTAGTTTTTCCTTCCAGCATGGCATTCACTGTAACCTCATGTCTGTATCATGAACATGTAATATGTAAAATAAGAGACATCTTTGATGTAACACTGTGCACATCTTCTATTCTGAATTTATGTTGTATTTCCATAGACAGATATTATGCTGTGTGTCAGCCTCTGACCTATAGAACTAAAATAAATGTTCACGTTACTGTGATCATGATCCTGGTGAGTTGGGGGATTTCTCTTCTGATTGGAATTTGCATTATAATTGCAGGATTCAGCCAAGGAACATGTGAAGAAATGTGCTCAGTTGATATTATAATGGCAAACACTATGGGACCTGTTCTCTCATTTTACCTCCCAGCGATCATAATGCTCTGTATCTACCTGAAGATTTTCCTTGTTGCTAAGAAACAGGTGAACAGCATCCAGAACACAACTTGTCAGAGCACAAAGTCTGGAGCAACCGTCACTAAGATGGAGAGAAAAGCCACCAAAACTCTGGCTATTGTTATGGGAGTTTTTCTTTTATGTTTGACTCCTTACTTTCTTTGCATTGTCTTTCAGCCTTTATCTTATAATCCCCCACCTGTTCCAGTGATTGAAACACTCAACTGGCTTACACTGTCAAATTCAATGCTGAATCCATTTATTTATGCTTTCTTTTACAGCTGGTTCAGATCAGCTTTCAGAATGATCATTTCTGGAAAAATATGTCATGGTGATTTTGCTAACTCAAAACTGTTTTGATTATATTATGGCTCTCTTAAATAAATATATACATGCTCATTAGGGTGGAACAACAGACTAACACTTTCTCACTTAAATGCAGATTCTTAAGCATCATAATACCATGCACTGATTACACAAAATAAACATTTTTTAAAATCACCACTTTGTACTGTAACATGGTATGCTAATGAGAAATTATAGGTTCCATATGGATATATCTTCAGCAGGAACTAGGCCCGGAATTTCATCACTTTAGGGGCATGGCCACTTGGCCTTTGGTATTGTAAATTTTTTTGTGGGCACAAAGGCCAAATGCTGGGGCAGCAAGGCCATCAAATTAAACAATGATTTAAAGTCCACAGAAATAATGAATTTAACTTAGGGGTTGAGGCTGATTATATGTTTGCTACATAATATAACTATCAGTGAAATAAACAAATTAATAAGCTGTTTATTTAAAAAAATAATTTATTGGTATTTAAAAATTGTTTATTGTTATTTCCTACTTTGTTGTGTTGTAGCCTACTGACAAAGTTAATACCATTAAAGGTCCAGTTATGAACGACATGGATCAAAGATTTATGGCTGTGTTTTAGTTGTTAAAGAGGACCTATTATGCTTATATTCAGGTTCATATTTGTATTTTGGGTTTCTACTAGAACATGTTTACATGCTTTATCGTTGAGTTCTGGGGTGAGGGTGGCTCGCAGCTCCGACAGTGAGCTTTAAAGCACCCTGTGTCGTTTACCATGCTTTGTGGGATTTATCAGCGTCATCACCATTCATATCTATACAACCACTGTGTTTATGATTAAATTGTTTACTGGAGCACAAAGTTGTTTACAAGAGCACAAAGTTCTTCATAGATCTAGCCTCTTAATTTTGCTCTCAAAGTGCACCAGATTGATGCATTTAACTTGGCCTTGTTATAGTTATCTGTTAATACAATTTTAAATTGAATGCCCTCGATTTCAATTATTCCCCGTGGTATCAAAAATGGTATTTAATATCAATATTTTTCAAGGTATTGTATCAAAGCTAGAAATTCCAGTACACTGATACTGTATGTTAGATGAAGGAGTGATAATACAGTATATGCTTTGAATGGCATGCACGGGATGGCATGCTGCAGATGATAGAACGTTCATTACAACCATATGAGAATTGAGAGTTGACTTGGACTTGTCACCAAAGACTTAAGACTTGACTTGGACTTGCCCCTCAAAGACGTGACACATGACTTGGACTCTAGCTCAAAGACTTGAGACTTGACTTGGACATGCAAAAATTAAGAGCATCTCTGCATACATTGCCCGTTAGCAGGAGGAGAATGCTCACATTTCTTCTCCTCTACACTACCCAAAGCTCATCACCACAGGTGAGGGTTGGAACGTAGATGGACTGGTAAAGAGAGCTTTGCCTTCCGGCTAAGCTCCCTCTTCACCACAATGGTCCGGGTTTTTGTTTTGACGACCACCGCAGGTGCAACCCTTCTGGCCAACCGGTGCCTGTCTGCTGTTTTCAGAGACCCTTGCGCCAACCAACCTCGAAAGGCCTCCTTTTGCAGCTTGACAGCCTCTTTCACCACTGGTGTCCACCTGTGGGTTCTTGGGTTGCCGACAAGACGGGCACCGACAACCTTCCAACCACAACTCCTAGCAACCACTTCCACAATGGAGGCTTTGAAGATGGCCCACTCAGACTCCATTCTCATTCTCACTGTGCAATATAATTTTTCCACTGTGCAATTTTGTTAATAGTCTCCTTAGTGTCAATGCTGTATATGCTGCTCCTATTTTTATATTTCCTTATATTTAAATTGTTGATATTTTGTTTCACTTTGTTTTTGCTTTTTTATTACTGTGTTAGCTGATGCTTCTTGCTTTTTGCACTATACCTTTTGCTGCTGTACACTGCAAATTTCCCCACTGTGGGACTAATAAAGGAATATCTTATCTTAACTTATATTATGTCCCCAGCCTCCGGGGAGGCTGGGGACATAATAAAAAAAAATCTTCCGGAGGTGGAGATTAAAAAAAAAAAATCTTCCGGAGGTGGGAGTGGAAGACCCCTGTGGACAAGGGCCTCAGCCAGACGTTCCCAGTTCACCCTCACAACACAATTTGGTTTTCCAGGTCTGTCTGGCAGCCTCCCCCGCCATCTGATCCAACTCACCACCAGGTGGTGATAAGTTGACAGCTCTGCTCCTCTCTTCACCCGAGTGTCCAAGACATACGGCCGCAGCTCTGATGACACAACCACAAAGTCAATCATTGATCGGTGACCTAGGGTGTTCTGGTACCAAGTACACTTATGAACCGCCCTATGCTCGAACATGGTGTTTTCTATGGCCAATCCATGACAGGCACATAAGTCCAACAACAAAGCACCACTTAGGTTCAGATCAGGCAGGCCGTTCATCCCAATCACCCCCCTCTAGGTTTCTCTATCATCGCGCATGTGAACGTTGACGCCACCCATAGACTCCAAGAAGGCCGGGTACTCCGAGCTGCTGTTTGGTGCATAAGCATAAACAACAGTCAGAGACTTCCTCTAAGCGACTCGCAGTCGCAAAGAAGTGACCCTCTCGTTCTCTGGGGAGAACTCCAACACAGTGGTGCTCAGCCAGGGGCTCTTGAGTATCCCCACACCTGCCCAGCCCTTCTCACCCTGGGCAGCTCCAGAAAAGGTCAGCACACCTAGATCCCCGCCTTCGCCTGCCAGCCGGCTCACACAACACCTGACCCCAATGCCTATCCCTGCGGGTGGTGGGCCCACAGGGTGGCGGCTCCATGTTGATCTTTCGGGCTGTGCCCGGCCGGGCCCCATGTAACCTAAGCCAGGCCACCAGACGCTCCCCTACCAGGTCTGGCTCCAGAAGGGGGCCCTGATCTCCCTCTTGCAGGCGCGGTTCCACAACTCTTTTGGGTCTGATTCATAAAGGGTCTGTGAATTGCTCTCGGTCTGACCCCTCCCCTGGGACCACTTTGACTTGGGAGATCCTACCGGGAGCTAATACCCCTGACAACACAGCTCCCAGGGTCACTGGGGCACACAAACCCCTCCACTGTGTTAACGTGGCGATTAATTGGAGGGGTTAAGCTATATAGATCCTCAATTTTTCTTCTAGTGCCACCATCAGTCCAAAATATTCACATATCATGTGAAATTTCTCAGCATCTACTGGATTGATGGGTACAAATTTTCATACTTCTCAGACGAATGTGAATATGTGAATATGAATCCTGATGATTTTGGTGATCCCCTGACTTTCCCTCTAGCACCACCACAAGGTGGTACAATAGGTAACTAGAATGGCACTCAGAGAGCGCAGACCTCCGCCAAGGTGCCTGACTTTAAAAACAGATCACAGCTCACAGCTGACGGTACCGTGAGGTGGTCGGCTTATTATTAACACGGTGTGTTTCCGTGTAACGTATCGGCGGATGCCTCTCTCATTCAGCAGCCTTGTTATGTCTGTATAACGTTACACTACGTTGTCTGTCATCCCGTCATCTACCGCTTTTTTATTTCTCACTGCGGGCGGCCAGCAGCTCCCGCACCTCGAAGTCTCGCAACACATCCACACACATATCTCTCTGCTGTCAGAAGGAGGCGGGGTCACGCGTCATCAACGCGTCATCAGTTACACTGCGCATGTGTTATACCGTGTGGTCTTAATGCTCAGGCTGATCGGAATCCTTAAAAAAATTCCTGAATCCGGATCATGATCCGGATCGCAAACAAATTGGATTGTTCATTGTGCTACACTCCACCCCTCCAGAAAATTTCATTCAAATCCACTGCGAACTTTTGGAGTAATCCTGCTAACAGACAGACAGTCAAACAAACCAATGCAAGTGAAAACATAACCTCCTTCAAGGCCTTTGACCTTGGCGGAGGTAACAAAGCAGAATGACTAGGGAAGCGTTGGGGAAGGAGGCCAGGCTGTTTGCTTTCAGCTTGCAAGATTTGCCTGAGAAGAAAGGCGAGGCATGAAAGTTATCTCAGAAAACTATACCCAGCTCCACATAACACATTTGCCAGCTATTTAAAAAGGAAAATTTGTCATACATCATATTGTTATATGGACATTTTGATGCTTATTTTTTTTATTGTGAAACAGGGTCGGCATTGAAATCTTTGGTTACTGATGAAAACCCAAGCTGCCTACAACTACTCTCCTTCACGAAAGGGAAAGCTAAATATCCTTTTAGAGCTATCAACAACTTTTGACTTGAAAGCTATTAGAAAATGCCTGACATGCCCCTGACTCTTGTACAATATTTTTTGCTGTTACCAAGTCATGTCATTGTTGTTGTTACTCATCTGCTCTTGTTTTTTCCACTTTGTAACTTTGTTGGAAACATATAAACATTACATAATTGCCTAGTGACAATGAAGATAGTTTGCTTATACAACATACCTTGGGAGAAAGAGCTCTCTGCACCACCAGAGCAGCTCAGGGACCAAAATCTCAACAGTCATTCACACCTCTAATGAGAGAGGTGTCAGTTTGCATAATAGTATTGCATCAGACTTTAAACAAACTTTGAAAGCCAAACTAAATATACTGTAAGTTAATAAAGTTGGATTTTAAGACTAAATATTTATTTCAGTAATACAACTAAACCATTTTGCACAGTTTAATGTCTGCATGCAACAGAGAGTTCATTTTTTTATTTAATTATTATTCGTCTTTCAAAATGTTTGACACCAATCTGCCTGAATACTGTGCTCTTCCACTATAGAAGCTTGTACTAAATTCACAGTCAGGCATAGTTAGGGCAGCCTATAATGCTGTTGTGTCTTCTCTGTGTCCTTAGCTGTGCTGCAGGCGCTGTAGCAGTTTCATTTTCTGTCGAGTCATGGAATGCTTGCATGAGAGAAAAATCATATCAAAAGCTCAACCTTAGTAAACAGTTGAACGGCATACTCTGCGTCCATGTCATCATTGCTTCTCATCGGAGCCCCCAGGGTGAAATAGGCATATATTAAACCGGCACCAGCTCCAAGCAATTTATTACATGGTCCTTCGAGCCGGATTGCTCATTCCACCTTGGTGATATTGATCAGAACCAGCAGAGGCAAACTGTTGCAGTTGCAGATGACACCACGCCAGAGGTAAGGAGATGTCTGATCCCATCCCATCTTCTGCCCTATCAAGTAACACTACCACCATCCTTACTGCCACCTGGTACCACCCTGAGCACCCTCGATAGAGTCCAGGGAGACCACAAAGTAGTCGACACAGCTACACAGCTAGCGCGCAGACGACAGGCCGAGCCTCCCTCTACAGCGGCTCAGCTCACGCCAGTGTCCGAGCTACCATTAAGGCAACATGGAGACGATGTCATGATAAATGGAGCTTACGGAGGTGATAGACAGGATGACATTAACACATTCAACAGTCATCTGAAGGATGGTCAGTGGCCTTTCTATCGTCAAAGCCCCCTGGCAGTTGAGCAGAGCCATGAGGAGGAACTGGTGGGGTACGACCAGTCAGACGAGGACTCTCAGGCCTCCCTATGTACGCTGTATAAGAGATATCGTTACATGATTCACACAGCACCTCTCCTCATATGCCAAGCTCCATTGTAGCACAAGGCATTCGGGTTCATTCATCACCATGGCAACCACAAGCCTTGGTAACCACCTCAGTGAACACAACCTGTACGCTGACATCCTCATTGCCTTACACAATTACATCTACAAGACTGCCATCTCCTACACTGAGTCAAACTACCCTGCAACTTCGCAATTTCATGGACCAGCCAGGGGGTGGCATACCGTGATGTCTCACGGTATGCCACCCCCCTCCTTCGGATCCAAGACGCACGACCCTTAAAGGCTTCAAAGGAGGCAGTCATGCCAAACCTCAGAAGTGGTGAAAAGCGGCTTAGTACGGACCCGGTGAAGGCCAAGGTATATGAAGCTGAAGTTCACAAACTCATCGAGGCAGGAAATGTGACTAAGATTGACGACGGGGTTGCAGAGAGCACAGGTGAAGCATGGTACTTGCCACATCACCTTGTCAGCCACAATGACAAAGATCGTCTGGTGTTTAATTGTTCCTTCGTACACAAGGGTACCTCTCTGAACCAGCAGCTACTCCCAGGACCTACTCTTGGCCCATCTCTAGTGGGAGTGCTTCTGCGGTTCCGACAGCATTTGGTCGCCATCAGTGGCGACATTAAGGCCATGTTCCATCAGGTCAGGCTGTTGCCAGAGGATAGGCCCTTATTACGATTTATATGGAGGGATATGGGGAGAGAAGACCCGCCAGACATCTTCGAATAGCAAGTTTTTCCGTTTGGCACCACCTGCAGCCCGTGCTGCGCAACTTTCGCTGTCCAAAAGCATGTGCGGGACAACCAAGCTGGGAACGAGGACGTACTGCAGTCGGTGGAGCAGTGCTTTTACGTGGAAAATTGTTTGCAGAGCCTGTCATCAGCTCAGTCTGCCAAACGTCTTGTAGACAAGATGCGTAAACTGCTGGCTGCAGGTGCCTTCGAGATACGGCAGTGGGCCAGTAATCAGCCCTCGGTTGTTGAGCATCTCCCGACAGCTGCACGTTCTACGAACACCGAGTTGTGGCTCACGCAGGATCACATCGACCCACAGGAGCCGGCTTTAGGTCTCAGGTGGCACTGTCCTACAGACATGCTGGGCTACAAACACAGACCTCAAGAGCAGCTCATTCCAACAATGAGGAACATATATAGGGTCCTAGCTACCCAGTATGATCCACTGGGACTTCTAATTCCCTTCACAACTTCGAGCAAAGGTAATTGTGCAGAAACTCTGGAGCAAGCAGAGAAACTGGGATGACCCCAACCTCCCTGCTGACCTTCTGCAAGCCTGGACAGCCTGGGAACAAGAGCTCGCCGACCTCAGCAGCATCACCCTTACCCGGTGTTATGTTCCCATGGAGATGGACACGGAAGAGGCAGAGTATGAGCTCCACATCTTCTGTGATGCCTCGGAAGTAGCCTATGGGTCAGTGGCCTACCTTATGGTGAAGCACAACAACATCGTCCATACTGCCTCTGTCATGGCGCGATCCAGAGTGGCCCTAGGCGTCAACTATCGATTGGAGCTCTGTGCTGCACTGACAGGAGCCCAGCTCGCCAGCCTCCTGAACAAAGAGCTCACTCTACCCATCCGACAGACTTCTATGTGTACGGACTCAACCACCGTCCTGAGGTGGTTACAATCTGAGTCTTGTCGGTACAAGGTTTTTGTGGGGACAAGGGTAGTGGAGGTGCAGGATTTGACTGATCCGCGCTCCTGGAGACACGTGGTTTCTGCTTATAACCCGGCGGAGGACATCACCAGGGGGAAACGCCTAGCAGATCTAGTCAAGTTGAGCCGATGGAATCAGGGGCCTCCCTTCCTCCGCAGCCCACAAGAGCAGTGGCCAGCAATCCCCAAACCTGATGCTAATGAGGACTTCACCGAGCTGAGGAAAACAGCTTTCTGTGGGGTCACTGTGCAACAAGCCGATCCTAGTCTGCCAGATGTCACACAATTCACCTCCTGGAAGGCGCTGGTGGCGGCTACCTTGCACCTCCTCCAGGGGGCGGCAGCTTCGGAAGACAATGCACCCGATGTAGACCACCACGAGGCTGAGGCTTTACTTCTAAGAAGTTGTCAGGAGGACTCTTTCCCAGAGGAGATCAAGCCCTTGCAGCTGGGAAGCCAGTCTCACTCAGCAGTCGTCTTGCTGCTCTTTCACCCGCGTTTGACAAGGTCGCAGGTCTGGTCCAGGTAGAAGGTAGGCTCAGACGCATGGAAGGTCCAAGCCCGATTGACATCCATCCGGTTGTCTTGGATCCCAAGCATGCCAGCACCAAACTACTCATTAAGGAGTTCGATGAGCGCCTTCTCCACCCGAGTCCAGACCGGGTTTTTGCAGAGATGCAACGACAGTATTGGGTCCAACAAGGAGTTGTATGATATTCATCATTTGGATCTACATTAAATGCCACTCCCTTGAACCTGATATGCTAATGAGCCCAGACAAATATAAATCTAATCTCAGAATACTTCTCAGCGGCACAGAGACCAAGGAGCCCATCGGTACAGATGCACAAACTAGGATTAATAGGCATGGTGTGAAACTAACTGAGCACTAACTTTCACTGAAAAATCTCTCTATACAGAAAACTGAAACTGTTGTGTTATATTTTTGGGATTTAAGGCATTTTGTTGCAAATGTTATCTCAGTATTAATGATCATTTATGCATGGAACTTAAATCCTCTATCAACAGGTCAGATGATTTCTGTAATGTATCAGCAAATGTATCTGGCATGACAGCAGTTACAACTTCAAATTTGTCAACTATTTTTGTTGGCTGTTTATCAGTTTTTATAATGTGTGGAAGCCTTCTTGTAATAATCTCCATCATTTACTTCCAACAGCTCCACACTCCTACAAACTATCTGATCCTCTCTCTGGCTGTGGCTGACCTGCTTGTTGGGGTTTTAGTTTTACCTTTTAGTGTCACACTGGCTATATGCTCATGTTGTTATCTTGACATACTCTGCAAGGTACGAGGCACCTTGGACATGTTTCTGTGCACATGTTCTAATTTGAATTTATGTTGTATTTCTGTTGACAGATATTACGCAGTCTGTCAGCCTCTGAGGTACAGAAGTAAAATAAATGTCCGTACTATTGTCATCATGATCCTGGTGAGCTGGATTGTTTCTGCACTAATTGGATTTGGATATACCATTCAGGGAATGAACCAAGGGCAATCTAACAGGTGTAGTTTATTTCAACATACAATAAGGCCTACTGCATTTATAGTTGCAATTTTTGCGTTTTACCTCCCAGCTATCGTAATGTTCTCCATCTACCTAAAGATTTTTATGGTGGCACAGAGACAGGCACGCAGCATCCAGAACACAACCTGTCAATACAAAAAGTCTGGAGCAACTGTCAGTAAGATGGAGAGAAAGGCCACCAAAACTCTGGCTATTGTGATGGGGATATTTCTAATCTGTTGGACTCCTTTCTTTCTTTGTATCTCCTTTCACCTTTTCAATAATGACACAATACCACCTCATGTGATTGAAATGTTTAAGTGGCTTGGATGGTCAAATTCAATGCTTAATCCATTTGTCTATGGTCTCTTTTACACCTGGTTTCGATCAGCTTTCAGAATGATCATTTCTGGCAAAATATTTCAAAGTGATTTGACTAATTATAAGCTCTTTTGAATCATTGTCATATAATGCTGTCACTTATGATGTAGTTTGACCATGAAGGTTATCTCCTCCACTTTTTTTTCACTGCATATCATATATTTACACCAAAATTGCTACTGTACTAGGCATACATTATCTGTTTGTACAACTCAGTGTGCAGAAAAAGAGGCTTAAACAATATGTAATCTCATTGTGAATGTCTTTAAATAAATGTAGGATCAATATATCTCACTGTGTTTCATTTAGTTTGTATTCAATGTATTCATTATCTTTCTGCAGACACTGCCTCCATATGTTGAATGGAGGAGTGTCATACTCCTGAACAATATTTTTAGTCTTTGAACATTACTTCACAATTAAAAGGAAGGCCCTTGCTATAGCAGAGAAGCAAGCAAGAAAGCAATGAGAAAGTAGTGGCATTAAAAGGATTTTGCGTTAACACGTTATTATCACGTTAACTTTGATAGCCTTAGTAAAAATATACTTAGACAAAAGTAATTCAGTTCAAATGTACTGTAAGTAAAGATAAAAGTAGGTAAATGCATTTGTTATGAGTAAATGTTACTGCGTAACAAATGTTACTGCAGGGCCTGAGAAGACTGACGAAGTGACACCGTGACTGAACAATACCCCGTAATTGTTTGTACCGTCAAGTTTGTTACCACTTCGTCGTGTATCGTCTATGTCTCGTCTTAACGAGACCCTTTTGAACTACGAGGCCGAACGTCGGCCCACTGCTGCTTGGGCTCTCCCCAGAGCCGCCCAGACGCACCAGCAACGGGACTGAGGCGGAGTTGGGAGCTGGCCGAGCAACTCGGAACAGCGAGCGGTAGCAAGCGGAGACCAGGTAGGCCAGCCCACACTACACGCTGCAACAGGTACACTAATAGCCCACTCCTTCTTCACATGCTCACGGCTGACTAGCTTTGTAGTTACCCCTAGAGAGCCGTATGAGTATTGACAGACCCTTATTGAGGCAAAGCTGGTTTGACTGTGACACTACAAAATAAAGTGCATTAACATGTCAATGTATAGACATCATACCACATTATGAGTGAGGTGGAACTAACAAAAATTAATTGATGAAAATGCATGTGAATTGAAAAATGGAGCCGTAAAAATGGATGTATAATGAAAAATGGAGTAATAAATTATCAAGTGATTTGATTAATTTAAGCCTATTTGATTAAGACAATCATGATAAGATGAAAACACAGCCATGTTTCATAATTTTCCCCGTCTTACATTCATTTTCATCATTCACAACACAAAATTGACATTCATCATTTAATGAAAGTGGCCTGGGAGTCAAAAAAATAATTGAAGACAAAGGAAATTATGAAAATGCTTACGAATTAATTATGGAAATGTATGTGAATTGAAAAATAGAGTGATAAATTGTCAATTGATTTGATAAACTTAATTTTATCTGAAACAGTGTTGCACTTACAATCGACTGTCGACCATTCGTCATTCACAACACCCAAATGACATTTATGTTTTACAGCACACAATTTTTGTTACTTACGCCCAAAATGTCAATCAAAAACCATGCCCACTGACTAACTGATCAAGTTTTTGGCTCTCAACTTGAAGGCCTGGTCACAAGCTGCACTGTACATGTGCAATTCTCAACAGAGATGAGTAGGTAGTGAGATGGCTCACTCGTTAGCTACATCATCAGTTCCCAAAAAAAATGTTGTTTTCTGAATGTTAAAGACCTTTCAAAACAAATTTTAACATCTTCTGGATGCAGTCTGATGAGATATATAATATGAGCATACACTGCAATAGGAAATAAACTGGGACACATTTGGAATGTACGTTTAAAACTGTGAAATGTTCTATATGTCCATGAATGTCTCACACATATAGACTATGCATATGTGATGTACATATAAGTCACCTATACAGTATATGATATGAATATCATATACCTTAGACATCAAGAAGATCTTATAATTCATCCGTGGGCTGTATGCTGTAAGCCTGTACCGTGGTCAATGTATTAACATTCCAAATGTTTCCAAACAACCAGCTATCAGCCAGTGGTAGCATGACATAAACAGAATTTAACATAGTTGAAGGCTATTTACTAACACGCAGGGCAAAAGCACAGGAAACCACCTCCTATACATCCATGGTCTGTGGTCTATTGAACATTGATTTTGGAGCTCCTTGACATGAGTAAGTTTGAGATTGCTCTCAAAATCTGTGTACTGATTTTTCTAACTTCCATTTATTCCCATCGCTCATTTTATGATCCTCTGGGAAGCGGCTGGGCAAAAAAGTTTAATAAATTCATAAGTAAGTAAGTAAATAGTTATAATAGTATGCATATTTATAATATATTTTTTTTTAAATATGACAATAAAATAGAAATCATTTTGTCTTACTTTTGTATGGCACTTGGTAGGCGGACGTTTTACTGATGTCCGGTAGTTGCCTTCAGACCAAAATAGCTGAAGCGTAGCTTTGCTGCTGGGCGCTGATGTTGCAATGGAGCAACCGATTGGCTTTCACTTCTTATCAATATACGTTCTTTGCTCCAACCTCCGCACAATCTAATAGCCCAACAGCGGCCCGTCGGATTTTTAAGAGATTCATATAAAAGGAATAGTGGCATTAAAACGAATTTACGTTAATGCGTTATTATCGCGTTAATTTTGACACCACTAGTAAAAATGTAATTAGATAAAAGTAGGTCAATTCAAATGTACTCTGAGTAAATGTTACTGCGTAACATTATTAAAAGGAAAAGGGGAGATGGAATGAGGGTAAAGAAAAAGATGTAAATAATGATGATGTTATACGATAGACATATTAAGTTAAAGACAAAGTTAGCCTACAAAATAAAGTGCATTACCATGTCAGTGTATAGACATCATACCACAGTATGAGGGGTGGAAGTAACAAAAATTAATTGATAAAAATGGAGCTGATGAAAATGCATATTAATTGAAAAATGGAGCCAAAAAATGGATGTATTATGAAAAATTTAGTGATAAATCATCAAGCGATTTAATTAATTTAAAGCCGATTTGACTGAAACAGTCGTGATATGATGAAATCAGAGCCATGTTTCATCATTTTCCCCGTCTTACATTCATCATTCATCATTCACAACACAAAATTGCCATTTATCATTCAATGAAAGTGGCCTCAAGGGTGGGAGTAACAAAAATAAATGAAGAAAAGGGAAGTGATGAAAATGCTTACGAATCAAGAATGGAAATGTATGTGAATTGAAAAATAGTGTCAACTCAATTCAATCAATTGTCAATTGATTTTATTTGAAACAGTGTCGACTTTATTTATAAACCGTGTCGACTGTCGACCATTCATCATTCACAACGCCCAAATGACATTTATCGTTTACAGCACGCAATTTTTGTTACCTCCGTCCAAAATGTCAATCAAAAACCATGCCCACTGACTAACTGATCAAGTTTCTGGCTCTCAACTTGCAGGCCTGGTCACAAGTTGCACTGCACATGTGCAATTCTCAACAAAGATGAGAAGGAAGGGAGATGGCTCACTCGTTAGCTCCATCATCAGTTCCCGATAAAAATGTTATTGATTAAGACTTTAAAAAACAAGATTTAACTTCTTCTGGATGCAGTCTGATGAGATATATGATATGAGCATACGCTGCAACAGGAAATAAACTGTGACACATTTGGAATGCATTTAAAACTGTGAAATGGTCTATATGTCCATGTATGTCTCACACATATAAGCTACATATATTTCATATCATATATGTGATGTACATATAAGTTACCATATATTTCATATAATATACTGTACCACATCAGATTGCATTCAGAAGACCTTAAAACTTGTTTTAATTAAATCTTCAAGCCTTCAGGGCGATGCAAACGCTTCGCATTGGGGTCCTGCATCACCCTGTCTGGTTTATTTTATTTATTTACTTAGCACATTATATGGGTTGGGCCAACTGCTAGGACCAAAGCAGAATGCAGAGCAAGATATGAATCCAGATAATCACAGATCAACATATGCAACTCTGTGGGAGAGAACAGTAACCCAAGTACACCAGTAATACCTATTTGGTACCTTCCCTATGTATATATGAACATGTGCATGCAAACCCAAACCGGGGCCACAGTGCTATCCATATCTTGTTGAAGAGGGCAGATGTAGATGTTTCCAGATCGGACAAAAGCCCGCTTTCTGAAGTTCTTTGCAGAGTATCCTGAGTCTGGATATTTTCTACCTACTGTTTTTAAGAGGTTGAACCCTCCCCCCATTTTTAGTTTTGGAAACTGCCCTTTGAGGGTTTCTTCAAACTGTGCTGAATCTCCATCCCTGTCTAAAGAAGATACAACAGAATATAAAAGAGAGTGAGTCATAGTTCAACTCTTGAAAACTAGACAACTGAATACCTGGAAACACAATGTGGGCCATGCCCAACCCTGCCTCGGTTAGGCTTTCTCAGCGAGCGAGGGTACTGCAGAGGCTTAGATTGAAGATAAACAGCAAAATGTGTGAACCCAAGGGATGACCCTGTCACTGACTGGGGCTGATGTAACCCTTCTCTGGTGGATCGGGTAGGGGTGAAACAATCACTTCCCTTTGTCTTTATGAAAAAAAAGTTAATCAAATTTTTTTTTTAAATCTTCAATAGATTATAATTTTATATGTTCATTTATGCCATCCATAATATTCAATATTAAATTCATAAAAAATACAACATTTCCCTGTGGCTGTAATCAAGCCAGGAGTAAATTAAACGTCTATAAAATAAAACTCAAAACTAAAAGTGGCTGACTAGCTAAAAGTTACTCACAGGCTGCTCAATTTATACTTTATACCTGCATTTCTGGGTCTGTGGGATGGGCTTTACTGTGTCCCAAGCCCACCTCCAGCAGATGCAGATGGCCTCCATGGTAGCTGGTGTTTTCCACCTCTTGCACTTGTTGTCTGTGGTAGTTGGTCTCTCCCACCTCTAGCAGATGTCAGTGGCCTCCTTTTTGAAAATGTTCCCACCTCCAGCATCCGTTGATGTCTGTGGTAGCTGCTATGCCCCATCTCCTGCTGTGTGGATGTTCACTTTGACAATTCTTATTGCTTCTTCCAACAACCTCGCAACTTGCTCCCTGTTCATTGATGAAACAGAACATAAAAAATATTTTACAATTTTACTTAATTCATTTTTTTCTGCAGTGGTGACAACCCTAATATTACTGAAACATTACTTGAAAGGGCTGTGATCATGAAATTGGTACAGGAATCATAATTACTTCTAAATAAAATTAAAATGTCTTTCCATAAGTGCCTTCCCCTGCTCTAACGTTAATCCTCCAGATGCAAATAAATTATGTTTAGATAAGCGGTTAGCTATTAGTCACAGGGTTCCTACACATTTTCCATTTCAAAATTCCATACTTTTCCAGACTCAAATAATTTGTTTGTGCACATTAACAAAACTAACAACACACAAGGCCAGTTCAACATAATTCATTCAAGGATGTAAACATTTGAAACTGTATTGCTCTAAGTCGCAAACGTATGCAGTCCACTCTGTTTACTTAAACTGATTGACTGACTTCCCTCTTATTTCGCTTTGACTTGTAAACTGTAGTGCAGATAAACTCAGGAGTTACAGTAAAACGCATGAACGCCAAAAGGTGGCGATATTTCACTACAACTTTAGTGCCCTCACTTCAGCGACAATCTTGCTAGATCATTTGGCTAGTAAGCTCGCAAGCCACTGCAGAAGCAGCTGATTTGACTACAACTGTTGTGGCACATGCAAATACTACACATTCCCACAAACAATGGCTGTACACAGCACTTAAAATTAACCCATGCCATTTAACTTACTCACTGACTCTATATATAGGCAGCTAACAAATCCATGCATTCAAATCATTATCTGGGTGCCCCAGTGCAGTACTGCGGTAATGAGCGCTAGCTTCAGTTCATCAGCTTTCATCAAGCTTGGTCTGGCAACATTTTGGCAGCGCTGGCTGCCTGCTCCAAACACAATGAAAAAGACTCTGATTCCATGATCAATTTATTTTTTTGAAATTCTGAATTTTATATTTTAGTAAAAAAAAATAGGGCCAATAGTCTGTAAACAAATATTTTTCCATACTCTCTTTTTTCCATACTTATCCAGACCTGGAAATAACTGAAATAGAATTCCATACTTATCCATACTGTGTAGGAACCTTGTAGTTAATCATTTTAAGCAACTGGTGAATTGATGTTGATGTTTTTAGCAAGTCTGAAAAAAGTTACGTCTCAATTATGAGACTAATTAATTAACTAATTATGCAACTGACCAACGAGCTAACTTATGATAAATTAATAAGTAACTGAATAAAATAACTCCACTTGTTAGCTAAGGTTAACCACATTGTTAAATAGGTTAACCACATTTGGTGAGACACAGTTTTTATTATAACTATCAAACTTACAGATTGAAAGGTTGCTCAAGTTCGTGGTCATGGTGGCAGGTATGTTGCATGGTGTGGTTGCGCTGGTGCGAATGTCTGCACTGTAGTCAGAAAAATTTGAGAATAGAGCGGTTCACTGAGTGGGCATGTTCTTTTTTTGATAGGGCGGAATTAACAAAAATTGCATGCTGTAAATGATAAATGTCAGTTGGGTGTTGTGATTAATGAATGGTAGACAATTGAATATTAGAGCAACACTGTTCAATTAAAAAAAATGCTAATCATCCATCCATCCATTTTCTTCCGCTTATCCAGGGCCGGGTCGCGGGGGGCAGCAGGCTAAGCAGAGAATTCCAGACGTCCCTCTGCCCAGCAACGTTTTCCAGCTTTTCTTGGGGGACCCCGAGGCGTTCCCAGGCCAGACGAGATATATAATCTCTCCAGCGTGTTCTGGGTCTACCCCGGGGCCTCTTCACCACCTCAGCTGGCCCCTTTCGATGCGAAGGAGCAGCGGCTCTACTCCGAGCTCCCTCCAGATGTTTGAGCTCCTCACCCTATCTCTAAGGCTGAGCCCAGCCACCCTACAAAGGAAGCTTATTTCAGCCGCTTGTATCTGCGATTTCATTCTTTCGGTCATTAACCAAAGCTCATGACCATAGTTGAGGGTTGGAACCTAGATGAAGTGGTAAGTCGAGAGCTTTGCCTTCTGGCTCAGCTTACTTTTCACCACAGCGGTCCTGTGTAGCACCCGCATAACTGCAGATGCCACACCGAACCGCCTGTCCATCTCCTGCTCCATTTTTCCTTCACTCGTGAACAAGACCCCGAGATACTTGAACTTTCTTGCTTGGGGCAAAGACTTACTCCCCAGCTGGAAGATGCAATCCACTGGTTTCCGGCAGAGAACGATGGCCTCAGACTTGGAGGTACTGACTCTCATCCCGACCGCTTCACACTCAGCTGCAAAAGGCCCCAGTGCCTGCTACAGGTCACGGTTCAATGAAGCCAACAGAACCACATCATCTGCAAAGAGCAGAAACACAATTCTGAGGTCCCCAAACCAGACACTCTCCTCCCCCTGGCTGTTCCTTGAGATCCTGTCCATTAAAATCACAAACAGGATCGTCAACAAGGGACAACCCTGGAGGGGGCCAGTTCTCCTCCCCTGCTGAACACAGCCTGAGCCAAGCCCTGCTTTCCCTTTCTGAGTCGTCTAACGGTTTTCCAGAACTTCCTTGAGGCCAACCAAAAGTCCTTCTCCATGGTCTCCCCGACAACCAGTACCTGTCAGCTGTTTCCAGGGTCCCCTGGGTCAACCAAGCTAGAAAGGCCTCCTTCTTCAGCTTGATGGCCTAGTTCACTGCCGGTGTCCAACTGCGGAATCTTAGGTTGCTGCCACGACAGGCACCGACGACCTTCTGGCCACAACTCCTAGCAGCCGCTTCCACAATGGAGGCTTTGAAGATAGCCCACTGAGACTCCATGTCCCCAGCCTCCCCCGGGATGCGCGAAAAATCTGCGCATGTGTTGTACCCCAAAGATATGGTGCGTACTCAGCCTCCTTCCATAGGCCTTGCTGAGCAGCAGGAAGAGGCTGCAGCTTTAGCCCCGGAGCCCGTATGTACGTAGTACCTATTATGCCCTGATATCACGATTCAGTTTTCTGTCTCGACGATGCATATCGTCACATTTTTATATCGCAATATTTCATGGCACGATATTTCGTCACACCCCTATTAAATGATAAATGGCAATTTTGTGTTGTGAAATGATGAATGTAAGATGGGATAAATGATGATTATCTTTAAATTAATCAAATCACTTAATTTATCACTCCATTTTTCATTAAACATCCATTTTTACAGCTCCATTTTTCAATTCACATGCATTTTCATCAACTCCATTTTTATCAGTTAATTTTTTTACTTCCACCCCACATAACACAGAGTCCAAACCAACAATAAATTCCTTTTCTATAGACAGCACCTTGCAGCTTGTGAATTCAACTGAATATCTAAAATTACAACCACCTTCCTCAATATAGCCTTACTAGAATTAACCAGAAAAGATGACAAAACTTAGACACACTTTAAGGTTAGGCAACAAAACCACTATAGTTACCCTTTGCTTCACTTTAAGATTAGGCAACAAAACTACTATGGTTAGGTTTAGGAAAGAACTATTTGGGGGCTAAAAACTACTATGTTTGTACAGTGAAAATGAAACTGAACGTTGTGAACACGGGACACGAATGAAAAGGTGATTGTAACGTGACGCACGGGACACAAATAACGGTCTCCCCAAATGAAAGCCTTGTGTTTGTTGGACCCATCCACCTCCCGTCTTGCCCGCCCTGTGTGTCTTTTTTCGCTCTTTAAACTACGTCACCCCACTGCCGGCGCAATTTCTCGGAGTGTTTACTATTGCCGCGGATGGGTTTACATTGTAATTAATAACGCTAAGGGGCGGTATCCAATTCCAGTGACACATCCTCGGTGTTTGACAACTTTGGAATGAGAACAGGCTCCTCAAACACATACTACAGCGAAAAGGGGAGCTGCACAGTCCTATTTCGTATGTGCTACACCCTTTTAAAAGGCTTCGCTATTGGTTTATCCAATCAACGTTCCGCCTTGGCACGCTGATGTTACGTGTCTACAGAGGCGTTTTTGGATGTGAAGCAAAAGCAAAGCAAAAAGCTCCATCTGTAGTTGACCTGTTTAAAGGCAGCTGGGAGAATCAGAGAAGTTTCTGAGCATTCGTAGGCCCTGTCACAGCACATGAGCCCAGCCAGCTCTACTGTCAGGACTCTTTCATGTGACCTTTGCTTTTACTCTGTAACAGATCCGACTTGAAATGTAGCAAAGTACAATTCTTGATTTAATAGATACGTAAGTAAAAGTAGAATTACTGATTGTTTTAAATACACAAAAAACTTTGTTACAGTAAGGTAAGTAAATGTAATTTGTTACTTCCACCCCTGATTAAAATCGATAAAACAGTGTCTAAAACAGGGTTCAGTGTCTCGCTCAAGGACACTTCAACATATGTGGACATGAGAAGCAAGGGATCGAGCTACCAACCATCTGACTGAGCCACGGCCGCCCCAATAAAATAGTTTGTAGCAGTTTGTTGCAGTGATTCATTTAAAAGATAACTTAATGTGTGGGAGATTAAACACACACATGCACATACACAAGGAGTTGTAAGATTACTCATCATTTTTAATCTACATTAAATGCCACTCCCTTGAACCTGATATGCTAATGAGCTCAGAAAAAATAAATCTAATCTCAGAATACTGCTCAGCGGCACAGAGGCCAAGGACCCCTGTCAGTACAGATGCACAACCTAGGATTAATAGGCATGGTGTGAAACATACCGAGCACTAACATTCACTGAAAAATCTTTATACAGAAAACAGATACTGTTGTGTTATATTTTCTTGATTTAAGGCATTTTGTTGCAAATGTTATCTCAGCATTAATGATCATTTATGCATGGAACTTAAATCCTTAATCAACAGGTCTGAAGATTTCTGTAATGAATCAGCAAATGTATCTGGCATGGCAGCAGTTACAACTTCATATTTATTATGTATTTTCGTTGGCTGTTTATCAGTTCTTATAATGTGTGGAAACCTTCTTGTAATAATCTCCATCATTTACTTCCAACAGCTCCACACTCCTACAAACTATCTGATCCTCTCTCTGGCTGTGGCTGACCTGCTTGTTGGGGTTTTAGTTTTACCCTTTAGTGTAACACTGGCTGTATGCTCATGTTGTTATCTTGACTTACTCTGTAAGGTACGAGGAACCTTTGATATGCTTCTGTGCGCGTCCTCTATTTTGAATTTGTGTTGTATATCTGTTGACAGATATTACGCAGTCTGTCAGCCTCTGAGGTACAGAACTAAAATAAATGTCCGTACTATCGTCAACATGATCCTTGTGAGCTGGACTGTTTCTGCACTAATTGGAATTGGAAACACAATTTGGGGACTGAGCAAAGGGCAATCTAATAGATGTCTTTTATTTCAACATAAAAGTAAGCCTACTGCAATTATGGGAGCAATTTTTACGTTTTACCTCCCAGCTATCGTAATGTTCTCCATCTACCTAAAGATTTTTATGGTGGCACAGAGACAGGCACGCAGCATCCAGAACACAACCTGTCAAAACAAAAAGTCTGGAGCAACTATCAGTAAGATGGAGAGAAAGGCCACCAAAACTCTGGCTATTGTGATGGGAATTTTTCTAATCTGTTGGACTCCTTTCTTTCTTTGTATCTCCTTTCACCTTTTCAATAATAACACAATACCACCTACTGTGATTCAAATGTTTAAGTGGCTTGGATGGTCAAATTCAATGCTCAATCCATTTGTCTATGGTTTCTTTTACACCTGGTTTCGATCATCTTTCAGAATGATCATTACTGGCAAAATATTTCAAGGTAATTTCACTAATTATAATCTTTTTTGACTGTGACATATAGTGCTTACATGATGTATACTGTATATCACTAATGTTATAGTTTGACCCTGAAGCTTAGCTTCTCTTTTCCACTGCATGTCATATATTTACACCAAAATTGCCACTGTACTATACAGTATCTACTTGTACAGATGTAATAGACGTAATCTCAGTCTGAATGTCTGTAAATAAATGTAGGATCCATATATCTCATTGTGTCTCAGTTTGTATTCAGTTTCTACTCTTCTTGTGTTGAATATAGTGTCATAATTCTGAACAACAATTTTAGTCTTTGAACATTACTTCACAATTAAAAGGAAGAGCTGCACCGCTCTGCATGCTTATATGACATATCCGGTTTTGTCAGTTTCCTGCTAGCTGTATGCAGCTGTAATAATGGATATATTGGCTGTAATTCATCACTTTTATTATTTTACAATACACCCATGGGCTATATGCTGTAAGCCTGTACCGTGATGGGTGTATCAACGTCTTTGTTACGAAACAACTGGCTATCAGCCAGTGGTAGCACGACAAAAGCAGAATTTAACATATTTGAAGGCTATTTACTTGCAGGGCAAAAGCACAGGGCTCAACCTCTTACACATCCATGGTCTGTGGTCTATTGCTCTAAAAATCTGTGTGCTGATTTTTCTAATTTCCATTCCTATCCATCGCTCACTTTATGATCCACTGGGAAAGCGCCTGGGCAAAAAAGTTTAATAAATAAATAAATAAGTCAATAAGTAAATAGTTATATTAATATGCATATTTATAATACATTTATTTCTAGCCATTTTGGTAGAGACATTAAATATGAATAGACATATTTTTGGCTGGACCGCAGAGGGCCAGCCCTACAGACGCAAAAGTCTGTCACTGAGTGAGTGAGTGAGTGAGTGAGTGACTGACTGACTGACTGAGTGATGAAGTTACAGGATTGGTCGGCAGACTGCTGGAGCTTCCTCATTGGTCGTTGCTCTTTCAAAATGAAAAGGCAGAGAACAGTTCTGTGTTTACGTTTTCTGGGGAGCGTGTCAGCGGTTCAATGTAACATAACATAGTGCTGTTGTTGTGCATGTGTTATTGTTTATGTTCGTTTAAGTTACGTTATGTTCGTAAATTTTCGCCTCGCTTTTCTCCATTTCCGCCATGAACTGACTATCTAGCAGCCACACGTCACTACTGCGGTATGAACCCAAAATAAACAGACTGTGCTATGATATAATTGCAATAAACAGATCAAAATAATGCCGAAATAACAACATAAATATATTTTGTAAAAAGTCTGAATTCATTCTTTGTCAAGTCTGTCCGCAACACAACAAGCAAACAACTTTTAAAATGCTTGTTTTCTGAATAGAGTTCGGATCTATCAACGCCAGGCTATGCTAACATTGTAGCTACTCAATCAAAACTCAACATAACGTCATCTAGGCATAAATACGGCAGCGACGTTGTTGTAAACGGATCAAAGTCTGCCGAAATAACTACATAATGATGCTGATTAGTAAAAAGTCTGAATTCATGCTTTGTCAGGTCTGTCCACAAGACGAGAAGCAAACAACTTTTAAAATGCTTGTTTACTGACTGGAGTTTGGATCGATCAGTGGCAGGCTACGTTAACACAGTAGCTGCTCCATTAATACTCCATCTAGGAATAAATACAGCAGCAACGTCAGTGATGACAGCGGGAATATCTTAACGCTGATAAAATTTCGCGACGTATGTATATTGAACACCACTTATATGATGAATGCTTTTGATACACATGCTTTCATAAAATACTGAAATACTTTTAACCTTGCATACTGTATGTCATGCTAATACCTTTTCACCTTGTATAAAATGTATAATATACTGATTAGTAAATGTTACCATTTACTATTACTGAATGCCATTTGCTTCATTATAAGTTGGCTTTCAATCAAACATTAAGATATAATTGAAAAAAACTGTTCACAAAACATTATAGATATGACCACTGACTATTTGTGTAAGAATTTAGCTAAACAATTCACAGACTTGACCATACGGTCCAGCCATATACTCGGTTTTGACCGAGTCTTGTTTTTTTACTTTTGTACGACACTTTGTATGCGGATGTTTTACTGGCGTCCGGTAGTCGCTTTCAGTCCGAGATGTTGGAAGCGTAGCTTTGCTGATGGGTGCTGATGTTGTCTTTCAATTCTTATCAATATACGTTCTTTGCTACAACCCCTGAACGATCGAATAGTGGCCGGTCCCGACAGCGGCCCGTCAAATTTTTAAGAGGTTCATTAAAAATCGCAAGTTGCATTAATGCATTAAAGAAACTTGTGGCATCAAAACGAATTTGCATTAACACGTTCTCACGTTAACTTTGAAAGCCCTAGTAAAATGTACTTAGATAAAAGTAGATCAGTTCAAATGTACTATGAGTAAATGTTACTGCGTAAGCTTTTTAAAAGGAAAAAAGGGAGGTGGAAGGAGGGTAAAGAAAAAGATGTATATAATGATGATGTTATACGATAGACATATTAAATTAAAGACAAAGTTAGGCTACAAAATAGAGTACATTAACATGTCAATGTATAGACATCATACCACAGTATGAGGGATGCAACTAACAAAAATTAATTGATAAAAATGGAGGTGATGAAAATGCATGTGCATTGAAAAATGGACTGTAAAAATGGATGTATAATGAAAAATGGAGTGATAAATTATCAAGTGATTTGATTAATATAAAGCCGATTTGATTAAGACAATCGTGATATGATGAAAACAGAGCCATGTTTCATCATTTTCCCCCTCTTACATTCATTATTCATCATTCACAACACAAAATTGACATTCATCATTTAATGAAAGTTGCCTCAAGGGTTGGAGTAACAAAAATAATTGAAGAAAAAGGAAATGATGAAAATGCTTACGAATTAATTATGGAAATGTATGTGAATTGAAAAATAGAGTGATAAATTGTCAATTGATTTGATAAACTTAATTTTATTTGAAACAGTGTTGATCTTACAATGAACTGTCGACCATTCGTCTTTCACAACACCCAAATCATATTTATGGTTCACAGCATGCAATTTTTGGCACTTCCACTCAAAATGTCAATCAAAAACCATGCCCACTGACTAACTGATCAAATTTTTGGCTCTCAACTTGCAGGCCTCGTCACAAGCTGCACTGTGCATGTGCAATTCTCAACAGAGATGAGTAGGAAGCAAGATGGCTCACTCGTTAGCTCCATCATCAGCTCCTGAAAAAACTGTTTTTTTCTGAATGTTATTAACACTTTTAAAAACAAATTTTAACATCTTCTGGATGCAGTCTGATGAGATATATGATATGAGCATACACTGCAACAGGAAATAAACTGGGACACATTTGGAATGTACATTTAAAACTGTGAAATGTTCTATATGTCTATGAATGTCTCACACATATAGGCTATGCCTATGTGATGTACATATAAGTCACCATATATATTCATATCATATACCTCAGACATCCAGAAGACATTTAAGCATGTTTTTAAAAAGTCTTAATAACATTCTGAATTAAACAACATTGTTTTTTCCGGAGCTGATGATGGAACTTACCTAATACTAACGAGTGAGCCATTTCGCTTCCTTCTTATCTCTGTTGAGAGATGCACATACGTAGTACCGATCAGGTAGGATGTACAAGTACAATGGCAGCGGCATATCGAGAGAGGGCAGTGAAAGAACTCATCCTACAAAATCTGTTTTTCAAAAACTCTGTAGTTAGTTGTTCTACTACTAACGATTACTGAGGTAAGAAATCAGTTTCGAAGTAGGGTAATTTTCTCATAGACTTCTATGCAATTGGACTTCTTTTTGCAGCCAGAGAGTCGCCCCCTGCTGGCTATTAGAAATACAAGAAGCGAAGGAGAAGAAAGGCAACCTCACAGTTGTCTGGCTTTACTGCGCTAACACTTATGGGTCCATTCCCCACAGTTTGATCCAAGTTTCTATGGACCACTACCACATCCCTTATCACATCCAAGGCCTGATCACCAGCTAATTCATAGACATCAAGCTGTGATTCCAATCTGCCAGGTTTACAACAAAGTAGCAGTACATTGAGAAAGGAATTGTAACAGGGTGCACTGTCTCCCCTATCTTGTTTGTCATGGGAATGAACCTGATCATCTCAGCAGCCAGCAAAGGGCCAAGAGGACCAAAGACGGCTGCAGGAAGCCAACAGCCAGCAACAGGGGATTCATGGATGACCTCACGGTGACAACACCAATCCATGTGCAGGCAAGATGGATCCTTGCGGAACTCGATCGCATGGCTACTTGGGCGAAGATGACCTTCAAGCCCAAGAAATTAAGGTGTCTGGTCATCCAAAAGGGCAAACCACCTGAAAGGTTCAAGGTACTTGTTCAAGGGGAAACAATCCCAAACATACATGGGAACCCAATTAAGTGCCTTGGAAAATGGTACAATGATACCATAACAGATAAATCAGTATCTCCAGCACGGAACAAGTTGAAGAGTGGCTGTAGAAGACTGACAAGTCTGCTCTGCCCGGGAAATATAAGTTTTGGATCTACCAACTTGGCCTGCTACTTAGACGTATGTGTCCCCTAACCGTGTATGAATGCCTATATCATCTGTTGAAGGAGTGGAGAGGAAGATCGACAAGCACCTTCGTAGATGGCTGGGAATACCCCAAGCTTTACATCGATCAGGCTCTAGGTCTGGACAGCTCCAACTTCCCTTGTCTTCACTTGTGGAGGAGTTCAAATTTGCCAAATGCAGACTCTCCTTGACATATAGTGACTCTCAAGACCAGCTCATCAGGGAAGCAGGTATAAGAACAAGATCAGGGCGGAACTGGGCCGTCATGCACTGCAATTAACCAGGCAGAACGATCTCCTAAGACCAGAGATATCATTGGTAACCCCTGCATCGGAAGACAAGGCCTCAGAACGTCCTATTTCCAGCAGTGGTCAAAGTCCACTCTTAGGGAAAAGAGAACCTTGATCCAGGAAGAAGGAAGTAGAGCTTAATCCATCAAGCTTGGAACTCAAGGTGCCTGGACATGATGGGACCTCCCTAAGAGAACCATCACATGGACTGAACTGTGGTGGCTATAGCCTTTTTGTATTTCCTTTCTACTCAGATCAGTGTATGACACCTTCACAACTCCGGTCAACTTATACAGGTGGGGAATGAGGGAGGATCCCCTCTGTAGGTTGTGTGAAGCCAAAGGAACCATGGCGCACATCCTATCAGGGTGCAAAACTGCTTTGACCCAGGGGAGATATAGATGGCGCCATGACAAGGTGTTGACAATGCTCGCAGATATCTTGGAGCAGGAAAGGAGAGAGAAACATTCAGCCAAAACAAAACCATTGCTGATCACCATCACCTTTGTAAAAGAGGGCCAGAGGTCTGTCGTCCAGGGCGAAGCCAAGCTGCTGCAGGTAACCAAGGGATGGGAAATGAAGGTTGACCTGGGGAGAAAACTGCAGTTCCCTGAGGTGGTATTGTCCGCAACTCTGAGACCAGACAATGTCATGTGGTCTTCTGAAGGAAAGAAAATCATCCTGGTAGAACTAGCAGTCCCGTGGGAGGAAGGCTGTGGGGAGGCAGCAGATGTCGTATATACAAATATGTATTACACTTGTAATACAATTTGTTAAGTTTGCTAAGTTCGTATTACAAACTTAGCAGACTTAACAAACACCAGTGTCACTCTTCTTCTTCTCTCCTACTCTCCTTCACCTTTTACAGCAATTCATGTGAATATGGTTCATTGTTAATTATAGATACATATTTTTATATGAATTATTATTATTATTTTAATATAATAATTATAATAATTAATCTGCTCCATGCAATAAGGCTACATCAGCCACAGGTGTGGCGGAGAATGCTGTCAACCGCCAGTAGGCTAAACTTTGTGCCGACTTTCCTCAAGAGAGGCATCAGGGATGCAAAGCGCAAACACAAACAGCGCATTGAGGATCAATTTAACAACAACAACCCCAGCAGCATGTGGAATGGTATTAAGGCACTGACTGACTACAAAACCACCAATCTGCTGCCCAGTGATGACGCCACACTGCCTGATGTCCTGAATCAGTTCCTTGCCCGCTTTGACAATCAGGTAAGGTTTTAAGAGTGGTAAGCCCTTACAACCAGAATGAAAACCAGGCGGGATGGAGGTGTATAACGAGGTTGACAAATGAGCAGATGAGCCAGACAGATTTTTTCAGAGCTCTGTTGTTTTTTTTTTAACTGGTGATTTGAAGCAAGTGACAAAACGAATTCCACAATCCCACCCATGGCAAACAGGCAGCTGGACACTGAAACAGGTTTTCAGGTAAAGCAGAAGAAGAAGAAGCACTCAACCTGACCCCCACCTTGCTCTGAATCTGTGTCAGCTCAAACCATTAACCCACCTGCTGGAGAGTCAACACTGGTTCTACAGCACCACCAGGTGAGGACCACCCTGAAGAAGGTTAATGCAAGTAAGGCGGCAGGCCCAGACAGAGTGCCCGGCCGGGTACTGAAAGCATGTGCCGGTCAGCTGATGTGAGTGTTTACTAAAATATTCAGCCGTTCATTACAACAAGCTGCTGTTCCAACATGCCTTAAATCCTCCACCATCTGTTTCCAAAAAAAATCATCTGTGAAGTGTCTGAATGACAATCGCCCAGGGGCATTAACACCCATAGCCACAAAGTTTTTTGAGAAACTCGTGCTTTCACACATCAGAACCATCATCCCACTTGATCTGGATCAGCACCTGTTTGTTTACCAGGAAAACCCATCCACAGAGGATTCCACCATTGAGAGCATCCTGACTACCTGCGCCACTGTGTGATACGCCAGCTGTACAGCCGCCGAGCGAAAAGACCTGCATCAGGTGGTGAAGGCGGGCCATTGCATGCTTGGGACGGAGCTCCCGAACCTGGACACCCTCTATGCCCGTCGACTGAGGGAGAAGGCTGGCAGAATTATCAGAGACCCCACACACCCCGGCCACTCCCTGTTTGAACCGCTGCCGTCCGGCAAACGGATCAGGACAATAAGATCCCACACAAACGGACTGAGGAACAGCTTCTTTCCCAGAGCTGTGGCCTCCATCACACCCCTCCCTGCCCAACCACAGAACAGATTACAGGAACAGTGAAGATACACACACACACACACACACACACACACACACACACACACACACACACACACACACACAAACACACACACACACACACACACACACTGCAACAGACAACAGATTATTACAAATTATTATTAACACAGTTTTTTTAAACATCTATCTTTAACATCTACCTCTGTAAATTTGTACCTTTGTACTTGTAAATGTATAAATTCAAATTTAAACCTGCAATAGGCAGAATGTTTTTGGCATCATTCGGCAAAAATTCCATAATAACCTTTCAGCATATTGTAATTCAAGTGTTCTGAGAGATAACTAGACTTCTGCACCTCCTCATGCCTCTGCTTTCAGGCTTTACAAAATCTAGCCTGTGACTCATTTCCTCGACTGATCTCAACATGGCTGTCGGGTCACAAACTTATTGATTCATATTTGATCAGCGCTGCCTAGTTGGACCGCCGGCTCATAGACGGCCAGACTCCAGCTCGGCTCTGACTGGTTTTCCTCCGGTCTGTGAAATCTCGCAGATGCCATTAGGAGGAAGACACAGAGGCAGATGATTTTTTTCAGATTACCTGTTTTATGCACTACTCTCAAAGGATATCGTGACTGTTTTATATAAATAACTTTTTAAAATCATATTTGCTCCATTGCTACCCATTGCAGCTTTAAGCAACACTATTACTGTTTGCCAACCTTGTGATTAAAGGATGACCCGCTCTCTCCCCTGAGCCACAGCCACCCCAATAAAATGGTTTCTTGAAGTTGCAGTGATTCATTTAAAAGATAACTTAATGTGTGCGAGATTAAACACACACATGCACATACACAACGAGTTGTATGATTAGTCATCATTTCGACCTACATTAATGCCCCTCCCTTGAACCTGATATGCTAATGAGCCCAGAAAAAAATAAATCTAATCTCAAAATTCTGCTCAGCGACACAGAGGCCAAGGACCCCGTCGGTTCAGATGCACAAACTAGGATTAATAGGCATGGTGTGAAACTAACTGAGCACTAACTTTCACTGAAAAATCTCTCTATACAGAAAACTGAAACTGTTTTTCTGGATTTAAGGCATTTTGTTGCAAATATTATCTCAGTATTAATGATCATTTATGCATGGAACTTAAATCCTCTATCAACAGGTCTGATGATTTCTGTAATGTATCAGCAAATGTATCTGGCATGACAGTTACAACTTCATATTTATTATGTATTTTTGTTGGCTGTTTATCAGTTCTTATAATGTGTGGAAACCTTCTTGTAATAATCTCCATCATTTACTTCCAACAGCTCCACACTCCTACAAACTATCTGATCCTCTCTCTGGCTGTGGCTGACCTGCTTGTTGGGGTTTTAGTTTTACCTTTTAGCGTTACGCTGGCTGTATGCTCATGTTGTTATCTTGACTTACTCTGTAAGGTACGAGGCATCTTGGACATGTTTCTGTGCACATGTTCTAATTTGAATTTATGTTGTATTTCTGTTGACAGATATTATGCAGTCTGTCAGCCTCTTAGGTACAGAACTAAAATAAATGTCCATGTTATTGTGATCATGATCCTGGTGAGCTGGACTGTTTCTGCACTATTTGGAATTGTAAACACAATCCAGGGAATGAACCAAGGGCAATCTAACAGGTGTGGTTTATTTCAACATACAATAAGGCCGACTGCATTTATGGGAACAATTTTTACGTTTTACCTCCCAGCTATCGTAATGTTCTCCATCTACCTAAAGATTTCCATGGTGGCACAGAGACAGGCACGCAGCATCCAGAACACAACCTGTCAAAGCACAAAGTCTGGAGCAACTATCAGTAAAATGGAGAGAAAGGCCACCAAAACTCTGGCTATTGTGATGGGAATTTTTCTAATCTGTTGGACTCCTTTCTTTCTTTGTATCTCCTCTTACCTTCTGAATAATGACACAATACCACCTCCTGTGATTGACATGTTTAAGTGGCTTGGATGGTCGAATTCAATGCTAAATCCATTTGTTTATGGTTTCTTTTACAAGTGGTTTCGATCAGCTTTCAGAATGATCATTTCTGGCAAAATATTTCAAGGTGATTTTACTAATTATAAGCTCTTTTGACTCTATCATATAGTGCTGACATGTCACTAATGATGTAGTTTGACCCTGAAGGTTATCTTCTCCACTCTTTTTCCACTGTGTGTCATATATTTACACTAAAATTGCCAGTGTACTTTGAGTACAGTATCTGTACAACTCAGTGTGCAGATTAAGATGCTGAAACAATATGTAATCTCATTGTTAATGTCTTTAAATAAATGTAGGATCCATATATCTCATTGTGTCTCATTTAGTTTGTATTCAATGTATTCATTATCATTCTGCAGACATTGCCTCCATATTTTGAATGCAAGAGTGTCATACTCCTGAACAATATTTTTAGTCTTTGAACATTACTTCACAATTAAAAGGAAGGTCCTTGCTATAGCACACAAAGTTTTAAACTGGAAACTTTAAACTGGAAGGAATCAATGAATGGTGAAATGATCTTCTCTTTATAGTAGTTTTCAGTCAGTGACTTCATCATTTTGTATAGAAATAGATTTCTAGTTTCATCATTCTAAATTATATTTAATACACAAGGGTAACTACTGAATGAGTGTATTTACAGTAAAATGTAAATCAGTCATTTTAATCCCGTCAGATTTTTAAGAAGTTCATTAAAAATCGCAAGTTGCATTAATGCATTAAAGAAATGAGTGGCGTTAAAACGAATTTGCGTTAAAATGTTATTTTCACGTTAACTTTGACAGCCCTAGTAAAAATGTACTTAAGTATAAGTAATTCAGTTCAAATGTACTATGAGTAAATGTTACTGCGTAACACTTTTAAAAGGAAAATGGGGGTGGAAGGAGGGTAAAGATAAAAATGTATAATGATGATGTTATACGATTGACATATTAAGACAATGTTAGGCTACAAAATAAAGTGCATTAACATGTAAATGTATAGACATCATACCATAGTATGAGGGGTGGAATTAACAAAAATTAATTGATAAAAATGGAGGTGATGAAAATGCATGTGAATTGAAAAACGGACCTTAAAAATGGATGTATCATGAAAAATGGAGTGATAAATTATCAAGTGATTTTATTAATTTAAAGCCAATTTGATTAATACAATCGTGATATAATGAAAACAGAGCCATGTTTCATCATTTTCCCCCTCTTACATTCATTATTCATCATTCACAACACAAAATTGACATTTATCATTTAATGAAAGTTGCCTCAAGGGTGGGAGTAACAAAAATAATTGAAGAAAAAGGAAATGATGATAATGCTTACGAATTAATAAATGTATGTGAATTGAAAAATAGAGTGATAAATTGTCAATTGATTTGATAAACTTAATTTAATTTAAAATTTAACTTAATTTTATAAATGTTGCTCTTAGAATCAACTGTCGACCATCCGTCTATCACAACACCTAAATGACATTTATGTTTTACAGCACGCAATTTTTGTTACTTCTGCCCAAAATATCAATCAAAAACCACGCCCACTGATCAAGTTTTTGGCTTTCAACTTGCAGGCCTGATCACAAGCTGCACTGTGCATGTGCAATTCTCAACAGAGATGAGAAGGAAGAGAGATGGCTCACTCGTTAGCTCCATCATCAGCTACTGAAAAAACTGTTTTTTTCTGAATGTTATTAACACTTTAAAACATTTTTTGAACATCTTCTGGATGCAGTCTGATGAGATATATGATATGAGCATACACTGCAACAGGAAATAAACTGGGACACATTTGGAATGTACGGTTAAAACTGTGAAATGTTCTATATGTCCATGAGTGTCTCACACATATAGGCTATGCATATGTAGCGTTATGTAGCGTTATTGCATAGACCAGATTAATAATCAATCATTAATTGATATCAAAATATGTATCTATAATTAATAACCCAAAATTATTAATCATAATCTATGAATTGTTATAAAAGGTGAAGGAGAGTAGTGACACTCAGCTTCAAATATCACACAAAACTAGTTTCAATACCAGACTTTACCCAGGCGCCACCCAGTTTTATAAAAACAGAGAAAAATTTACAATTTGATATTAATCAATTGAGTCTCTTAATCTCAGGGTTGCTACGGAGTTCTTCGGCATACTGGACAGTGATTTGAATTGTTTATATACACACAAAAAATCAAGTAACCAAGTTCTTTATAAAGTGAAGTGTTTATTCGATTCGATTCATGGTGGATGGGGGTTGTGCTGTTTGGAGTAGAGTGGTGGCAGATTCTGTCTGGAGCAGGGCATTTTGGATCTTTCGGATCCAACTGGTTCGACCCGGATTGAGTCGTTTCTCTCCCTCAGTGGCTCTCTTTAGCGTCATCGGGCATCCTCGGATATGGTTGACTGGCATGTCACCTCGATTCACTTTTCCATCTCTCTCTGTCTGGTGCAGCATCTCTGTGTCATTTCTTCAGACCCCCCCCCCCCCCCCTTTTCGTAGCTGAGGGGTCACTCAGTTCAAAATGTTCTTGACTTAAAGTTTTCCTTTAAAGTCTCTTTTCTTCACACTGGTTGGTACCACCAGCACGTCATGGATACAGTAGGGCTGTCTCAGCACTCAGGGCATAGCGGCAAGGCGACAGAGTAGCAAAAGAGATGGTTTGGCATTGCAGGCTCTTCAGCCATATTCAGGTAGGTTGGATGACGATCTCAGCGTGGCGTGAGGTGCTGGGCCTCCGGTCCTCAGGACGGAGAGTAGCCTGTGTCCTCGGTCATGTTCTTTCTCATTCCCCCCCCTTCCCTGGTTTTGCGGGAGAGAAGGGGGGGAAGCAAAGGGCCACAGCTCCAAGAGCAGAAGAACAAAACGACTAGCTGACTTCTTCTTCTTATCAGTTGGGAAAGGGGTGCGGCGTTTAGTTGGTGGGAAACAGCATTCTCCCCCCATCTGAGCAATATACTGATCCTTTCAGTTAAACTTCTTTTGCAGGATTAATACTAGTTAATTTGTTTCACATAATCAATTCTTCCATATTTGACGTCTGGGCTTCATCTGCTTCAAATAGATATCAGACACTCAGGACATAAACCAATGAATAAAACTTGATCAATTGAATTAAAATGGATACACAAATTACACGACACAGATAAACCTTGTTATCGAAACATGTAGTTATACAAATTGATTCTTTGGTTGACATTATGATTTGATACTATCAAGGAACCAATCTCTCTTTAAAACCTTTGTGTGCTCATTTGTCAATTGTGACAGATTGATTAAATCCAGTAGTAAACATAGTGGGAAAGCAATATGTTTTGTGTTATTAAGAGAAAAACACTCTTTCAATCTTGTAAAGCATTTTATTCATAATTAATTATAAAAAAAGAAATACATGACTTGAAAAAATAAATCTACTATTCATTCTCAACTTGATGAACTGTACAAACAGCAAAGTTCATCTTAAGAAGCATTTTTTGCGGGACAATGAACAATTATTTCATATCATTATTAGTTATTTTTAAATTGAATTTTCATTATTGTATTTTATTTGTTACCAGCACAATGCATACAGTATTAGCCCTTGGCCAAACATTGAATAAGCCATTAAAATAACAATAAAACAATGTAACTAAACCACAGCTCTCTCTGGGGAGGTCATTGAAATTATGTTTGAACTACAAGAAAGATGGCAGAGCCAGAGGTAGGCTATGCCATTGCACTTTGGTGGCTGTTTAGCTAACATGCATTATTGAGCTACAATGCTACCAAAACTCAATTTACCTTTCCACACCAATGTGCAAATTAGATTAAAAGCCTACAGACTGTGATTTTATTATCAATTGGCAGAAATGGAATATAATATGAATAAGTATGTTTTGTTAATGTATAATCGACTGAAAATAAATATCTTTGTGTTTTTCTTTGAATGAGCCGTTTATTTCTACATAGGGAGCAGGTCCTCTTCACGGAGCCAGCCGCCATGATTCTACAGTAGCCCAGAATGGACAAACCAAACACTGGCTCTAGATAGGGCTATTCACGTTTTTGCGTCGGCCACCGTAGTTCTACACTCGTCAGACAGGAGATTTTTCAGTTGGTTGCAACCTGCAACCTCACCGCTAGATGCCGCCAAATCCTACACACTGCACTTTTAAATTTAGTGATTTCACAAAATGACATTTTTTTGTGCCAGTACAAGTGGCAAACTAGCTGGCTAGCAGTTAGCTGACACTGTTTTCCAAGCAGTTTAGGCTACATGCATACTGGAAGAGTTTATCACAAGATAGACCTAATGTATCTGCACAGGTACAGTTTTTATTATTAGACAAAAAAGTACCTAAAATTATCTAAAAGAAGCTAAATTATTTTTTGGTCATTAACAAGTTAACAATAATTAACAATACGTTTCAGCCTTAAATAGATAGTAGTACTTTGTTAAATCCTTAGTAGCTACTTTTCAGATAGGAGGTACAATGCTCTGCTTAATTTAAGGGGACATACAGTAGACATGGTAATGGTAAGGTAATCATGAAAAACCCAGAAACTAGTTGGTATGATTCACTACTTGAGTGTACATAAAAATACTAACTTATCATTCTTACACAGTCATTGATATAGAGTTATTCAGAGTTGTGAGACATTCATTAATTATGTTACTTCTTTACTAGTTCCTTTCTCTGGTTGTTGTGCATCTCAATTGTTACCAAACCAAGCAGCAATACACTTCATACTTCAAAATCAGCAGCACAAGGCTACTTCTTCAAAAATACCATTTCACAGTTTCATTCACAATGAAATGTCACTGAACTTTACATTTAATATATGTCACATTTGTTACAGAAATGGGAACAGTAACATTACCATGCAAACATCTTGTAATGCTGATTGCAACACACCATTTTCTTCTGATTACAAAGCTGACCAGCTTTTACAATATCAGTGAACTTTACACTTTCTAGTTTCTGATTATGAACAATAACTGGCAGATCTTTTGAATCAGTAATGAAATAAATTTCATGTGTGATGTGTTGATTCAGATATTCATGAATGACTCCGATGCACCATTGCTGCTTGAGTTTGCAGCTTCTGACACACGGTAAATATCTGAAAGACAAATGACAAATTGTTAATAAGACAGCTTATTCAAGTAAACATAAAAACTGCTGAATTTAAAACATGAACTTACATCTTCTTCTACGCAGTTGATTTATCCAGTTTAGTCCACTGAGAGAGGAAATGCCACCACTTGTACTCTATAGTAGAAAAATATAAATGCATGTAAAATAAAGTGATTGCAGGAAAGACTCTTACATTGTCATTGAGAGTGATTGTAATAATGTCTGTAGAATTTAACAGGTCTGTAAATTCAACTACAGGTAGGATACATTACGACAAACTAAAACTTAAACTTAAAAACGTTCATGCAACAGTTCTGGGATATTAAAAAAAAAAATCACTTACTCTTGTTTGATTATTAGAACCTGTGCTTGATGTAGGTAAGTTTCTTGAGAGGATAGAACGGATCTACAGGCAAAATCATATTCATGTTAATGTCAAAATCCATAGTATTCAACTAATGTGCAATATGGGAAATATTTAGCAAACGCTAAATCAACACTTTAAAATAACAATGTGACATTTTGGGAAATAATCTTATTTGCTTTCGTATAATGTGTAATTTTAATGAGCTTCAGATGCTTGTATAGGCAGAATTTTTAACTGTGGACAGAGCCTGGCTAGCTGCTCCCAGTCTTTATGCGAAGCTAAGCTAATTGCCTCCTGTCTCTAGATCCACACCTAGTGCACAGACATGAGAATGGCAGTGGTGGAAAGTACATTTTCTCATGTACTGTACTTAAGTAAAATTTGAGGTATTTGTGTTTAACTTGTATTTACATTTTGTGCTGCATAATACTTCTACTTCACTACATTTCTGAGGGAAACATTGTACTATAATACACTTTAGTTCTCTACTTTGATTTGATAGTTACCAGATACTTTGCAAATTGCATACAACACCTATGAAAATACAACGGATAGCTAAGTAGCACAAATTAGCTCCACCTTGGCCAACTACAACAGTAAAAACCTGCTTACTTTTTTTTTTAATCTCAGGGAAAGTTTCACTGAGAGTAATGCTCTCTTTTTCACACAGTTACACTTTCACAGCTGGAAGCTGTCCAGTAGAACCACAGTCTGATCTGCTGGCCACTGAGCAGCTCCACTGGAGCAGTTGCTGTTCGACGACCTTCCAGTCACAAGTTCACTTCTCTAACCTTTACGCAGGGAATGCACTGGACGCATGGTGGCCGCGTGGCGGCTGCGTTACCTGTTGTTTTTTATTTCGGCGTCCGTGTTAACAGGTTATAGCATCCACACTGCCCGCGTGAGACGCGTGTCTCAGCTGCGTCTCTTTTAGAGCTCCGAGGTCTCGCATATTTTTGACGCGAGCAGCGCGCGGTTCACAGCAGCAACAGACAGAGAAAGTGATCTATTGACAATATATTGACATCATATCAGCAAGATTACTACAGTTTCAATGTCTAGACATCTATAGAATATGTCACAGACAGTGAAAGTGATCTATTGACTGCATATTAACATCATACCAGCAAGATTACAACAGTTTACATGTCTCTGTCTGTAGAAAATGTTACGGAGATGAAAAAAAGTAAAGACTTGTTTTTAAATCAACACTTCCTGCTTTCATTTAAAAATAAAAGCCCTCAAGCGTTTTTTCTGTGGACAAAATTCCTTCATTTTTTTAACACGAGGCTTTTATTCTGAAATATGTGCAGACAGTGCTGTGAAACATACAGTGACTTGGAGAGCTCCATGAATGAATGTAGTACGGGTTTTAATTGTGGATTATTACTATTATTTACAAATTACCACACGTTTCTAAACCTTTCTCTGTCTAAAATAAATATAAATGACATTTATAATGAAATGAAATGGCTATTATGAAAGGCAAACTCCATGTAGAAAGAAAGAGCTGGCAGCAGCAGCAGCAGCAGCAGAAACGCAGCAGATACGCAGCTGACACGCAGCTGAAACGCAGCTGGTGTGGATGACCGACGCGTCAATCACGCAGCCACCACGCGACGCAGACGGCACTCGGCCACCATGCGTCCAGTGCGTTCCCGGCGTTAGGCCTCCGCACATTAAAGCTGCCGTCGGGAACTTTGAGCAAATATGATAAAAAGTTATTTTTATAAAACTGTCCCAATATCCTTATAGTAGTGCATGAGACAGATGATCTGTGAAGAAAAAAATCATGTTTCTCTGCCTCCTCCTAATTCAAACTGATGGCATTTCCACGATTCAACCGCGCCCCAACAAAAACAACCAATCAGAACCAAGAAGGGCAGCTGTCGATCACTGCTCGCGAAACTCGCAAACTCCTATCAAACTGTCAAACTAGGCAGCGATGATCAAATACGAATCAAGATTCTGTTACTGTAATGCTAATTTTCTTGCCTCAGATGTTTTCAGAGACCATTAAGTGTACTGTTTAACTGTAAAATGAGAAGGTTTGTGACCGCCAAGTTGAAAACAGTCAAGCCAAAACCAAGCAACACCAAGTCAACATACCTTTGAATCGAATAGTGTCCCAAACACTAAAATGAAGAAACCCTGAGAAAAGACAGATGACATGCACATTTCTTTATAATCGGAAGGAAAGAACACAAAATGTGCCATGTAATTATTAAATTATAACCTTGTATTTCATTGGATGCAAATACCTGTAGTGAATTGAAGAATGCAAAGGCAACGTGGAGTCCCCTATTTGTTGACGATATCATGGTTCCCACTCCCAAAGACCATGTCAGTCCAAATAAAGGAGTCAAAATGACCACACACCTTATAATGACCACAATCGTGTGCCTTTCATCTGTTTGGGCGGCATCTCCAACACCTCTTCTTAGCATTTTGAATAAGACCACGATAACAATTAAAAGGTTAATAAAAACTATAGTCAAGGCAGGTATCACCAAGGCCAGCAGGGCCTTTGTCTCGAACCAGTTGAGCCAACAAGCATTGTCTTTCCTGATATATCCATTTCCTGGTGCTGTGACGGCAACAGTGATGACAGCTATAATCAGAGGGCACCCGTAGCCTAATAGGAAGCCGATGGCCAACATGATTGACTTGGACATGTGGGAGAAGACCATGACCGTCCGGTAAAAGAGCAGAAGCCCTGACACAAGCATCCAAAAGAATAGAGCAAGGTAGAAAAAGTGCATAAAAAATGTTGCTGTGCTGCATGGTCCAAGTTGAACTTGATGGTCCTCCCCTGGGTTTTCAAGGGGGTTCTTAGCAATAGAGGCAGCAATGATGAAACAGATGTCAGCGATCAACAGAGACAGGGCAGTGTTAATGATGGAAACATGACGCATGAAGGCAGTGCTATTTCTGGTAATGGCTTTCCAAACGTATCCTTCAATAATGAGACATATTACTAAGCTTGCCAGAGATATCCCAACTCCAACATAAGTGATTATATCCAAGGCTTCTCTCAGATCTGGAGGGATGTCTGTTGCCATCAGAATTGAAAAGGAGGTGAGATGGTTGCAGCTGCAGGTTACCGTGTTGTTTATGTCGGAAACAAACTTACACCCCTCATCATCCCAAGCACCCAGATTATCAAAGAGTGCGAAGTTCCAGAAGACACATTGAGGGTTTAGTGTCAGGGAATTGTTTAGCTTGTCATAGCTCAGAGTAACATTCTCAATTGTTGCGTTTATTTGGACTAGCACAACCGCAGCGTTGATGGCATTATCGATGACAGTGTCATTGCTCGTGCCGTTGAAGAGGCCGGCATCAGAGTTGGAGTTCCGTACTGGCATAACATTATGAAGGGTGGAGAAGGTGATGGTGGTGATAAAGACATTAACAAGGTCGGTGTCTGGAATGTCCATGACGATGAGGTTGTTCAGATCTGCCTTGAAGGAGTCGTTAAACGTGGTTCTATTTATCAGGATCCGTTGAGTCGCAAAGGAAAACTCCCCGACCAATCCATTAGAGAGGGACTCCAGTGCACCCAATAATTCGGAGCTCGTATTGCGGGTTTCATTTGCATTCAGAAGTGTCCAGGACTCTCTTGCGTCATCACCAACGATGACATCAACTGTTTCAAGTACATCCTGCAGATGAAGAGACATAGTAAAAAGTATATTTTTGACATAACACACATAACCTTTAATAAGAGTCTACCGAGGGGAAGGTTTAACCTACCTGCATGACAGATTCACTGACTTCATCAGTGGAAATAGCTGCAATGTTGTTTAGGATGTCAACGATAGCTGATATGGTTTCAGATGAATTTGTAATTGCTGTTTCTTCTTCTCTGACAGTGAGACTTAGATTTCCCGTAAAGTCAGACACGTCTTCCGCAACCAAATCCTGAAAGAATGAAACATTAAAAACACACAAAAAATGTATGACATCACATTTTATTAGTGTGAGATTGCAAATTATTCATGACAAATGCAGAGATGTTTCTTTCTGGCCACTAGAAAATGTCACAGACAACAGCCTTTTAAATCACAAGAATGCAGGGCAGGCTAAAAGAATGAGCTGGAATTAGGGATGTCCCAGTTCGTTTGGCCCAATCCGAGTCCTTCAGTATTGGGGTATCTGCCATACTGAGTCCAATCCAATATTTACTTAAAGGTACTGTTTGTAACTTCTTACTTATAAATCATTGCGGGTCGATGTCCCATGCGTGCTCGCGTGTGGCTATGCTGTTCAGACTCCAACACAAACTACACGGAAGCACCAAAACTGCAAAGTTATATCTAGTGAAGCCTGTCTTACAAAACAGTGTTAACTCTTCCTGCTTCAGCCTCCCGACAGTGGTCAGAAGACACAGGGAAGACCGCCCTGCCTTCACTCACACACCGCGCTCGTTCCCACTCGCTCTCTCGCTCCACCTCTCACGTGCATGCGCGCACACTACACACTGCAGAAGAGTTACGTTATCGTCTCCCACCAAAACTCCGGTGTCTCCCCTGTTCCTTCTGACCGCGGTCGGGAGGCAGAAGCAGGAAAAGTTAACACCAGGATCAGCATTGATTCATGGCAAGACCTTCGTCTGGTCAGCTAACATTACTGCCAAGCAGGTGAAATATAGAGTGATATTGTGTGTTAGCTGACGTGTGTCGCCTCACTGTTTAGACCGGTGCTCGTTCATGTCAATGTAGCGCGAGCACAAGCGCGAGCGCGAGCAACAGGACGCTGACTTTCGTTGACATTGCGGCCACAGGTGTCGCTGTGAACAAGCAATTTCTGATTCTTATATATAGCCCCTTTAAATGTTAAAACGGCTTGCCATATAATACCTGCACCTTGGACAATTAATGAATAACGGAATAACCAGGTTTCTTAGTGTATGTTTAATATCATGTCCTTAACCTGATGATGTGAGTATGTTAAAGATAGGGTCTATGATCTTGGAAAACTAGCATAATTTGAAAGTAGCATGCCTCAGGAGCTCCGTCTAAACCCCCCCCCCTCCCCTTGAAACTCCTTCCACGCATCGTATCTACTTCACATTTTTCGTAGCTATTTCATCACTAAATTCACTTCTGAAAAATTTTGAGGCGAGAAATCAACTGTGTAGATTTAGAATATTGACAGTTTTACGATGTTAGAAGGCGAATCAAACATTTGCTCCGACGTTGTCGGAGTTTAGAAGCTCCACAAACTGCCGGCACAGCTAGCTAGCTCCTGCCGGGATCGCCACCTCTCCACCCGGGCATTCACCTACACAGACCCCGCTATGAGCTGGCTGGAGCTCTCTCAAGAGACCGGTCTCGTAGACGAGGGGCTTTTATTTCCTTGTTGACGGATAGTTCTTTTAAATATCACAACACAAATGTCCATTATAAATTAACATGTGTTTATCTGCCTTTTTGGAGTTGAAAAGCTCCACAATCGCCCGCGGGGGTAGCTCGCTGGAGAGCCGGCCACAGAGCAGCAGAGTGGCCAGGGAAAGAGCAGCCTCTGAGGGGGCAGAGAGATACCTGCTGAGACAACACGACCCTTTTTAACGTTACTCTAATATCTGGAGGGAGATCAGTCCACTCTTTTGTTTCTGTAACTGAAAAAGCAGTTTGAGTAACGTACATTTTGTCGAGCAATGTTTTATATCCGCCGTCTCCCCTCATTAATGATCCTGTTTGTCTGACTTCACTTTGAGCTGTTAGAATAAATAGTTTAAACCTGTAGTATCTTATAAAGTAAACTAACCGAACATAAACAACTAAATCAAAGTTGTATTTTTCGATAATATGGTAATAGTGGTACGAGCTCGTGCTCGTTGTACAGTGTTTTAAGAGCTGACTTTTCTCTTCCATTCTCCAGTAAACGTGAGGCGGCGACGCGCTTTGAGTTCACGCTGGTGCACGCTAAGGGTAGAGTACGAGCAGGGAGGCAGGGAGGCATCTGATTGGTTCTCTAGTACTGGGCACAGAGACAGTGACTGGTAGACGTTTTTACAGGATTACAGCAGCTACAGATGACGGATCTTTTCCGGTCTTTTTTCAGAGCTCATAAGAAATGGATTGCTGTCCGGGTGTAAAGACCATTTCAACCAATATAACAAAAAGTGTATACTGGATAAATCATGGACCCCATCTTTAAGGTACTGATTGACAGACTATATCACATTGGTAATATGTGTGATACATGTGGGTGATTATGGGTAATACACCAGAAGTTGAGTGAAGTTGAAGTTACATTTGGTGACATGACATAACTGATTTTATGCCATGGTGTTAATAACTAATATTTGCCTGTATGGTATACTGTATGTTTCAGAGATTTCTAATGGGGATGATTTGTTATCCCCAGCAGATCACTTACCTTTGAATCAACTAATAATTCCTTGATTTTTGTTAGGATGCAGGTGTCTCTCAAAAATTTCCACTCTCCTGATCTCTGACACTCCGCAGTCTTGCTCCCCTCTTGACCTCTATCACATGCTATGCTTGATATGTCGCCTTCTCGACCAGCTCCATACGTATCATCATCGCATAGAATATCTTAAGAGTTAAACAGTAAATTAGTGTTAGACAAAAAGATGGTAAAATAGGTAAGGAGCAGTATATATTTTTTTTTACATTTTAAATGTTGCTCTTACCCTCTGTGAAAATGGTTATTGCTGTTTCCTTTTGAAAATCTAGATTATCAACCTTACAAGTAAAAACTATTGGCTGTGATTCCCCGCAGCTCCCTAGCAGGTAATCATATGTGATGCAGTAGGTTTCTTCATCGTTAGTGGTGCCAGCTGTGAACATGTAACAGTGTTAATAAAATAACTGTTGACAGCTGAGTCCAGCTTTTCAGTATGGTCATTTGAGGATTTTTTAACATCACTTCATACTTACCTAAGAGTAATTCAGTTGAGCCTCTAAACCACTTGACCATATAGGGGGACTGCACACAACACTGTAGTGATTCTTTCTGTCCCTCTGTCCCCTCACATTTAATGTTAACTTGTGCCTGCAGTCGTATAACGGGAGCTGGTTTGATTTCATTTCCTGTAACATCTCTTTTTTGGGTGAAAGTTATGACTCCGCCCATCAGAGTACATTCGTAAAGTCCTGTGATTAAGAAAAGTATTAATGATTGCATTGGTATACTGTAAAATAAAGAAAAAAATGATAATTGTCAACATGCCAGTATTTTGATGACAATATTTGTGCATGACTGTTGTTTTTTCACTCTAACATTTAATGTAAGATGCAGCTTTATATGGTGTATACTTGGGTAACTACTGCATTATTCACATTTTATGGTGATTTCGTGGGTATTGATTACTTATTAGTTAACAAATTCAGCTAGCTTTGACTTACCAATATCAAGCTGGATGACGTTGTTAACCGTAAGTATAGAGTTCAGGGAAGAACTAGTCACTTTAATCCTTTCACTTTTAATATCTCTTCCTTTAAATTTCCACCTAGAACTAGAAAAATTTCCGACATCAAGGTTTTCAGGAAGCCCACATGTCAACGTCATGGTATTACCAGTATAAATGGTGGGGCTTGCAATGCTGATTGGATCTGGACCTTTGGAGAAAGTAAAAGAGATCAATTTGGAATTCAGTCAAGTTAAACAAAAAGTAATCACCTACGAGTTTTTTTTAACTTACTGTTGTAAAATGTAGTAACAGAGCCAATGACAGGAGCAATATCAACGATTGATGCTGGAATTCTGTTATTTGCTTGGGCTACCTCGACCGGATTAACTTTTGTTGTCTGAACAACGAAGTCTGTAATTATGCTTCCTTCTCTGCAAGAACAAACAAAAGTCAACATTGCAGTGTAAAATGTGTACGTATTCCTGCCCTCATGTTTTTAATGACAGAATTTCTAATACCTGAATCGAGTCACATAGGCATCGATAAACCCTGTCACCATTTTATACTCCTCTTTTAACTGTGGGAGAGATATGGTTAATAATATCAACACTGGAACATGATGAATTGAAAATACAAGTTACAATTGGATATGGTGTTATCAATGCACTTACCACTGGATTAATTCTTGATTCAAGTTCCTTGTATTCAGCACTTGAAGGATTATTTAATTCTTCTGTGTATACTTCGTTTAATTCAACTAACATTTCCAAATTGAATCCTGTTTATTAAAAAGAGATGAAAAACATGATCAAAGCTGTGGATAAACATTTCTTTTTCTTTTTTAGACAGATAGATAGATACTTTATTAATCCCGAATGAAATTTAGGACAGGACAGACAATTATAAATTATGGCTCCTTTTAGTATATATTTGCATTATCAGTGCAGATCAATGGTAAAAGTGCTCATATCCTTTTCAACTATCCTTTGCTACAGCTTTGAGATGTCATGTGGCTGGCGGAATTTAATTAGGCAGTAATCGGTGCAATTTGGTAGATAATTTAAAGTGGCAGTAAGCAGTATATTTTTGGCATCATTGGGCAAAAATTCCATAATAACCTTTCAGCATATTGTAATTCAAGTGTTCTGAGAGATAACTAGACTTCTGAACCTCCTCATGGCTCTGTTTTCAGGCTTTAAAAAATCTACCCACCCGTGACGGCAGACTTTGACCAATCACAGGTAATTTCAGAGAGAGAGCGTTCCTATTGGCTGTGCTCCGGTCATGTGACCGGAACTTGGCGTTTCTTCAAGAGATTTTCAACATGGCTGCTGGGTCACAAACTTCTCATTTAACAGCTAAACTGTACACTACAATATGATTTTGAAAACATTTGAGGCGAGAAATAGGCCTAACACATACAGTATCTTCTGGCTCAATTACTGTAACTGAGTACTATTTGTTAAATTGTGACAGATGTCAATTGAGCATTACAGCATAATCAAACTTTTACTTTGTTTTACTATTAGGTCTGCAAATTACACAGGGCAGTCTAATTTTGGCATGTCAAGTGGTTTAATACTGTTAGTAGGGGTGTCGCGATATACCGGTATTGACCATGCTATTTAAAAAATGAAATATTGATATCATGTTAATAATACACATGATGATACGTAGTTAATCCAGCGCATCTTAAATCACCCTTTTGTACAGCTATGGTTACAGACTCTCTCTCCACCTCCCTCCACTCATATTTTGAGGGTAATTTATTTGCCAAAACAGAGACAAAACACACAATAAAGAAAATTAAAGATGAATTTGACTGATAGCAAAAAAAAATGTTCCTTCAAATTTTCTATTGTCTTATGTAGAATGTAACTCGTGAATTGTGAAATCTGATCTGAGAACTGCAAAATTTTGCAAAATTTTGCAAAAACTCTTGCAAGACTCGCTGCTCGCCGACCTATCCTAACCTTAACTACAGTATTCAAAATCAATGCCTAACCTTAACTATTCAAGATCAATGCCTCACCTTAACTCTTTGAGATCAATGCCTATCATTAACTATTCAAGATCAATGCCTAACCTTAACTGTTTGAAATCAATGCCTAACCTTAACTATTCAAGATCAATGCCTAACCTTAACTGTTTGAGTTCAATGCCAAACCTTAACTGTTTGAGATCAATGCTTAACCTTAACTATTCGAGATCAATGCCTAACCTTAACTGTTTGAGATCAATGCTTAACCTTAACTATTCGAGATCAATGCCTAACCTTAACTGTTTGAGATCAATGCCTAACCTTAACTATTCGAGATCAATGCCTAACCTTAACTGTTTGAGTTCAATGCCTAACCTTAACTATTTGAGATCAATGCTTAACCTTAACTATTCGAGATCAATGCCTAACCTTAACTGTTTGAGATCAATGCTTAGCCTTAACTACTCGAGATCAATGCCTAACCTTAACTGTTTGAGATCAATGCTTAACCTTAACTATTCGAGATCAATGTCTAACCTTAACTGTTTGAGATCAATGCCTAACCTTAACTGTTTGAGTTCAGGGCCTAACCTTAACTGTTTGAGATCAATGCTTAACCTTAACTATCCGAGATCAATGCCTAACCTTAACTATTTGAGATCAATGCTTAAACTTAACTATTCGAGATCAATGCCTAACCTTAACTGTTTGAGATCAATGCTTAACCTTAACTATTCAAGATCAATGCCTAACCTTAACTGTTTGAGATCAATGCTTAACCTTAACTATTCGAGATCAAGGCCTTACCTTAACTGTTTGAGATCAATGCCTAACCTTAACTATTTGAGATCAATGCCTAACCTTAACTGTTTGAGATCAATGCCTAACCTTAACTATTCGAGATCAATGCCTAACCTTAACTGTTTGAGTTCAATGCCTAACCTTAACTATTTGAGATCGATGCCTAACCTTAACTGTTTGAGATCAATGCTTAGCCTTAACTACTCGAGATCAATGCCTAACCTTAACTGTTTGAGATCAATGCTTAACCTTAACTATTCGAGATCAATGTCTAACCTTAACTGTTTGAGATCAATGCCTAACCTTAACTGTTTGAGTTCAGGGCCTAACCTTAACTGTTTGAGATCAATGCTTAACCTTAACTATCCGAGATCAATGCCTAACCTTAACTATTTGAGATCAATGCTTAACCTTAACTATTCGAGATCAATGCCTTACCTTAACTGTTTGAGATCAATGCCTAACCTTAACTATTTGAGATCAATGCCTAACCTTAACTGTTTGAGATCAATGCCTAACCTTAACTATTCGAGATCAATGCCTAACCTTAACTGTTTGAGTTCAATGCCTAACCTTAACTATTTGAGATCGATGCCTAACCTTAACTATTTGAGATCAATGCCTAACCTTTACTATTCGAGACCAATGCCTAACCTTAACTGTTTGAGATCGATGCCTAACCTTAACTATTCGAGTTCAATGCCTAACCTTAACTGTTTGAGTTCAATGCCTAACCTTAACTGTTTGAGATTGATGCCTAACCTTAACTATTTGAGATTGATGCCTAACCTTAACTATTTGAGATCAATGCCTAACCTTAACTATTCGAGTTCAATGCCTAACCTTAACTGTTTGAGTTCAATGCCTAACCTTAACTGTTTGAGATTGATGCCTAACCTTAACTATTTGAGATCGATGCCTAACCTTAACTATTCGAGATCAATGCCTAATCTTAACTGTTTGAGTTCAATGCATAACCTTAACTGTTTGAGATTGATGCCTAACCTTAACTATTTGAGATCAATGCCTAACCTTAACTATTTCAGATCAATGCCTAAACGTAACTGTCTGAGATATATGCCTAACCTTAACTCTTCGAGATCAATGCCTAACCTTAACTTTTCGAGATCAATGCCTAAACTTAACTGTTTGAGATCAATGCCTAACCCTAACTGTTTGAGATAAATGCCTAAGCTTAACTATTCAAGATCAATGCCTAACCTTAACTGTTTGAGATCAATGCTTAACCTTAACTGTTCAAGATCAATGCCTAACCTTAACTGTTTGAGATCAATGCCCAACCTTAAGCTAAGTATGTAAGTATAACCGAATGCTGAGGAAGGCATTCTAGGCAACCAAAAAGGTTACAATTAACTTTCACAAACTGAAAACCCACTGTGAAAGGGTTAAAATTGTAATACAAAAACTTGGACAACAGCCAGACCGGACAACAGCGTATAGAAACCTGTCAGCACAAGGTAGCCACACCCTAAAGCACACCCTGCTTTTTGGTCTATTTGACTCTAAATGGGACCATAATTTACTGAATGAACACCATGCTGTTTTGAAGAAGACTTGAAACTAGCCATTGAGACATAAACTGATGTTTGCAATGTTTACTGAGGTAATAAATCAAGTGAGAAGTAGGGATGGACTTCTCATTGCAACCAGAGGAGTCGCCCCCTGCTGGTTATTAGAAATAATGCAAGTTTAAGGCTCTTTGCATTGGCTTCTCTATTCAGACTCAGAGGTTGCCGCCTGATCCTAACATCATGTTTGAAAGTTTGACCCTCAGTTCTAATGGCCACCAAATGTCACAATGGGAACAGTGGTGTTTAAGATATCTGATATAAGGTAATCAATAATATAAGATATAACTTGTGATCATAAAGCGATCCATAGTGTCGCCTTACCCCCTTTTTGTCAAGAAAACAATACCTGTAACAGTTGTATTAGGAAGCGTTGTTGTAGTTGCAGGTGTAGTTGTAGGTGTCGTGGTCGTTGAAAGGGTACTGGTAGCAGTTGTGTTGTTAGTGGTGGTGGAGATAGTGGTTGTAGTGGTTGTAGCATTTGTACTTGTAACTGTTGTGAGGGTTGTGGTTGGAGTTGGAGCAGAGGTAACTCCTGATGTGGAGTTAGCTGTGTTATTTGGGCTGGTCACACTAGTAGCTGTAAAAGCAACAGTTTAAACATTAGTATAATTAGTTAAATGTCCACAATTGTAAAGTGCACGGAACTTATAGATTCTCAACATTATACTATAGTATTACGAGTCACAGCAGATGGTTTTGTTACAACATACATATTTTGCATAACCATAATTTTAACAATAGTTGTTGCAGCTGTTGGAGCAACAAATGTGAAAAGAACAAATAGAAATTACAATTGAAAAGTGAAATCCTTCAAGTTTAAATAAATTACAAATCTCAACGAGGGGAGGGTTACCCTATCACCCCAGTAGGTATGTCTAAATACATACTGGTAACATTAGGTGCTGGTGTAGCTGTGGGTGTTGTAACATTAGGCGTTGAATCTGCAAAAAAACTATTTATAACAATGTGTTATTGCTGACAATAAAAAACAAAATGATTCAAGTCTTGATTAGTTATTGCCATTTTTACATTTCTATGCTGTAACAATTATTTTCCAACACTCACTTGTTACAATCGTTGTAGGTGTTGTGGTAACTGTTGTTGTGGTCACGTCTGTTGTTGAATCTGAAAAGATTATTTTATAATCACGTATGTTAAACTGAAAAGTGAAATCCTTCAGGTTAAAATAAATTACAAATCTCAACCAGGGGAGGGATCAATGCCTAACCTTAACTATTTGAGATCAATGCCTAACCTTAACTATTCGAGATCAATGCCTAACCTTAACTATTCGAGATCAATGCCTAACCTTAACTGTTTGAGATTGATGCCTAACCTTAACTATTCGAGATCAATGCCTAACCTTAACTGTTTGAGATTGATGCCTAACCTTAACTATTCGAGATCAATGCCTAACCTTAACTGTTTGAGTTCAATGCATAACCTTAACTGTTTGAGATTGAGGCCTAACCTTAACTGTCTGAGAACAATGCCTAACCTTAACTATTCGAGATCAATGCCTAACCTTAACTGTTTGAGATCAATGCCTAACCTTAACTATTTGAGATCAATGCCTAACCTTAACTGTTTGAGATCAATGCCTAAGCTTAACTATTCAAGATCAATGCCTAACCTTAACTGTTTGAGATCAATGCTTAACCTTAACTATTCAAGATCAATGCCCAACCTTAACTGTTTGAGGTCAATGCTTAACCTTAACTGTTCAAGATCAATGCCTAACCTTAACTGTTTGAGATCAATGCTTAACCTTAACTCTTTGAGATCAATGCCTAACCTTAACTGTTTGAGATCAATGCTTAACGTTAACTATTTGAGATCAATATCTGACCTTAACCATCTCGCGAGAGTTTCCCCAACTTGTGGGTTCCCTTCTAGACACTACCATTTTCTGTAGTTATCGTCATAATATCTTTATCATGAATTCTTCTGGCCACGATTATCGCGTAGTTAAAACCTGATATCGTAACAGCTGTAAGATATGGAAATTTGGAGCTCCACAGACATCATGCACAAGGGCTGACAGATGAAATCAATGCATGCATGTATGGCTTTCTAGTTTCTGAATTTCTTCTGTCTTTCAGTCCTCTTCTGTGCCTTTACTGAAGAGCAACTATCATGGCCTCTTGCACTAGACTATATAAAAAGTGGACGCAGTCACCGTGATGTCACCCATTGGTTTTTGAACTGCCGTCTTGAAGCCTCGATTTCGGCCTTTTGGACCTCAACATCTTGGTTTTTGACCATCGCAATTTTTTTTTTTTTTTGCAACCAGAAGTGACACGAAAGGGTGGAGCTAAGTACAACCGAATGCTGAGGAAGGCATTTTAGGCAACCAAAAAGGTTACAATTAACTCTCACAAACTGAAAACACACTGAGAAAGGCTTAAAATTCTAAGACAAAAACTTGGACAACAGCAAGACCGGACAACAGCGTATAGAAACCTGTCAATCACAAGGTAGCCACATCCTAATGCACACCCTGCTTTTTGGTCTATTTGACTCTAAATGGGACCATAATTTACTGAATGAACACCATGCTGTTTTGAAGAAGACTTGAAACTAGCCATTGAGACATAAACTGATGTTGACAATGTTTACTGAGGTAATAAATCAAGTGAGAAGTAGGGATGGACTTCTCTTTGCAACCAGAGGAGTCGCCCCCTGCTGGTTATTAGAAATAATGCAAGTTTAAGGCTCTTTGCATTGGCTTCTCTATTCAGACTCAGAGGTTGCCGCCTGATCCTAACATCATGTTTGAAAGTTTGACCCTCAGTTCTAATGGCCACCAAATGTCACAATGGGAACAGTGGTGTATAGATATCTAATATAAGGTAATCAATAATATAAGATATAACTTGTGATCATAAAGCGATCCATAGTGTCGCCTTACCCCCTTTTTGTCAAGAAAACAATACCTGTAACAGTTGTATTTGGAAGCGTTGTTGTAGTTGCAGGTGTAGTTGTAGGTGTCGGGGTCGTTGAAAGGGTACTGGTAGCAGTTGTGCTGTTAGTGGTGGTGGAGATATTGGTAGTAGTGGTTGTAGCATTTGTACTTGGAACTGTTGTGAGGGTTGTGGTTGGAGTTGGAGCAGAGGTAACTCCTGATGTGGAGTTACCTGTGTTATTTGGGCTGGTCACACTAGTAGCTGTAAAAGCAAAAGTTTAAACATTAGTATAATTAGTTAAATGTCCACAATTGTAAAGTGCATGGAACTTATAGATTCTCAACATTATATTATAATATTACGGGTCACAGCAGTGGGTTTTGTTACAACATACATATTTTGCATAACCATAATTTTAACAATAGTTGTTGCAGCTGTTGGAGCAACAAATGTGAAAAGAACAAATAGAAATTACAATTGAAAAGTGAAATCCTTCAAGTTTAAATAAATTACAAATCTCAACGATGGGAGGGTTACCCTATCACCCCAGTAGGTATGTCTAAATACCTACTGGTAACATTAGGTGCTGGTGAAGCTGTGGGTGTTGTAACATTAGGCATTAGGTGTTGTAACATCTATGCTGTAACAATTATTTTCCAACACTCACTTGTTACAATCGTTGTAGGTGTTGTGGTAACTGTTGTTGTGGTCACGTCTGTTGTTGAATCTGAAAAGATTATTTTTATAATCACGTGTTAAACTGGATAGTGAAATCCTTCAAGTGAGAGTAAAATACAGAAATTATTTCACCAAATATCAACCAGGGATGAGCTATCCCATCGCTTATTTCGAAGGACCAACAGGTAACGATAGTTGCTGGTGGAGCTGTTGGTATAGTAAAGAACCATTTTATAACAGTGTGCAAAAATGATTCTAGCCCTGATCACTTGCTTTTACTACATTTGCACTGCACTGCAAGTATGTGCAGTTTAAATACCAAATGCCATATACCATGATATGACTACTATGTTATTGGCATGAAGACCATTGTAACTATTCTTGGTGTAGTTTGGATGTTACAGCATCAAGATGTGTTGTGGCAATAGATAAGTCAGGATCAACAATATTCTGATCAACTTGTTGAAAATATAAAAAAATATTCAAGCCCAAATCAATTACTGCAATTTTCACTGCATTTTTTATGTTGTGACTAGGGCTCGATATTGACGCGTTAACTTTAATGATACTGATTTTCTTTAATGCATTAACGCAATCAACCTTTCGGAGGTTGTAGCAGGCTCTGTTTGAAAGCTAGAGTGAAGATACTGGCCTGGTACCAACCATGTCATACTAGCTTGTCGCGAAGGAGGATAAATAACGCTCCAAACTTGCGCTACATTTTGGTGAAGAAAAACTGTCAAGGCCATTTTCAAAGGGGTCCCTTGACCTCTGACCTCAAGATATGTGAATGAAAATGTGTAACATTTCTCATCATTTATTAGCGCTGACAATTAAAAACTAAATTAGCCCACATCAAAATACTGAACAATTCTTTTGAAGCACCCACTTGTCACAGTTGTTGGTGTTGGGGTAACTGTTGTGTTCCCATCCGTTGTAGTAACTGTTGTTGAGTCTGAAAAGACCATTTCATAATCATGTGTGTTAAACTGAGGAATAAAATCTGTGAAGTAAATTAAGACAATTGCTGCCTTTTTATAACAAGATAGAGTAATGTAAGAATTGTTTTGAAGGACTCACTTGTTGGTGGCATTGTGGGTGTTGTAGTGTTCACATAAGGTGTAGGAGTAGGTGTTGTAACTGAAAAAAACATTTTACAATTGTATATTACAGCTGACAATAATAAAACAGTGTGATTCATGCTCAGATCACAGCATCGTGTTCCGTTTAACATTTTTATCTTATCTGTAATATCACAATCCAAATCATATCCATAACGTTGACTACTTTTATGGAGTTTAGATGGCTAGATTTTTTTTAAGTCTGAAAACAGAGCCAAGAGGAGGTGCAGAAGTCTAGCTTTCTCTCAGAACACTTGAATTACAATTTGCTGAAAGGTTATTATGGGATTTTTTTCCAATGATGCCAAAAACAATCTGCCTACTGCAGGTTTAATCTTAATTTACACACTAACTGCCTTGATATAACAAGAAAGGCCATCCTGACAATCCATGGTGTAACTGTTGGGGTTATACTATTCAAATGTGTTGCGGCAATAGGCTGTGAGCACTTTGCAACCATAAGTCATTGGTAAAATCAAAATTATTCAAGAAACTATGATTTTTTTTTTTAAGGGAGTCTGGAAACTTTCTCCCTGGGAGACAAAGGAGGATATTGCGAAATTTGGTTTTTGGAAAGAGCTGGAACAAATTGATACATAGATACTGTCAGTGTTTTTTTTCTTGAATTCCAAAGTAATTAAGGTGAAATGTGACAGTAAAATCAAGGTTAATGCTGTTAAAACCTTGTTTAAGTTCCAGTAACTACTGAAAGTCTGGGAAACATATCGTACAAACCATGGCCTGAACAAAGAAACATGATTCTGCAGTGTACTGTGGGCTGTCCCACACTGGTTTGTGTGTGAATGTCTGCGAATGTTTTGTGAAAAAAGCGCCATCTCATAGTGACCCCCGGCAATTGAATGAATGGTGCTTGGTGATTACTGTGGAATCTAGACACGCCTTGTCAGGCAACAGGACTAGGGAGACTCCCAGTGGCTGGATAATAGCTGCCTGACTGCCCTTAACTGATGTTTCTCAGAGTGGTCCTCAGTTGATTTATGACAGTAACATCTGTGGTGTTCAACGCAACAGAAATTATGTATTACATTATAAACAACTGGAGGAGCTACAGGGAGATAAATTAAAGGCAATATGAAATTATAAGTGAGGGAAGACATAGTCACTTGTTTCACTCTAACATATGACACATATTTCATCTGTTTGTTGAATGATTAAATACTCAGTCTTACTTGTTGATGTTGGCGAGGTTGTTGTCAGAGGACAAGCTGTGAAGTCTGATGGAGGACAAAAGAGAGAGGAGTAGAGACTAAGTAGATAAGAAATCTTGTATATCTGCTTTTCCAGATGTGAATATTGTTTAAAAATATAGGATTTTGCTTCTTTGGTGAAATAATCATTAGCTAATTATAGACGATGCCAACTACAGATGTAATGTAAGATACTGTTATTCACGCACCATGTTAGTCTTCTACCATGATTGTTATTGAATGTTGTTACATCACATTCGTGACATGTCAAAAAAAAGAGGCCTGCAATCTTTTAAAAATAAGTCGATTAAAAAACATGCTTACTGTGCTGATTAGCAGGCTGGCAGAATTGTCCATCACGAGGAAAGGCATTGATACATCCACATGTGTTATCCGTGATGTTGTCACAGGATCCGTGAATTAAACACTGGTTACATGACCAACGATACTGATCCTCACATCTGCACTGGAAACCACTAGTGATCGGATAGCAAACTGGGGACATAGATATTTATCAGTGTTTTCAAAGAACACAATAACAAGTGCCTGAAAAAATGTTTTGGATTAACCCGTTCTCACTCCAAATACCGACGCTTGGTCAGTGCCCCTCGGCGTCTGGTACTGTCACACTGAGGCACCATTTAGCATCTGTATGAGACCACCTGATTTGACTGTTATCAGTCACTATAAGCCCCATAGAAGTGGGTCATTAGGGGCCTGCTACGCCTACTATGGTGTTAAAGTCAAAGTAAAAATTTAAAAGCAACACCTTCTAACATATTGTAACACTGAATGAAACATCATATATTGAACACAAACAAAAAGGCTTCATTCGGTTTACGCAACAAAACTACAACATCTTTAGGTTAAGGCAACAAAAAAACAGTTAAGTTTAGGGGAAAACATTGTGTTTTAGGTTAAAATAACTTTGAACAAAAACACAACTACACATCGTTGGTTTCACACAGCATGCAAACTCCGGTCTCCTGGGTGATAGTCATGCTGTTTGTGTCCCATCCATTGTCCCTGACCTCCACCCCTTATGGAGTTTCACACTGTCTATATTACAGCACCTGACTTTTGCCTCTGCTCCTATTCATAATTACAACTGTATGTACTAAGTAATTTTGTTGCTTAAACCTACCAAGTATTTTTTTTGCTTAAACCTAACCAAGTTAACCTAAAAATTAAGTAAACGCACGTTGGAAGTTTAATTTAAAAAGACACAGTACAAATAAACACAGACTTCCATCCAGGACACCGCTCTTTGTGTCCTGTGTGAAACCAAGTCAATGTTCACTTATTTTATTTTACTTTTCTTACGTAACATAGATACTTCACTAAAGCCGAGTGCTTAAGTTACATAACAAACATACTTATTTTACGCAACAAACATACTTACTTTTACCCAAACCACAATCTTTTCCTAAACCTAACCAAGTACTTTTGTTGCCTAAACCTAACCAAGTAAACCTAAAAACTAAGTAAACCTACGTTGGAATTTTATTTTGAAAAGACTATGCATGAAACGAGCGGAAACTGACACGCCGTCCCTGACACGTCCAAAACTGACGCTAGAGGGGCACATAGAGCGTCATAGTTTGAAGCGTAGGGCCACTTAGCGTCGGTATTTGAAGAGTTAGGAGTGAGAATGTGTTGCTTGAAACTAAAAAATGTTCCATCAATAACAAGGTGAGGGCAGAAAAGCACTGATTGTAAAATAACATGAAAACTGTCTTTTTGTAAGCATAAGAGAGCATAACAAATAAAAAATGGTTGAAACAAGTTGTGTATAGTCATTATTCCTACCTGTAGAAATGTTGACATCAGTGATTTGTATGTAGTTGTTGAAGAAGCTGATGGGGTAATTGATGTTTCTCAGAGTGGTCCTCAGTTGATTTATTAGTCTAACATCTGTGACGTTCAACTCAACAGAAATTATGTATTCATAAAGAACTGGAGGAGCTACAGGGAGAGAAATTAAAGGCAATATGAATTATAAGTGAGGGAAAACAGTCACTTTCTTCACTGTAACATATGAAACATATTTCATCTGTTTGTTGAACGATTTAATACTCAGTCTTACTTGTTGACGGTGGCGAGGTTGTTGTCAGAGGACAAGCTGTGAAGTCTGATGGAGGACAAAAGAGAGAGGAGTAGAGACAAGTAGATAAGAAATCTTGTATATCTGCTTTTCAAGATGTGAATTTTGTTTAAAAATATATGATTTTGCTTCTTTGGTGAAATGATCATTAACTAATTATAGGCAATGCCAACTACAGCTGTAATGTAAGATACTGTAATTCACGCACAATGTTAGTCTACTATCATGATTGCTATTGAATGTTTTTACATCACATTCGTGACATGTAAAAAAAAAAGAGGCCTGCAATATTTGAAAAATAAGTCTTTTAAAAAATATGCTTACTGTGCTGATTAGCAGGCTGGCAGAATTGTCCATCACGAGGAAAGGCATTGATACATCCACATGTGTTATCCGTGATGTTGTCACAGGATCCGTGAATTAAACACTGGTTACATGACCAACGATACTGATCCTCACATCTGCACTGGAAACCACTAGTGATCGGATAGCAAACTGGGGACATAGATATTTATCAGTGTTTTCAAAGAACACAATAACAAGTGCCTGAAAAAATGTTTTGGATTAACCCGTTCTCACTCCAAATACCGACGCTTGGTCAGTGCCCCTCGGCGTCTGGTACTGTCACACTGAGGCACCATTTAGCATCTGTATGAGACCACCTGATTTGACTGTTATCAGTCACTATAAGCCCCATAGAAGTGGGTCATTAGGGGCCTGCTACGCCTACTATGGTGTTAAAGTCAAAGTAAAAATTTAAAAGCAACACCTTCTAACATATTGTAACACTGAATGAAACATCATATATTGAACACAAACAAAAAGGCTTCATTCGGTTTACGCAACAAAACTACAACATCTTTAGGTTAAGGCAACAAAAAAACAGTTAAGTTTAGGGGAAAACATTGTGTTTTAGGTTAAAATAACTTTGAAGAAAAACACAACTACACATTGTTGGTTTCACACAGCAAGCAAACTCCGGTCTCCTGGGTGATAGTCATGCTGTTTGTGTCCCATCCATTGTCCCTGACCTCCACCCCTTATGGAGTTTCACACTGTCTATATTACAGCACCTGACTTTTGCCTCTGCTCCTATTCATAATTACAACTGTATGTACTAAGTAATTTTGTTGCTTAAACCTACCAAGTATTTTTTTTGCTTAAACCTAACCAAGTTAACCTAAAAATTAAGTAAACGCACGTTGGAAGTTTAATTTAAAAAGACACAGTACAAATAAACACAGACTTCCATCCAGGACACCGCTCTTTGTGTCCTGTGTGAAACCAAGTCAATGTTCACTTATTTTATTTTACTTTTCTTACGTAACATAGATACTTCACTAAAGCCGAGTGCTTAAGTTACATAACAAACATACTTATTTTACGCAACAAACATACTTACTTTTACCCAAACCACAATCTTTTCCTAAACCTAACCAAGTACTTTTGTTGCCTAAACCTAACCAAGTAAACCTAAAAACTAAGTAAACCTACGTTGGAATTTTATTTTGAAAAGACTATGCATGAAACGAGCGGAAACTGACACGCCGTCCCTGACACGTCCAAAACTGACGCTAGAGGGGCACATAGAGCATCATAGTTTGAAGCGTAGGGCCACTTAGCGTCGGTATTTGAAGAGTTAGGAGTGAGAATGTGTTGCTTGAAACTAAAAAATGTTCCATCAATAACAAGGTGAGGGCAGGAAAGCAGTGATTGTAAAGTAACAGATAAAAACTGTCTTTTTGTAAGGATAAGAGAGCATAAAAAATAAATAATGGTAGAAACAAGCTGTGTACAGTCATTATTCCTACCTGTAGAAATGTTGACGTCAGTGATTTGTATGTAGTTGTTGAAGAAGCTGATGGGGTAATTGATGTTTCTCAGAGTGGTCCTCAGTTGATTTATTAGTCTAACATCTGTGACGTTCAACTCAACAGAAATTACGTATTCATAAAGAACTGGAGGAGCTACAGGGAGAGAAATTAAAGGCAATATGAATTATAAGTGAGGGAAAACAGTCACTTTCTTCACTGTAACATATGAAACATATTTCATCTGTTTGTTGAACGATTAAATACTCAGTCTTACTTGTTGACGGTGGCGAGGTTGTTGTCAGAGGACAAGCTGTGAAGTCTGATGGAGGACAAAAGAGAGAGGAGTAGAGACTAAGTAGATAAGAAATCTTGTATATCTGCTTTTCAAGATGTGAATTTTGTTTAAAAATATATGATTTTGCTTCTTTGGTGAAATGATCATTAACTAATTATAGGCAATGCCAACTACAGCTGTAATGTAAGATACTGTAATTCACGCACAATGTTAGTCTACTATCATGATTGCTATTGAATGTTTTTACATCACATTCGTGACATGTAAAAAAAAAAGAGGCCTGCAATATTTGAAAAATAAGTCTTTTAAAAAATATGCTTACTGTGCTGATTAGCAGGCTGGCAGAATTGTCCATCACGAGGAAAGGCATTGATACATCCACATGTGTTATCCGTGATGTTGTCACAGGATCCGTGAATTAAACACTGGTTACATGACCAACGATACTGATCCTCACATCTGCACTGGAAACCACTATTGATCGGATAGCAAACTGGGGACATAGATATTTATCAGTGTTTTCAATGAACACAATAACAAGTGCCTGAAATTTTTTTTTTTATCAACCCAGTCTCACTCCAAATACCGACGCTTGGTCAGTGCCCCTCGGCGTCTGGTACTGTCACATTGAGGCACCCTTTAGCATCTGTATGACACCACCCGATCTGACTGTTGTCAGTCGCTATAAGCCCCATAGAAGTGGGTCATTAGGGGCATGCTACACCTACTATGGTGTTAAAGTGAAATTTAAAAGCAACACCTTCTAACACATTGTAACACTGAATTAAACATCATGTTTTGAACATAAACAAAAAAGCTTCATTAGGTTTAGGCAACAAAACTATAACTTCGTTAGGTTATGGCTAAAAAAAAAAAAACAGTTAGGTTTAGGCAATAGAACTACAACTTCTTTAGGTTTAGGCAACAAAAAAACAGTTTAGTTTAGGGGAAAAAAACAATGTGTTTTAGGTTAAAATAACTTTCGACACAAACACAAATACACATTCTTGGTTTCACACGGCATGCAAACTCCGGTCTCCTGTGTGAAAGTCCTGCGTTTTGTGTCCCATCCATTGTCCCCGACCTCCACCCCTTATGGAGTTTCACACTGTCTATATTACAGCACCTAACTTCTGCCTCTGCTCCTGTCATAATTACTATGTACTAAGTAATTTTGTTGCTTAAACCTAACCAATTAATTTTGCTGCCTAAACCCAACCAAGTACACCTAAAAATGAAGTAAACGTGTGTTGGAAGTTTATTTTGAAAAGACACAGGACAAACAAACATAAGCTTACATAAGTTACGTAACAAACATACATATTTTACATAACAAAAATACCTATTTCTACCCAAGCCACGATCTTTTCCTAAACCTAACCAAGTGCTTTTGTGGCATAAACACAACAAAGTAAACCTAAAAACGAACTAAAACTGCGTTGGAAGTCTAATTTGAAAAGACACTGTATGCATGTAACAAGCAGAAACTGTATGTTTCTTGTGAACTGGGAATTTTATTTTGAAAATACACTATCTTTGTAACGGAAAAAAAAAAGACCGTCCCTGACACCTCCAGAACTGATGGTAGAGGGGTACCTAGAGCGTCATAGTTTGAAGCATAGGGCCACTGACCGAGTGTCTGTATTTGACGAGTTGGGAGTGAGAATGTGTTGCTTTAATCTTCAATCTTTTCCATCGATTGCAATGTGTGGGCAGGAAAGCAGTGATTGTAAAATAACAGATTAAAAACAGTCTTTTTGTAAGCATCAGAGAGTAAAACAAATAAATAATGGTAGAAACAAGTTGTGTATAGTCATTATTCCTACCTGTAGAAATGTTGACGTCAGTGATTTGTATGTGGTTGTTGATGCTGATGGGGTAATTGATGTTTCTCAGAGTGGTCCTCAGTAGATTTATTAGTTCAACATTTGTGATGTTCAACTCAACAGAAATTATGTATTCATAAAGAACTGGAGAAGCTACAGGGAGAGAAATTAAAGGCAAAACATAGTCACTTGTTTCACTCTAACATATGACACATATTTAGACTAAATGCCTTGCGCATTACCGTGGCATTTATACGCCTTTTCATGCAAACGGGCTGATTTAGAATATGAGGTCAACTTCAGTAAAAAAAAGAAGTTAAAATGACATGAAGACTAGGATTATTACTAGCAAGAAAAAAAAAAAAAACCTTAACAAGCATTTTATTACATAATAAGCATAAAGTTACAATGTAAAGTCTCTATCACCTGTCTTTGGCTGACAGTATTGCCCGTTGGTAGGAATACTGTTGATACACCCACACGTGCCACCAATGATCTCATCACAGGCTCCGTATGTAATGCAGTTACTAAATGACCAAACATACTGGTCCTCACATCGGCACTGGAAGTGGGTACCATTTGGGTAACACACTAAACAAAGCAAAAAAAAAACACAAGTAAGAACAAGAGAGAGAGAGAGCAAAGTAATCGGCAATTAATGGTGTTAAAAGATATGTGGTTTCATACATCAACAGCCTACTTGATATATATTTCACAGGAAAATGAGACACCTACTAGATCAATCATTGATAGGCCTTCTATATTTTGTCTCTGGGCAGGGTAGGGTCCCCTATGCTGCCCAGTGACTGCAGGATTTCATATTCATGACCTTTAAAGTGGTGGTAGGCAGTATATTTTTGGCATCATTTGGCAAAAACTCCATAATAACCTTTCAGCATATTGTAATTCAAGTGTTCTGAGAGATAACTAGACTCCCTGATGCACCTCCTCTTGGCTCTGTTTTCAAGCTTTAAAAAATCTATAACCCGTGAAGGGAAACTTTGACCAATCACAGGTCATTGCAGAGAGAGAGCGTTCCCGGCTGTGCTCCGGTCATGTGACCGGTAATTTGGCGTTCCTTCAAGAGAATTCACAATGGCTACCATTGTGACACAAACTTTCTCATTTTACAGCTAAACCGTACACTACAAGATGATTCTGAAAACATTTGAGGCGAGAAATAGGCATTTACGTAACATAATATTGATTCATATTTGATCAGCGCGGCCTAGTTTGACCGTTTGGTCGTAGTTTGCGTGTGATTGACAGCCGGCTCTCATAGACCGCAGATGGACAGCAGACCTCAGATCAGCTCTGACTGCTTGTTTTCCTCCGGTCTGTGAAATCCTGCAGATGTTGTTAGGTACACTTGAGGACACAGAGGCACATGATTTTTTTCAGGTTACCTGTTTCATGTACTACTGTCACGATATAGCGACCGTTTTATAATAACAACTTTTTTTAATCATTTTCACATTCCTGATACTGGTATCAGTATCAGAACATCCATCCATTATCTTCCGCTTATCCTGTTCAGGGTTGCGGGGGGACTGGAGCCGATCCCAGCTGACATTGGGTGAAGGCGGGGTACACCCTGGACAGGTCGCAGGGCTGACACATAGACACAGACAACCATTCACACTTACGTTCACACAGTGTAATTTAGAGTCAACAATTAACCTAACCTGCATGTTTTTGGATTTTGGGAGGAAACCGGAGAACCCGGAGAAAACCACACACAGGAGGCCCCCAAGCTAGATTCGAACCTAGAACTCTCTAGCTGTGAGGCGACAGTGCTAACCACTGCACCAGGTGCAGCCCAGTATCGGACCAACTCTAAAAAAATAACGTGTTCACCGGGTGTTATGTTTCCATCACTGCCGATTGGAGCTGGAACCGATAAATACCCGCAACTACTGCAGAGTCATTTGTCCCAGGAATGAATGCCGATTGTGACCTTTCCCACTAAAGACAAAAGCCAGATTTTAGCGGGTGTTTTTGTCCAGTGTAAAAAGGGGCTATACAGTGCAGTTGAGAAGAATTTGGACAGTGCTGAAGTATCCAGTTCCCTGCCTCTCACTGCTTGTGAGAAGGGAAAGTCCCCATTTATAAGGAGGAAGGAGTGCATAATCTTAAATATAGTAAAAACAATAAAACTTTAACAGCTTAGTGGCGAGAGCAGGTGCATGACTTTAGCTGCTGTATCACTTCCTCCAGATATCTGGACTTAATAGGTGAGACATTACACAGTAAACACTTAATTGTGCAATGATGCAAAGGAGAGCCAGAGGCATTCTTGTAAGAAACTTTTTTCAAATGAATAATTTGTGTAAACTATAGGGAAAAAGGGCACAGCACACTTTACTACACATGGCATCCTGCGCCCTGATTCACAAAATGACCCCCCTTCCCCATGGTGTTCCAACCAGAAGATGCTCCATTCTTACCTGTGGTGATGTTAATGTGTGTTAAATTCACAGTGGGACCCAAGGTCAGGGTAAAGTTGCCGTTGTCTAGGACGCTCCTAAGGAAGTCCACTGTCGCGATATCTGTAACATTCAGCTCCACATCCACGGAGTACTCAACTGGAGCAAGCAGCTCTGAAGGAAAAATACAACATGATTTAGGATCTCTTTTTGTTTCAGAACATATAATTTTAGAGAGATCACATATAATTTAAACATGGTGCTTTAGGGTAAAACTTAAAGTGCGGGTTAAGTAAATCAAAGATTTTCTTTACACATTATACATGTTAGAAAATAAGTGCTAAAAACGTGACAAGACTGTAAACTATGTAGTACTGAATTGTGGAGTTAAACTGTTTTTCTCCCTTTTTGTGTTCAGGATTTTTTTGGCCGGTATTAAACGGCCTGAAATCATAACTCGATGACGCACTGTAGCCATCGTTAGCATAACCCCTCCCCTAACACTATATAAGCACATAACATCAGTGGTTCTCCCACTCAATCGCTAGTCATGGTACGTGTCCACAGGGGTGTTTTTTATCGCGAGGGATCGCCTCGCTTCACAGCGTTGGCCGCTTGATGGGCTGCCACGAGACAAAAGGCACTCGGCACCTGATTGGACGAACGCTTTCCCTCGTGGGCTGCTGCTCCCAGCTTTCAAACCGGAACATTTTATACAAGAAATAAGCCAAGCAGTTGCTAAATCTGTCTTTATTTTAGATCGAAAGTGGTTAGTTTACAAGTTTCTAGGGAGTTTCCAGAGGTGGCGAGTCACGCCGGACGCCCCTGATTTGCATAAAGTAGCCTAGACCGGCTGCACGGCTGCTTACATAGACAATGGATGGGAAGCGTGGAAAGGACGGAGGCTGTGGACATGTAACATCACACTAACTTACCACAGCCTACAGTTTGCTAGCCGGGGTGTACTGGTCATCTGGCATACCGGGACAAATCCCAATGGCATTCCAGGGGTTCCAGGACTGGGCTCACTGGCCAATCACAACCAAGTTAGTTAAACTTGTGCTTATGTCATAGGCTCCACTGTAGCCTGCGCGGCCGCTACTGTTGCAGCTGTAAAACAGTGGATAAGTTGTTTTGAGTGTCACAACCCCTACGAAATGACTCGTTTCCCTATCAGAATTTGATCGATTCGGTCCGATAACATTTGGAAAGTCTAGAAGAGCCGCAAGATTGAATTATTTGATCCACATTCAAGTTAGAATAGGGCTAAACCTGAAGTTAGCCGGCGGAAATCTCTGGTGCGCATGCCGCAAAAGTAGCGCGCAGCAATGGCATGGCCACCAAGAAGTATCGTGTATATACTGTAACTGTACATATTTAATCAACACCCACCCGCGATTGGGCATGGTTTCAGAGCCTTCAGCGGACACACTCCCAGCGTTTATTTTTGTCACTATTTTGAAACCTAGTTGTATATACTTGGACATTTTTTTAATCGTTCAAATTTGGCTGTGTGGTCAATAAAAAAAAATTCTGCGGTGTGACAAACTCAGAATACATATTTATTATTGCTTTAGCTGGACTTTAAATTTGTGTTAGCTAAGCAAAAGTCACATGTATCACGGCCAATAATATTGTTGTTTATACTATTTTTCTATCAATACATAAAGCTTAAACAAAGGGGGATCAATGAGAAAAAACAAAACATGCTTCGACAATCAGTCGGCGATAGGCAAGACTTGACCAATCAGATTTGACCATGTATTCTTCGTCGGGGACACCCCTAAAAATAGGTTATGACTTGATTACCTGATATTGGCTGGCAGAACTGGCCATCAGCTGGAATGCCATTGATGCATCTACATATGCCACCAACTATGTCATCACAGGCTTCGTTTCTGACACAGCTGCTGTATGGCCAAGCATATTGTTCCTCACATTGACACAGGACGCCAATTTCAGCTGAGGAACACACTGTCAGAAGAGAAGATTTGTATTTATATACCATTAAACTTGGTAATATGTTTGTCATCAAGTTGTTCAAAGAAGGTCAAAGATTGTTACTCAAGCTACTCACCAGTTGTGATGTTAATGTCAGAGATCTCTGTGCTGTTATCAAGTCGTATAGGAAGACGGGTAGCATTCAAGGCGGACCGAATCCGCTGAAATGTTTCTACATTAGAGGCATTCACTACAACTTCGATAATGTAATTCCATTGGCCTGTATGCGCTGTAAAGATTGAAATTAGATAAAAACAATGTGAATTGTTGACAGCCATGCATACATGATATACAAGGTATTAAATTAATAGGTCAATGTCTTGGGAAATACGCATATTCACTTTCTTGAGTTTGATGAGAAGATTGACACCACTCTCATGTACGTACACGAAATATGAAGCTACATCAAGGAGGCACTTAGCCTAGCTAAGCATAACTGGAAACGGTGAAAAAAAATCTGCCTTCCAGCACCTCTAATACTAACTGTATAACATGTTGAATTACGTTTGTGTAGTCCGTAAAACATCAACACAAATGGACCCATGAAAGACAGCTATCATTAGCTAGACCTCTATCATCCTTGTATAATGTGAGACAAAGTGTGCAGGAGCTGCCGATGACTCAGCAAGTGTTGAAAACACATGAACAAAAAGTAATGTCGGTAACACTTTCTAACACCCATGTCTATAATGCATGATAAACATACTTCTGCTAATAGCACTGTATAATTAAAGTTATAAGCAATCATAAATATTCATAATGCTTTATAATAATAATCATAACATATTATAAAGCATTTTATAATGAATTATAAGGTCAAGTATCATAATCCTTCATAATTGGTCACTCACTGACTTTTTTTACCAAGGATCACAGTGTATTAGAATTGTCATAGTTGTAATACATTATAATCTTGTTAAAATGCATTATAATCACTGTTATAACGCATTATAATGTGATTATAAGGGGTCATAGCATTGGAATTCCTAAGGTATAGGCAGATATAATACATTACAAGCTAAGTCACTATAAGTGCTCATCGTTTGCTTTAAGTAAAGTGAAAAAATATCATTAGCCTAAATCTAAAGTTTCATGGAGTTACCAGCAATTATGAAGTATTATACTACTTGACCTTGTAAGTCATTATAAAATGCTTTATAATGTGTTATGATTATTGTTATAAGCCATTATGAATCTTTATGAGTGCTTATAACTATAATTATAAGGCGCTATAAGCAGATTCTAATGCATTATAAGTGTTTATAAGGCATTATAGGCATGGGCATCATAAAAAGTGCAACCATAATGGCTAATGGGAATAAGGTTAGCTAGCGTTAGCAAGGTAGACTATCTCCCGCTTACCAAGTGGAAGCTAGGAGAAAAAAAAAAGTTGTGGAATTGGGGATTTGTTCGCACTGGACTATTTTTTGGTTGGGTTGGGCGCAGTGACTTCCTGGAAATGTCACTGGTTGCTTAGCAACCTCACAACAACAACACAAAGGTTAGCCGTTTCTCCTGACTACAAAAGTCAAGTTAAACTAATCTAATCTCCTGGCTGTGGCTTCATATTTATGGACAATTATTCAAGAGGTATCACTCTTCTCATCTAACTATCAGTTAGAAAGTGTATTTCCCAATATTCATATCATATTTAATCATATTTATTAATGGGACCAACCGCTCCTTTTCTCCCTGGTGTGAGGTAGAACGTGTTCTTCTTCAATGGGTTCCTGAGACAACAGATATCATGTTCAGAGCATTGCTTTGTGTTGGTCTCTCTGATCCCATATTTTCATTTCAGCGGTGGACCTACCGGTAAAACCTGCCTTGAAAGGTTTCCTGTTTCCAAAATAGCAAGAGCCAGTAGAAGGGCAGAGATGATCAAGCCATTCTTAGGTATTGCCATTCCTTTCAAGAAAGGTTGAGACAGAAAAAAAACAAGAAATTACATATTGATTCCATCCAGCTTTAGTTGCTGCATTGTTCCACAGCCGATTGTTTATGGGGCACACACTACAAGAGAATCAAGACGATTTTGGGCCTGATTCCTCCCTCTCGACAATGGTCAGCAAAGCCCTGATTTTTGAATGGTTCTAAAGATTTCCTTCCAGATATTCCTGTGGTGTGAGGTATCCCCCGATCGGCTTGGAAGTCCATCCTGGCCGCATCGATTTCAAATAATAAATCATTTTCATTTTAAACATGTTCAATATTTACGATTGGATATCCTGTTGTGTGTGGGGAACCCAGAGAACAGCCAATGATGCAGTCATATGGGAAAGGACGATAGCCAATTGGGAACCAAGCTGACTGAAGCGGAAGGACATCAACAGCCGTCATGGCGGCCGTGGCTAATGCATGGGCTAGTGTAAAATGCGAAGCATAAAGTAGTAGTAAGATGGAGCTCAGAAATGGAGGAACAACTTGTTGATTTGTGGCAACAACATGAGTGTTTATTTAACTTGTCTCCATGACGTCATCCATCCATCCTTCGTGAATTTTCAGTACAAAGTAAAAACTAACATCGCTAATTCTTCCTGCCCATTATCCGCCATGTTTGTTTACAACATCTGTTAGTGGTGGTGGCTGGTTTTGCCAAATTGTTGCTCTCCACACACTACAGGAACAAAACTGTTAAATGTAACATAACATGTTATGTGTGGGGTCTCTCACATTTTCAAAATCTCTTAAGATTTGTAAAATCTTTTAGTGTGGGCCAGCCGTTAGTCATAACTCTATCTACTAACCACTGAACAAATGAAAGTCTAGCCAATTAGTAATACCTTGAGGGTTTCTAAATTTAAATAATTATCTCATTACATCACTGTTATTCATCTATATACCAGCTCAAAATTTTAAGCCATGGACGCTGAAACTTGTCTGTAAGATGTACAGGTATAGTCAAACTGGAATGAATTTGCTAAATTAATGTTTTGCTGATCAATACATACATTTTGATGTAGGTTTTGAGTATTTTTTTGATCAATTATGGAAATTATATTTTATGTGTGTTTCTGTCATGGTTTTCCTACATTAGTGTTCTTCAGGTGGCATGGATTTCTGGTTCCGCCTTACAATATTGGTACTGTAATTTGATTGGTGCAATATCTGCGTCAGCAGGTACTTAATAAATGTTTCTTGTATATAACCAGTTTTGGGATGGTTGTTGTTGGCAGTTGCTTCGTTGTGTTTTGAACATTCTGTACAGTACATTAGTTACTCTGTGTCGTGATTAAAATCACAGGGTAACATTCGTAGTGCTGACGTTACAGCACTACCTGTGAGTGCTGACAGTCTGGTTGTTTGCCATCACCACAAATGGACCCATGAAAGACAGCTAACAGTAGCTAGAGCTCTATCATTATCCTTGTATAATGTGAGACTAAGTGTGCGGGAGCTGCCGATGACTCAGCAGGTGTTGAAAAAAATAAAAATAAAAATAAAATAAATAAATCTCACAGCATCTACAGGTATTTGTACAGAGAGTTTTGCTTTTGCCCAGGTTTGAGATATCCATCTTGGTGGTGCTCGCATCCATCAAAAGTGACACTTCAGCAGCAATATATTATTCCAGAATCAGTGTCTCAGTTACACTGGATAACTCACATAACTCACTGTTGACTGATTTTTCTAGAACAACTTCTTTGAAAACTAGTTCCGATGGAGCAAGGTGAAATTTAGTTCACCTGCTGCACTGGGCTGGCGGAAGAAACCAGATCTAAAAAAACAGTTTCTTGGTATTTGGGTGAACCCGGGAGACACAGATGCCTGACATATTTGTGCTGCTGACTCATATCCAAGCCAAATGTGAAATAGATATCCAATAAACCCAAACCTCACATTGTTGTTCAGTTTACATACCTTTAATGACTTGTCCTCTTCAAGTTAACTTTAACTGCGTTGGACAAAGAAGCTTCCACATAGTGTTGGCTGTGAGTCAACAAGAGCCAGTGTTGCTGGATGGCACAACAGCAGAAGAGTTATCATTTTTAAGATGCCAAATAATAAAATACACACACACATGCACAAACAGCACCTATATACAAGCATTAATGGAGAGATGTCAGAGGGAGGGGGCTGCCCCTGACAATGCCCCGAACAGTTGGGAGTTTGGTGCCTTGCTCAAGGGCACCTTGGCAGTGCCCAAGAGGCAAACTGGCAACTCTCCAGCCACTAGTTCACACTCAGTACTTGGTCCATGCGGGGACTTGAACCGGCAAGTCCCTATGGAGTGAGCTACTGCCGCCCCTGTTACGTTGCTTTGACCTATCATTATGAAGTAAATGATTATTGCACAATGTAATGGCTTTAGAATAATGACGCCATTGGCATTTAGATTGGGTCCCTGTAAGCCTCACTTTCAAAACAAGTAGAGGCTATCACTTTTGTTTTCTCCGGTAGCGATGGTGTCATGTCACGTCCAGCTCCTTAGGTTATGTGTTAAATGGTGCCTTCAAATGAAACATGTGAGCTTGTGTTTAAGCAACGGCAATATTAACGTTATTGTTAGCGTCTAGAAGCCACAGAGGCTAACAATTTAGCAAGCTAGGAAGCGGGTAAGATAATGCAGGAAATGCAAAGATATAATGACAGAGGAAAAAAGATGAGGCTGTTGGGAATATCAACATTTTCCTAAGACTTATTATAAAATTACGAAGAAAAACAATGTACGACTAAAATCACATTATATTCACTTATTATGCACCGAAAAATGAACTTCCGCCATTTCTGACAACGTCAAGAAACATAAGTCAACAGAAACTTTCCACTTATGAGGTCGTGAATACCATAAGAGGGGGGCGTTCATATGGACTCTTCTCGTGAACACTGTAAACATGACCCCATTTGAAGGCACCATTATTTTCTACAATATTCAGTTATTATTTCCTGTTTTATTTACAGTTACTCATCTCTCCTCTCGTTTCAGATACTTCACTTCCTGCCCTTGTGTGATCACCTCCTCATCCCTGATTGGTTTCACCTGCAGCTAATCATCCTCACCTGCTCCTAATTAGCCTCACCTCCCAAGTGTATTTAGTCTGTGGCTGTATTCGAAACCGCCTATTACATACTACTGATGCAGTATGAAGCAGTTAAAGACATTTATTGTGCAGTGTGCTAGACCAGGCTTTAGTCTTTAAACAAGCTTTTAAAGCACTGGATGAAAAATGAACTCATACGAAATTTACTCAAACTGCTTTTTCAGTTACAGCAACAATACAGTGGAATCCCTACAGATATTAGAGTAATGTTAAAAAGAGTCATGTTGTCTCAGCAGGTATCTCTCTGCCCCGTCAGAGGCTGCTCTTTCCCTCTCCTCTTACCTCGCCACTCTGCTGCTCTGTAGTCGCTCTGTGATCGTCACTGGCCAGCTCTCCAGCGAGCTACGCCTGCGGGCGATTGTGAAGCTTTTCAACTCAAAAGGCAGATAACCCAAGTACCCGTTAATTTATAATGGAAATTTGTGTTGTGATATTTAAACAACTACTGTCAACAAGGAAATAAAAGTCCCTCGTCTACGAGACCAGCCTCTACAGAGCTCCAGCCAGCTCATAGTGGTCTGTAGCTGTATTCGAAACTACTATACTAGTAGTACGTACTGATTTGGCCAAAATGTAGTATGTAGTACGCAGTGTGCGGACAAAAGCAAAATCTATAGTATGCCAAAAGTACCCGGATGTCGTACTGATTCGGAATTAATCTCCAGTATGCATCGGACCAGTCTACCTCGCCTACTGTATCCCACAATGCAAAGCGCTGGACCGCTACAGGCTACGGTCACAACAACAGCGGCCAAAAACGGCTTGTTTTTTACATTTTCGTAGCTATTATATATTTGATAGGGCTGTAAATTAATTAATTAAAATATTTAATCACTATTAATAGCATGATTGTCCATAGTTAATCACAATTAATTTGCAATTGATCACAATTAACTATGGACAATCATGCATTTTTTTATCAGTTCAAAATGTACCTTAAAGGGAGAAAGTATTCAATACTCTTATCAACATGGGAGTGGTCAAATTGTATGTATATATTTATTACTGGAAATCAATGAACAACCCAAAACAATGACAAATATTGTCCAGAAACCCTCACAGGTACTGCATTTAGCATAAAAAATATGCACAAATCATAACATGGCAAACTGAGGCCCAACAGGCAACAACAGCTGTCAGTGTGTCAGTGTGCTGACTTGACTATGACTTGCCACAAACTGCATGTGATTATCATAAAGTGGGCATGTCTGTAAAGGGGAGACTCGTGGGTACCCGTAGAACCCATTTCCATTCACATATCTTGAGGTCAGAGGTCAAGGGACCCCTTGGAAAATGTTCATGACAGTTTTTCCACACCAAAATTTAGCGTAAGATTGGAGCGTTATTTAGCCTCCTTTGCGACAAGCTAGTATGACATGGTTGGTACCAATGCATTCCTTACGTTTTCTAGTTTCATATGTTGCCAGTATCTTCACTCTAGCTTTAAAACTGAGCACTGTACAACTTAAAATTCACAAGTTGCATTAATGTGTTAAAGAAATTGTTGGCCTTAATACGAATTTGTGCTAACGCGTTATTAACACGTTAACTTTGACAGCACTAATATTTGATGATATTTCTTGCCTTTTCCCCGATGGTCTGAATAAGTCGCTAAATTTGTCGCTAGTTGCAGGCTGTCTTTGTGAAACCTGGAAACACTAGGGGGGTAAAGTTGAAAAGTTGTCTATTGCCACTTTAATGTCCTTCTTTGGCCCGAGTGTACATTTAAAGACGACCCATAGTGCTGTAATTGACATGGCACAAAAACATGGTGTGTTGACAGCAGTGACAGCGACCTTCATCATTAGAAGATATTAGTGTGAGGGAACACCACTTGGTTCACAGGTGCAGCACTTAACAAAGGGACTGTTGTCACATGATTTTAAGTGAGATTTTTCTGGGAATAAAGACTTTCTCTGTTGTGAGCTAGATATCATCTTTTCAATACATCATCCATAATTACATCCCTCAATGTCAAACAAAATGCAGTAAAAGCTGCTCTAGTTTTATGATGAAAGTTAGCTTCCATTCCCACATGAATTTTTTTCGTGGTCAGAAATGGCAGATACAACATTTATAAAAGCACTTGATTTAGCTTTTATTGATCTTATTCTTATTAATAAGAATATGAACACAAAGAATAGGAAAACAGTTGAAAAGTAGCTGCTGCTGTGCTGCACAGCACCACGGAGGTGAGGAGAGAGAAAGAGAGCTGCTGTTGATTTCAATAAAAACCCTTTATTATTATTATTATTTATATTATGTAAATAGCTAGCTCATTTGCATGTGTATAACTAGGCTCTACATGTTTTGTAAACATAATTTTAAACTTTTAGGAGACAGCGCCCGAAAGAAGTGGACAGCCGGAGCGTGCAGCATGCACTTGGCTCCACTGTTTACAGAATGATAGTGTTCATCAGTGTGGATGCTCACATCATTATCATTAGGGTTACAATTGTCTATGATGAGTGTATATAATAATAATAATTGGAACAGGAGAAGTGACACCCGAGTGAATTCTACAACTGGATGTTACGTAGCTCCCTCGCACAAGGTGAAAATTAAGTTTGCAATAGAATATTTAGAGAAAGCTGCTTTTTATAGATACATGCAGAATAATTACATAAAAATACACAACTTAATTTAATATATTTTACCATAGCAACATATATCGTCCTGCGTGTTTCGTGTTTTGCCGTCCATGTTTTTCCCCATGCTGTCTACCGTCCATGTGAATGCAGCATTAATCTCAGTAGTACTAAACGGGTAATAATAACTAAGTAAAATGTGAATAAACTGTGAGAAACAGCCATCATAGCAAAAACATTATTAGTTATGCAATTAATGTCATTGAAATAAAACAGGTAGATATTATTTGAGAACAGTTACAGTTAATTTGCATATATGTAAAACCAAAATAGACAGAGTACATGAGGAAATGTGTGTCTGTCTCCTTCAAAATGACTGACAGATTGCCCCTACCCCCTGATAGTGTGTGACACTTTAAAGGCTGTGTAAAGGAAATTCAGAGATTTGTTTCTAAGCACATTATAAATGTTGGAAAATAATTACTGAAAACATGTGCAAAGACTGTGAACATTGTAGTACTGGATTGTGGAGTTAGACTTGTTAAACTGTTTTTTGCCAGTTTTGTGTTCAGGATTTTTTAGGCGGGGCTGAAATCATGGCTCGATGACGCACTGGAGCCATCCTTAACAGAACCCCAGCCGTTTTCAGAAACCTGGTTTTGGAAAGCCAAAACAGAAACCCACGAAATTATTAGGGGTTATCTCGGCTAGCTCAGTCGGTAGAGCAAGAAACTTGGTTGGGCGTGGGTTCATGTTGGGCATTCTCACTTTTATCACTGTTTTTGTATTGAATTGTATTTTTATGATTGTAATCATCCCATGTCCTATGTATATTTATTCTTTTCTGTAAACTTGTAAAAGAGGTCCGGGCGGGGGGGCGCTGTAAAGCTTCCGGCCGCAAAGCCGCCGCGAGCCACCCTCGCCCCGAGCCTTTCCAAGACGACCGACCGCCTCGGATGAAATGCGCCCGGCGGGGGCCAGCCAGGTAGAGGTCCCGCGAGGGGATCCTCCCACACCGAGCGGCCGTGCCTAACCCGCCGAGTTGAATCCCCCGGGCAGACTGCGTGACGGTGGCCGTTACCGGCCTCACACCGTCCACGGGCTGAGCCTCGATCAGAAAAACTCAGGCCCCCTAGCGTCAACGGGCAAGCGATATTCCGTACGCCCCATTTCCCACTCCGCCCGTCGGATGGCGATTTGGCGCTGGGCTCTTCCCTCTTCGCTCGCCACTCCTGAGGGAATCCTGACAGACTGCACCTTCCCCACTTGTGGATGTGGTTTCAGCCATGGATGTATTAAGAGAGGTTTCAGGTTTCAGTGCCCCCAGCGTCTCAGAGCAGAGAATACTGCTTATTTTTTTGGTCTGTACTGACCACAATATAAACGCATCCGCGTAAATATGCTACACTCAGAGTTACTGACGTAGCATAAAAAGTGAGAAAGACTGCTTATGGCAGGCGGGGGGGAGGTGGATGGGTCCAACAAACACAGGACTTTCAACCAGGTGTTTTGTTTTGTAACTTACGTTATTGTGACGTATTTTCCGTACTTATGTTACGTTGTTTCCGTATATATCGTACTTAGTTTACGTACTTATTTTAAGGCCAATCATGATGTTTTTCCTAAACCTAACTAGGTGGTTTTGTTGCCCCCTGCTGGTACTGCACATGCATACAGGTGTATAATATTCACGCCTCGGTGAGGCAAAACGAGACACTGACAAGCTATCCTCTGGTCGACAAGCGGGTCCATTACACGCTTTGGCGTGATATCGGGTTGAAACAAAACAACAACATTTTATCTGAGTTTTCTGATTTTATGTCGATCGTTTTTGCCAGTTATGATAGGGTCATTTTACTTGCTTACTTACTTTTTACTTTCATGTCAATGACACTGCTGATTCAAAGTTTATGGATTTTTTTAGATGTTTTCCTCTTGTGCAACATGTAAAGAGGGCCACATACTTTAGATTTGATCATTACAAAGAGTATTGAATTAAATATCTCTGATATCACCGATATTCTCGTTTCTGATCATCAAAACTGTGTAATGGCACTGTTGTTGTAAAGTGAATCCGAGAAGACAATGCTAGGACTACATTTTTAGATATAATGAATACTATGCCTCCATCCGGCAAATGCTCAGTTGTTGATCTAGTTTATGGTTTTAATAATATATTGAGGTCTTCTTTGGACACTGTTGCTCCTCCTAGAATTAAAAAAAGACAAGTACCTCACTAATTCCTTTTTAAAGGGGACATATGCTCATTTTCAGGTTCATACTTGTATTTTGGGTTTCTACTAGAACATGTTTACATGCTTTAATGATTAAAAAAAACCTTATTTTTCTCATACTGTCTGTCTAAATATACCTGTATTCACCCTCTGTCTGAAACGCTCCATTTTAGTGCCTGTCTCTTTAAGAAAAAGACCAGTCTGCTCTGATTGATTTGAGAGAAAAATATGGTGCACCATTGCAAAAGGTAGTTCTCAAGCTGAGGACGTTATGTTCTAATGGGCCTGCATGTGACATAGGAAGGAGAGCCAAATCTGATTAGCTTGTTTAATCACGTCTTCTGATCTAGTCAGTCCACAAAAAACTGACTGGGTTGTCTTATTTACAGTTTCTGGGTTGGTAGGTACTCCAGATACCCAAATAGATGTGCAAAAGCACTGAAAAAGGTTTTTTTTCATGATATATCCCCTTTTAAGTAAACTTCTTGAGAATATTGTATTTGACCAATATGAATACTAATAATACATTAGATAAATTCCAGTCCGGCTATCAGACCAACCAAGGCACTGAATCCACTTTATTAAAGGTAGTAAATGACCTGAGAGTTCTGATAGATTCAAACCACATGGCTGTCCTGTTAGATCTGAATGCTGCGTTCGATACAATTGATCATGGCATTTAAATCAATAGACTTGAAGGTCCCTCTGGCACTCTGTGGTCTCTCTCTCTGCTTGACTGTTTTTGCGCGTACTTGACAGAAAGACCAATTGTTGTTAGCTAGAAACTAGAAAACCTGAGCTTGAAAACCTAGCTTGTCACAAAGGACGTTAAATAACGCTCCAAACTTACGTTAAACTTTACGCTTAAACTGGCATGGCCATTTTCAAAGGGTCCCTTGACCTCTGACCTCAAGATATGTGAATGAAAATGGGTTCTACGGGTACCCACGAGTCTCCTCTTTACACACATGCCCACTTTATGACAATCACATGCAGTTTGGGGCAAGTCATAGTCAAGTCAGCAGACTGACAGCTGTGTTAAATTTGTCATGTTATGATTTCAGCATATTTTTAATGCTAAATGCAGTACCTGTGAGGGTTACTGGACAATATCTCTCATTGTTTTATGTTGTTAATTGATTTTCAATAATAAATATATACATACATTTGCATAAAGCAGCATTATTGTCCACTCCTATGTTGATAAGAGTCTTAAAGTGGCAGTAGGAAGTATATTTTTAATATATATATATAATAACCTTTCAGCATATTGTACTTCAAGTGTTCTGAGAGATAACTAGACTTCTGCTCCTCCTCATGGCTCTGTTTTCAGTCTTCTAAATCTAAACTTGGCGTTCCTTCACCAGATTTCACAATGGCGGCGGCGTCACAAACTTTCTCATTTTACAGCTAAACCGTACACTACAAGATGATTCTGAAAACATTTGAGGCGAGAAATAGGCATTTACGTAACGATCAGCGCTGCCTAGTTTGACCCTTTGGTCGGAGTTCGCGAGTGATTGACAGTCGGCTTTCATAGACAGCAGACCTCAGATCAGCTCTGACTGCTTGTTTTCTTCCGGTCTGTGAAATGTTGCAGATGCCGTTAGGAGCACCGGAGGACACCGGAGGACACAGAGGAACATGATTTTTTTCAGGTTACCTGTTTCATGTACTACTGTCACGATATAGCGACCGTTTTATAAAAATAACTTTTTTTAATCATATTTGCTCCAATCTCGCCTACTTCAGCTTTAAATACTTGACAAATCTCCCTTTAAGGTACATTTTGAACAGATAAAACGTGTGATTAATCGCAATTAAATATCTTAATCGATTGACAGCCATGATATATATGTGTATATATATATATACAGTATATATATATAAAAAATGTACCTTAAAGGGAGATTTGTCAAGTATTTAATACTGTTCTGTCTGTTGTGTTTTATTTCTATTTAAACTGTAACTGCCGTGCTTTCTTTGCCAGATTTCCCACAGAAAAAAGATTTCTATTTCAAGGGACTTCCTGGTGTAATAAATAAATAAATAAATAAAAAAACATACCTGTATCCTGTTTCCACCTTTCTCTCTGATCTGTCGTTATGCTGTTGTAATGCTAACTTTCCTTCCTGGGGATCAGTAAAGTTGTGTTATCCCATTTTATTTGATCTGAAGCTGTCATTCTATATAACAGCTTTAGCCGAATATCAGTATAAATGTCATTACTGACGGCTTGTAATGCTGGTGATCCAGTCATATTACTCTACTGTTTTTGTGGTCACATAATCACACACAGACTGAGTATATTCTAGCTGTCAGAAACACACGTTGAAGACAAATAAATGGGATTTCTTTTGAGCCACATTAATGTCAAGGAATATTTGTGATTAGCATTGCCTTAGTCAGTCCACAAAAGGATTGATAACAACACTAAACCAACAATCATTTCAAAAAAACACACAGCAAATACTAAGCAGTAGGGAAAACTATTTCACTGTAATCCAAATCAGTTCACACACTGACACAACTGGCACCGCAGAAGGATTTCTACATAACCAGAAAAGAGGTCACACTGTCTGTTCACAACCAGCTCAGCCTCACTGAGCCCATTCCTGGAAAAACACAAACACTACAAAGCCTTTTCAATAAAGTCCCAACAACTTTAACAGACACGTATAGCTTCTTACCATCCTCTCTCTTCTGCTGCGTTTATCCACTCTGTGTTTATGAAACACACTTCATTAAAGAAGCCAGCAGACTGTAGAGGCTGTCAGCCCGCAAGTGAAACTATGGGAAACATGCTGCGCAGCTAACTTCCTGTAATATAGTAGGGAAAACACATTGCTGGCAGTGGCTCAACAGGTTTAATTATTCCCTCAGCTTCCTTGTCTGATTTTATCAGCTATTTTGTCTTTGCACTTGTGTGAATATGTGAAACATAGTTAATACAAGTTAATAATCTCACAAGAAGAAAGATAGATAGGTTAGTAGGCTAATGCAAGAAAAATAATATTATTTTTTTCCTTAATAATTCATAGGAGAGCATTCTTAGGAAGAGGCATAAGTAGCAACTTGAAAACACAGTTAAAAGATAAGATGATAACACAAAGGAGACAGTGAGTCAACACAGTGGCAGCTAGATTTAAGTCTAGATAAATCCACTATCAGAAGTGTAGCAGAGCAGACTCACGTAAGACACACTTTTATTCATGAATTAACACGAATTAACAGAAAGAACATTGCTAATTTAATGCTTTCTAGAGTGATTAAGAATGATTTAGGTATAACCAAGTCTTAAAAGCCTGCTGGGAAACACACAAAGGCATGCCCAAACATTCAACGCCCCTGAGCAAGACTCTTAACATTTGACAGCAGAGAGCACACCTTCCAAATCTCAACAATGCATGTCAAACAAGCTGGTCGAACTTGTGTGCAGCCCCGAGAAGCACGCTCAAGCCTGAGGACTGAAGATGACACTAGCTGACACTCGCTGTGTCTGAAATCACTGTCTTGTTCACTCATTCAGTTCACTCATTTTCAGTTTTTGCGTTTCCTCTATTAGTCTGCAGTTAATTGAGATTTTTGATTTCGTTTTTTTATCATCACTGACAGGCGTAGGTGCATTTTCCCATCTATTTAAGCTAGGGTGGGTAATGTATTTTTAATGAATTTTTTTGTTATATTTGTTGAAATTCTCTTTACATCCCGACAGCAATCCGTCCAATCATTTCATTCGACGGGCTACCTGCCTGAATAGCATACTTGCCAACCATCCCGATTTTCCCCGGAGACTCCCGTTTTTTATTGCCCTCTCCCGGTTTCCTCCTGGCGTCACAATTCTCCCATTTTTCTCCCGATTTTCACACCCTTTTTTTCCTTTTCATTATCACAATCTGTTTCGGGAACTGTACGCAGTGTATAAGCCATAAGCCCTACTGTTTCCAAAGTTGGGCTTTGCTCGACACAGCGAAAAGCCGTCACGGCACGACCAAGCCATTGGTAATAATGGCTTTCAGAGCGCAGTGGTGCCGTTGTTTCGTTGTGTCTGAAAGGGCCTTCAGTGAGTGAGAGATGGAGACAGAAAAGGAGAGTACTAAGACAAAGTCATACTCAAGCAGGGGCAAAAAAAATGAATAAATGTGTTGAATGATGAATATTAGTTTACGCCAGAGATTCACACAACTTCACGCCAGAGGGGCGAATTATTCAGTTTTCTTTCTTCAGAATTAAAAGTAAAATTAAAAGTAGGCCTATTTGACATCAAAAATGCTGTTGCAGTGTACTTATTATTTTGTTCTTTTATTATTCTTTAAAAGTCCCAGAATGCAAGAAACAAAGTCTCTGAAACTCAAATTTTTATGGGGGAGGCCTCCTAGATCCCCCACTTTGGTTTTAAAATCCTCACTAATTTTGAGGTCTCAAGGTTGGCAAGTATGCATGCACTCATTGCGCGTCACCGAATCTTCCACAAGCTGCTAGCTTGACAGCTGTGAGTACCAACAAAAGCCATGTGCGCTGTTTACATTCATAATGATAATTTGGGGGGAGTGGCTTTGGAGGGAGGCCTGAAGGGACCGACTGTCAGTTTTGCCGACTTGCCGACTTTCTCTCTAAATTTAAGCACTTTTGGAGCTATTGCTGCTAGCTACTTTCATTGGAAAAGAGTTGGCAACACTGGGCTGGGTTTTTCGGTTGGATCATTTTTAAAATCTATCTCTGCTCGGGCTCTTGCTAGTTTCTCAAGATTACCGACACCAGCTTTAAATGTGACACAATGCATTGCAGGATGGTGTACATGTCATGGACACTAGTTTTTTTTTTTCCATTGCGGGAATTTTTGATGTCAATATACAGTATTGTGCATGAATTGAACACTGAGAATTCCAACACTCAAATGAACCGGTGGAAACTAAAGCTAGAGCACCAGGTGGCGGCAAATTGGACACACATTTACCGATATTGCCGATATATTAGTAATAGTTTGTTTGACTGTCAAAGAGGATGGCAATGAAAAAAAGCACATGTTGAATGTTCACTCTTTTGTACTTGGCATTAGTCAGCGTGGTCTCAATCACAGGACATCAAATATCGACGCTTGGGCAGTGCCCCTCGGCGTCTTGATACCGACGCACAAGGCACCCTTTGTCGTCTGTATGAGACACACCAGACTTTCAACTAACTCCAATGTAAACCCATCTGCGTCATTATTAGACGCAGAGCAACGGATGTCATATTTAAGAGAGAGAAGTCCACTAATGGTGGTGGTGCAAAATCCTGCGCAAGAGGCTTCTGCCTGATATGACGAGTAGGGATGAGATCAAGTAGCATTGGTTGAGTTGGATGTGCTGGCATTAGCTTTATGACTATCAACAAAATTGCGTTGCATATCTTTGCACACTGATTACATTTTATTGTATCCTCTCCACTATGTGCTATACATAGGTTGGCAAAACTGCTGTAGATAGAAGTGCAATGCAATTTCAGGAGGAGAAACTCTTCACCAAGCCTTATTTCTTACTGGGACGTGATCCAGCTCAGAACTGGTTCTATGTACCCAACCCTTGCTGATGTGTTTGTCTATAAACACTGTCTGCTGGGAAGCACCTGCTAGTTTCATTAGTTTCGCTGCGGTTTAAGGGTTAGGAAGGGTTTAGACCTGTGCTGTTTGGTCTGTCAAACCCCATTGTTCTCAGAAGCTGCATTTTAAACTGCATTGCAGTCTACACCCCAGTTTCTCCGCCCTGTAGAAATCATTAACATGCTATTAGAGATCGCTCAACACATTCTCATCCCAACTCATCACATACAGTATGTGATGAGTATGCCTCTTTGTTTTATTTTTGTTCTGATGTGTCACATTCAACATCACAAACAGGATAGTAAACAGTAGAAACAACATGTTCTCAACACGTCACATGCTGCCACTTTGTCACGCCCCTTGACGTCACTTTATTTTTGGCATCAAAACCATTATGGTTACCATTGGTGTCACTGGAAAACACGCTAAAATTGGCAAAAAGACTCCTTTCCCATAGGGTGTTACAGGAATGAGTCCTAAAACCCGTAAATGTGTTAGCATTTTAGCACTTACGGTTCCCTCATCTGGAAGTCAATGGGTTTTTTTTAAATAGGTTTTTAGTTAGATGGCTGAAATAAGGTCTATGGTTAACACAAGCTTAAGAGATTTTAATGTTTTCTTCTACGACATAAAATACATGAACAAAAAGGCAGTTGTTAATAAGTGGCTAAATTAGACTAAACGACATCACACCGACTCGTCCACCTATTCAGCCTTGTTGTGTATACTCACGCTCGTGCAACCGTGGTGCAATAATCCAAAACCCAATGGAAAAATTCCATTGGCTGGATCCCTGGAGCAGCCTGCTTTTGTAGCCTTGTGTTTGTTGGACCCATCCATCTCTCCTCCTGCCCGCCCTTAGTGTGTCTTTTCACTCTTTATACTACGTTACCACATTTCCGGCGCACTTTCTCTGAGCGTTTATTATTGCCGCAGATGGGTTTATATCATTGTTAATGGAACGCCGGGAGCGTCTCATATCGGCGCTCAAGGGTGCCTTGTGCGGGAGGGTGGGAGGGGAGGTTGGACGGGTCAAACAAACACAGCACTTTCAATGCCACTTGCGTAATAAACTTACTTATTTGAACCCATACCACAATCTTTTCCTAAGCCCAACCAAGTATTTTGTTGCATAAGAAAACTTAAAAACTAAGTAAACCTACGTTGGAAGTTTATTTTGAAAAGTTCTCATTTTCCAAGTGATGTTCATCTCATTTTACATAGTTATGTAGAATTTATTTTGAATGTGAGGTTTCACATGCAAGCAGCACTTTACACAACCTGGCAGAATAGTTATATATATCGGTCTTGTCGCAGGTAGGCTGCCATTGTCCATAACAATACCCTCAGGCAGGGCACTCAAGCCCTACCGGATCAACAATTTCAGCAACAGACTCCATAGCTGCAGTGCTGCTGTACACACTGGTATTGATGCCCAGCCACCAGTCAGCGTCAAGGCTGGCGGACTTGCTCGGCAGGTTTCACAGCTCTTCCAGTAAGAATCTGAGACATGACGGCACTCAAAGGACATTTTCTTCTCCTGTCTGTCAGTGTAATTTAAAACCTGGTAATCCTACTACTGCAGCTTTGGACAGTCTGAAAACCTCCTGCACACACCTTGATTTTCTATAGTTTACGCTTATTTAGTATTGTCAACAGTTCATTAGTTTCTATTTGCAGTGCCCGCATTCTGTTGTTTTGTTTTTCTTTGAGTTAGCATCAACTGTTATATCACGACTTCCAACCTGTCTGGAACTTTCCACTGACAGAGATAAATAAGGGCACCAATGACAACCATTTCCATTTTGTCATTGTTGAGGAGCAGGAAATCCTACAGCCTGTTTATACCCCTGTAGCCACAACTAAACTGCATCAGTGTGTTGAGTACATGAATGCGTCTGTATAACTGTAACCCCATTTGGGTATCGAGCTCGAAGATAAAAGCACAACATTTGGGTGTTAATTTAATTAAAGCAAAGTCTCTGCTGCTTGGCTTGATTATGGTGAATCACTGGGAGTCAATTATAACAAGTTGGACCGACATTGTTAAGTTGTTTATGAGTTGTTCTTTTAAGAAGCCAACAAGAATAACAAGAATCTAAAGAATGCAAGACACCTTTTGGCTTTGACCTCAAATTTTTTTTTGAGGAAATGATCCTTCAATGAACAGCTACCTGTTTTTGTATGTACAAGGTAAGTGCTTAGAGCTTATTTTGAGCATCCAATATGACAATTTAAAGTCTTAGTTATGCTGGAACTATAATGTGGATTGTACAGCTGAGTTAGTGCGCAGTACACATTAGACATCATGATGACTGGCATAAATGAGTCAGCGTGGTTGTGAGTAACTCGTGAAAGTTGTTTTCATACAAGATATGAGCAGTCCCGGCGGCATGGGCGGGCATGGTGAGTCCGGGCTCGTCCACTGAGTCACCTGTGCCCGCCCTGGACGAGCCGCCCGCCCGCCCTGGACGAGCCGCTGTCCCCTATGTCGGACTAGCTAAATGTAATGGATATTATGAGTTTCTTCAATTCAATTAAATTTATTTTTACAGAAATTATCTAAAGATGTTTTTTTTTTAAATGCAGCTGGGTCGTCAGAGGAGAGTCGCGAAGAGGAAACAGTCAGCACAGGATGTATCAGGTCAGACCAACCCGTTCTCACTCCCAAGTCATCAAACACCGCCGACTGGGCAGTGCACCTCGGCATCTGAAACCAACACACAAGAGGCACCCTTTAGCAACAGTATGGGACGAACCGGGCTTTCAACTAACTCCAATGTAAACCCACCCGCGGTGTTATTTGACGGTCGGAGCAAGTAATGTATAGTATTAATATCGTGAGAGTCCGCTAAGGCCGGGTGGGCGATTGGGAGGGGTGGTGGTTTGGTCAAACAAACACAAGACTTTCAACCAGGAGACGGTGTTTGTGAAACTAAAAATAACATTGACTTATTTTATGCGTTCTTCATGGGTTCCCTCAAAGACTGTGAGGGTTTAGGGGCATCCCACTGTCAAATCGTCACGTCCTTGAGGGCTCTCTTAGACATTTTGAGCCCTTTATGAACACATTCCGTAAGTCCGCATTTCTGCACTTTGTCTGAGGGAATTACCCACAATTCATAGCATTGTGACGTGAAACAAAGGGTTACCACGGTTACCAGGGGAAGCCTTGAGGTGTAAAAAAAAGGTAATCAAAGAGGATGCCACATGGGTGTTCAGCCAGGCATCTTTAAATTTACACAGAAACATTAACATTAAGGATTTTAGATGGTAAATAAAAACACATGAAATCAGAGTAATGCATTAGACTATATTACTCACCTGGTTTATTCATCAACCATTTCTTTTAATTTTGCTTAATGAAGTTTGACAAAAACCCCGCCTTCGCCCAATGTCAGCAACCCTGAATAGGATAAGCGGTTACAGATAATGGACGGAAGTTTGACAAAAACAAGCAAATAGATATTTTGACAGTTACCTCTAGTCTCATAAGGCAAGAGCCTGGAAAACATTCAAATTGGGCAGTAAAAAAAACATAAAATGAAAACCCACAATTGGCATCGTCAAGGTAACATGATATGTCGCCGCAAAGTGCTGTCCCATTCATATTTATACCATTTGAAGCCCTTGCAGCCTCTCACACAACTTTCACAACTCCATTTACCAGGTGACGTCAGTCAAGTCCCTGAGGGTTCGGGGTTTAAGGCTTTAGGGGGGATATTGGGATTGGGCCAGTGTGTCTGCGAAGCATCGGCAAGCATCAGCGAGCCTCTTGACTCGCATCTTTGAGCAGTGCACACATGACACTCTAACGCCGATGTGCGAGTGGCGAGCCAATGCCGATTTGCCTCTGATCTGGGGCTATTGTTGAGGATCTCCAAAAACTGTCGGGGCTAACGTTGTGTAATGTGAACTAGCTATTAGGCGGCAGCAGTACACGAACGAAACCACACTGAACAAGAATATTGCAGAGAAATACAAGTACTGACATAATAGTTAAAAGCAAAAAAGTATGCATTTGTTGTTTGGGTCTGTTTAAGTCAGTCGAGACAGGCAAGTTGTACAAACAGGAACCAATATCAACTGTCCTTGGACACTATAAGACCTGCAATATGGCTTCCAGAGGATATGTTACATCACCTGCACGCCCTCTATTCTACTCTTGTCAAATAAGACGTCCTTTGTGGATTGGTGAGGATCAGAGACATCTTTGTGATTCCAACTTTCGGCAGGTCTTTGGCCTGGTACGGTGAACTCACACACATACAAGAATCTCGTTCCAAAACTGCACCCACCTCAGTTAATGTAACTGGAGCCACACAGACCATCTATGCAGCCCATTGTAGTCAAATGAGAAAGTGAGGGATTTACAACAATGAGGACACACAAGAGACAGAAACGTCGAGCTTATCCCTCAGAAACTGGTTCAAGCATGTTAGACTACTTTAGCACTATATTTGCAGGATTATCCAGTCAGTAGAACTTCTCAAGCTCATTCATAATGCTGCACGTACATGAAAATTTGAACCTATTACTCCGGTATTGAAATCACTTCATTGGCTCCCGGTTCAATACAGAATCACCTTCAAGATCTTGCTAATTATGGAGGACTGAACCTGCCAAAATCAAAAAATAAATAAATAAATGACTTGATAAATAAATAAATATGTCATTAAATGTGGCAAAAATAATAATAAAAATAAATGTAGCCAATAATTATTTGATAAAATGTGACATAATTGATATTTCATTTTTAATTTGCTTCTTTATTTATTTACCTTTGTATTAATTCCCTTATTTATTTACTCTTCAGTTTAATTTTCCCTTCCATTTATTTGCATTTATTTTTTTTATTTATTTTATATTTATTTTTACATTTATTATTTATTTATGCATGATTTTCCCTTTGCATTTCACCCCTTATTTAACTTATTTAACTTATTTATTCGTACATTCTTTTCTATATACATTTCTTTTTACATTTCTTTATGCATTTCTGACTCATTATGCAAATGAGTGGGCTGTCATTTAATGCATAGATCGACTATATGCTAGCTAGCCAACTATTGGTGTCTGCTTCTACTTATCAACTCCAGGCTTCATTCCCGTGGGAACCTCCAGGCCGAAGGCTTTATATGAGAAAAATAAAATGTTCTTTGAACATTAAAGCATGTAAACATGTTCTAGATCAAACCCAAAATACAGGTATGCACCTGAAAATGAGCATAATAGGTCCTCTCTAAATGTAAAGCACTTTACGTGTAATGAAATGTGCTATATAAATAAATTGCCATTGCCATAGAAACTTAACTTGTATGTGTTTATGAGCATATGTAAAAAGAAAAACTTTGAGTCACTGGGTGTGTAGAGGACCAAGAATGATTTGATAGCATGTGCATATAAGTCACAAAAGTTGTCGGCCAACACATGCATGCAGTCTTGTGTTAATTTAAGACTAGGAATGAGGAAGAAGGAAAAGGAAAACACACAAAAGTACAACATTACGTACTAATAGTGGAACTCCATTTAGCTGCTGTTCATGCTGGCTCACTGTGCTTTCCTATGACAAATCAAAACATCTGAAATGTGCTGTCAACATGCTTGCGTGAGAACGTTTTTTTGTTGAGCTGTATTTTTTTTTACTTTTACTGTGCACCACATCCATTTTGTATTTGCATTGTTTGTAAAGTTAGAGCTTTGTAAGTATGCATTTTATATTAGGTATTTCAATGCTTAAAACCTTGTATAAATGAAAATTGGAACCACCGGGTAGTGCACACCCATTATAAAAGGGTGGACATCTAAAAAAAGAAAAGACAAAAAAAAAAAAAACAGCTGTGCAATGTAAATGGTGGGAACATGTTGCATTTATTGTATTGCTCCTTATTTTTCTGCCAAAATTAAGAGTATTCCAACAAGCTAGGCCCATTTGTGACCTCAGCACTCCTTACATTCCTCCGGGATTCAGTCACAAAGCATTTCCCACCATAAGCTTAAGGGAAAAAACAAATATCATTTTGTTATTCCTGTTATGCAGAAAAGGGTTACACCTTTTTCCTTGTGCAGATTGATGTTAATATACAACCTATAATTATCGCCTCGTGGTTGTTTGTTTCCGCCAACCAGTCAAGTTGTAAAAATGTCATCACTTCATCATTTATATCCTGTTAGACATTTGTGTAAAATTGTCATAATTAGCATATGAATTCTTGAGTTATGGCCAAAAACATGTTTTTAGAGGTCACAGTGACCCTTGCCTGCGAAATTGTAATCAGTTAATCCTTTATTCAAACTGAGCCGCTACAACCTAAAAATCACAAGTTGCGTTAATGCATTCAAGAAATTAGTGGCATTAAAACGAATTTGCGTTACACGTTAACTTTGACAGCCCTAATATTAATATAGAACTAGGTTTTTATTAGTGTATAATCACCTGAAAATAAGAATCATGTTTTCGTTAGCTTAGAATGAGCCCTTCATATCTACATAGGGAGCAGGTCCTCTTCACAGAGTCCGCCATGTTTCTACAGTAGCCCAGAATGGACAAACCAAACACTGGCACTAGAGAGAGCCATTCACGTTTTTGCTTCAGCCACCGTAGTTCTCCTTCACACTTGGCACATGGGAGAAGTTTCACTTAAGGAGAAGTTTCAGTTGGTTGCAATCTGCAACCTTACTGCTAGATGGCGCCAAATCCTACACACTGTACCTTTAAGGGAAAAATCTAAATATCATTTTGTTTTCCGTTATCCAGAAGTGAAAATTTCTAAAAAAAAATTATTTCAAAGAGTCGATGTTTTTTATCACGTACAAAAATCGGAATAAGTGACAACTGCACACAAAGTTATGACAAATGCTTTGAGCTTTAATTGGTTGATTTTAAGAGGTTACATAGTAGTAAACATACTGGTTACACACGTGAAATTTGATGAAATCATCCACTCGAGCCACACGTGCGTTTCACATCTCACCTTCATCCTGTCAAAACTTCCTTAAAAAATAAAAAAAAGCTCACACCCTGCGGTTTGAGTCTCCACAGCATCACGGAGAGCAAGCTCACACATTCTCATCATCACCACCATCATCATTGACAACATCCAACATTCCACAGCAGCACAACCTTCAGTCTTCTTCACTCAGTCTGGAATACTTGAAATAGTCATTAGTCCGGGGTTAAGACCCCCTGTGTGAGGCCAACCGGTGAGAGTTCACATCTAGCACCACAGGAGCTTGGATAGTAACTGGCTTGGTGAAAACAGAGTCCGTCATCTGCTGCTCTCATGGCGCCTGCAAAATCCTCTCCGAAGGTCGATGAGTTTTTGGTGGTGCTTTTCAGTTTTATTATTATTCTAAGAACTTGGAAGGAACTGAAAGAGTACATTATTTCTTCCTCATTTAAATCAAGTAACACAAGTACTTCAAGTAGAGTATGGAGTATGCATATCTTACATCCCAGCCAGGTCATCACGCCACGCCAAGCGGGGGGGAAATACATCTGAATGCCCATGAAAACACAAAGAAGTCAAAATGATAACAAAGACGTGCTACATTAACATAATAAAGCAAACTAAATGTAGAAAACATTAAATCAAATGTTAGTTAACAGCATTTCAGAATAAAAGAAAGTGAAAATGAATGAATAGAATTAGTGCATTATTATTACATTTTAATATCGACTACATAGAGCATGTAGCAAAATACCACTGCATGAAAAAAAAAAAAATCACTTGTATTCTATTGTTTTTACCGTAGCGCTGAAACACTCAAGACACCCACACATGAAGCTCCAAAATGTATCAAGAACACTCAGCCCAGTCGCACAGCAGTTCGGGAAATAGTCTCGAAATTTAATGTATTGATTCGTGTACATAGACACAAATTTCTAATTTTTTCCGTGATGGTCAGCACAAAATCAATTAGTATGTAATTCACGTAATTGTGAACCCGAGAATATAAAGAGTGGCAAATGTAAATGTAACTACCACGTAACTTCCGTATTTAAGTAATGCCACTTCCCTAGTTGTTTTAACTTAAACGTTGACTTATTAACCACATAACTTCCGTACTTAAGTAACACCACTTCTATAGTTATTTTAACTCAAACGTTGACTTATTTGTCACGTAACTTCCAAATTTAAGCAACGCCACTTCCGTAGTTGTTTTAACTTAAACATTGACTTATTTGTCACATAACTTTTGTAATTAAGTTACAGCACTTCTGGAGTTATTTTAACCCAAACCACGATCTTTTCCTAAACCTAACTAAGTAGTTTTGTTGCCTAAGCCGAACCAAGTTGATCTATTCCTAAACCTGACTAAGTAATTTTCTTTTGAAAAGACTGGGGTGGAAATTGACATGTATATTATGTGTTGCTGGAGATTCGTAGGAATAAGCACGTAAATCGTGTGTAAAAAAAAGGGAAATTCGTGTCTATGTACACGAATCAAATAAATTCAATTGTGTGACTATTTCACGAACTGCCGTGAGACTGTGTTGGAACACTTTATCAACGCTACATTTGTTGAGGCAAACAGGGCTAGCTAGCAGAGATCTGAATGTGCTGTAGAAGTATTTATTGTATACTGTCCATGAGTCCAACAGTGGCAGAGCTTCCAAAGCGACGTATCTAAAACTGTTTTAGATATATGGCTTTGGTTCCAGAGAAGCAGGCAGGGGCGGTAAACACTGCACCCTTCCTGTCCAGTTCATTGTTAGTTTTGGACCCTTCGTCCAAAAGCAAACAGTTCAAAGGCAAAGCCATATATCATCATATTAGATTAGGTAAATACTGTATTAGTACAGTATTGTAATATTGGATTATTTTAATCCAATATTTTTGATATATGGCTTTGGTTCCAGAGCAGCAGGTCTGCCCTGTAATCTAACACTGCCCTCTGCTGGTCTGGCACAGTGGTTACAAGCTATAATGACCCACAGATGATCTGCTCCAGGTACAGGCAACTGGATGGGGTGGGAAGAAAAAAATGAGGGATCTGCTCAGGCACATGATTTACGGGTCAGTTCATACCTGGGCAAAATATCTGTGAATGTGGTTTACAAGAAAACCCTAGAATAATGCCAGTGTCATTTAGAGTTATAGCTTATTTACTATTGTCTGTTTGTAGTTTCCTTTCTTGCAATCATTTAGCAAAGTGTTAAATGAGATTTTTTAAACCACTGAAATCATGTTAAAGGCAAGGGAAGCCAAAATGATTGGCATGACCGATGAAAAAAAAACATCGGAATTACCCTTTAGAAGTGAAGGCATTGGCCAGTTAAGATAAAGAAAGTGCGTTTTATGTTTTTTCCATGTAGTCAGCTTCTTTTCAAACCAGCTTTTTCTAAGTTCGTAAGCCTCATTCGTTCAGCTCACAATACTCTCTTAATACCACCTTAAACAAGGCTGAACATACTTGAGAAAAGTGAAAAAAGTTCTCCTTTGTGCGACCCTCAGAACGCTTTAATTACATTGAGCGTTGACCCTGTATCATACTAGAGGATGGACGTGTTTTGAAGGAGCAATAGTGTATACACACAAGACAATTGAGGAAGATTGGAGGGTTAAGAGGAGTACCAGTAAAGATGAGTCATCAACACCTAACTCAAATCATGTGACAATGTGACATGACGAGGCAGACTCTATCAGATCAAATAGCTTAATCCGAACAACACCAGATCTGAGTCATCCCTCCCACTGAGACGCTCCTTTCTATTCCTGTGCCAATTCTCATATACTTGTGGTTTCTTCCTCCTTCCTCCACTACAACAGGTCAGGGAGGTGGCTGTAGACCGAGTCCAGCAGCGTCTGGCTGGCCTCCTGACTCTTGACTCCCGCGATCTCAAACAGCTGGTCCAGCCTGTCCTCAGCGGCCGGGATCTCCTCGATGACGTGCAGCTCTTCTGGGTTCAGGATGTGCAGCATGTCGTCGAAGATGGGCTGCAGGTCGCACGGGTCCAGGCGCACCTGCCGGAGCACGGTGTCTTTCTTCTCTGGAAGGGAAGACAGAGAGGGTAAACAGTCATTATCTTAAAGGGACTGTATGTAACTTTTTACACGTATAAACAGGTTGTAACCTAACCTAAAAAATGAGACCTTCCGTGACTTTCTGGATTTCCTCTATCAGCCTGTAGGCTACTTTTAATGTGAAGAACCTAGGCCCGTTTTTCCGGTTAAAGCCAACTGATGTGACTTATTTTCATCTCCAGTGTGCAACCATAGCCAACGTTCGGTTAGAAACAAACAACAAACAACCAGCCCCCACCAAAACTCAGACTCCAACACAAACTCCACAGAAGCACAAAAAAACAACTGAAGCTGCGGTCGTGCATTGCGATTGGCTCAATTTCGGCGAGTGCAGACCAGATTTTACTGCGCATGTGTTGTACCCCAAAGATATGACGCATTGATGACGCGTGACCCAGCCTCTTTCAATAGTCCTTGCTTTTAGCAGGGAAGCAGGAAGTGCATCACTGATTATGATTAGCACATGTGCCTGCTGCTCCTCAGCTATATAAGCTGGTGGATTCAGTCACTTTCTCTCTCTCTCTCATCCTGGCCATATGGTTTGTGGTTTGGGTTAAGTTGCTCCTTGTGTTTGTTTCCGTTTGTTCACTACACTTCACTGTACCTTCATTCAAACATGCAAAACACTACTGATGTTACTGATTTACATAATTTAGATTGCTGTCGTTTGATTTATATTTTGTTAAATAAATCTTTAGTTAAAGTCATGCATTGTCCTCTCCTTTTTGTCCTTTCCCTGAGCTGAGCTAGTGATTATTGCCTTCAAGTGGCCCAAAAAAAATCAGTTAATGCAGGTTTATGGATATGTAAAAAATGTGTGCTTTGAAGGCCTGGTCACCCCCGCACTTTAAAAAATAATAATTTGGAGCAAAATCAATTCAAATGTAATCAATCTTATTGTTACATTAGTGATCATACTAACAAACTTACTAACTGACAGCAAACTGTTCAGAAAGGTGTAAATGTGTAAGTTCATTATTGTTATTAGTTGGCAGAAACGAGTAGTTAATAACAAACAATAATTATCTTAGTAATATTATCAGTCCCAATAAACCCCAGTCAACTGTCACAGATCAATCAAATCTATAGGGATCTTCAAATTCAAACAATCTGGCATAATACAAATTGTATACACTTTTCCCCCCCCAAAAAAACTCATAAATTGTGGCTATGGATTGCACTTTTCTTTCATCTTAAATTAAAGTAGAGCATTGTTGCTAACACAATAGTAGAAGTGAGGAAAATGAAGAAAATGTTTTTTTTCATTTAGCAACAATACACAGAGTGACCACATGAGGTCAGTCAGCACCCAAACATCCATGTTTGATCTGAGTGCACTGTTGTCACGTCATTTCCAATAACTGTGAGAGGCTTTAGTGAGTAAATAATTTCCTAGGGGTGTGAGGAATGGGAATCTGCTGATACTCTGTATCTACACAGGCCACTGCCAACAAACCAGAGTCTCTCCTCAGAGTTTGACCGGCTTTAAATGTCATGAGTACTCTTGAATAACCGACATTGATCACAAAAACAGTATAGGTCACTTGATATGCTGATAGTTTCCTTACTGACACCTGAAGCATTTATAACACACTTGTTGGCTGCCACAGTTAAGAAATGGAAACGCTAAAGCTGCATTAAGCAAGACCTTCATGTGAAAATACAGGTGTCCCTATCAGACTAACACACAGTGAAGATGTAAAGAGAAGACTGGCCTGGTTGGTAAACTATGGTACTGGTATCTATGTTAGTCAAATTCAGTTGCATTGTTCTGCCAGTTGAGGGCACCGACATACAAAATATTGACCCAACACAAACCATTTTAAATATTTAAATAAAAATTAGTGCTGTCAATCGATTAAAATATTTAATAGCGATTTATCACAAATTAATCGCACATTATTTATCTGTTCAAAATGTACCTTAAAGGGAGATTTGTCAAGTATTTAATATTCTTATCAACATGGGAGTGGGCAAATATGTTTGCTTTATGCAAATGTATGTATATATTTATTATTGGAAATCAATTGTCAACATAAAAACAATGGCAAATATTGTCCAGAAACCTCACAGGTACTGCATTTAGCATAAAACATATGCTCAAATCATAACATGGCAAACTGCAGCCCAACAGGCAACAACAGCTGTCAGTGTGTCAGTGTGCTGACTTGACTAGGAATTGCCCCAAACTGATTATCATAAAGTGGGCATGTCTGTAAAGGGGAGACTCGTGGGTACCCATAGAACCCATTTTCATTCACATATCTTGAGGTCAGAGGTCAAGGAATCCCTTTGAAAATGACCATGACAGTTTTTACTCTCCAAAATTTAGTTTGAAGTTGGTATGACATGGTTGGTACCAATGGATTCCTCAGGTTTTTTAGTTTCATATGATACCAGTATTCACTCTAGCTTTTAAACTGAGCCCGCTACAACCTAAAAATCACAAGTTGCGTTATGGCGTTAAATAAATTAGTGGCATTAAAACAAATTTGCGTTAACGCGTCATTATTGCGTTAACTTTGACAGCCCTAAAAAAAATATTTGACATGTACTTTTGACTTTTTAGTTTGGAACCATGTCCCATCCACTAACATGGAGGGGGCTGGGTTTATGACCTATTCTTCAGCAAGCCACCAGGGGGGAATCAAGATGTTTTGGCTTCACTTACACTATGCTGACAGTGCAGTCATACCAAAGACTCGCCGTGGTTTCTGGGCACTGACACCAACTTCCCTGGCTAACACGCTCACCTTTGGTAATGAAGGAGCCGTTCCTGCTGAGGGCGGAGTCTTTGCTGGAGGTGGAGTCGCAGCGAAGCAGGGGCTCCGATTCGTCGGGGAAGAAGCCTTTGGTGCGGTCCACCGGCGACTGCTCCACACCCATGCCGCTGGCCCCGCCCACGCTACCGCCGCTGTTGCTGCCACTGCCGACGCTGCCGGGGGACTCGAGCGGCTTATGGATGGGACTGAGGCTTTGGCTTACATTCACTGAGGTCATCAGCTGGTTGATGTCAAACTGTAGATCGAAACAAAGAGAGGGGAGGGAGAGGAAGAGTAGAGGAAGAAGATGAGGAGGGGAGCAAGAAGAGGAGAGAAACATGAGTGTGTGACAAACCAATGCTGAAACACACAGATACACAGGCGAGTATTCTGACCCAGCTGCAGTACTTGGACGCGTTTGGAGTGAGACCAGGTTGGTATTTGCTGCCTATGGAGCACACAAGCTCCTTTATCACTCCATCTCTCTCATTCCCAACTCTCTTTCCCTCATTATTTCTCTCCATCCTCACATACATCAGACCGGCACATACGGGTACTTTGCAAAAAGTTAAGGCCCCGCCCCCTTTTGGGGGAACTAAAACTGAAGATCGCATAGACTTCAATGCAATTTCACGTGGATGACGTGATGTTTGGATTGTAATTTTGACAAATTCATATGCATTCTCTTGTTAAACAAAGGTTTGCTTTATACACATGTCTAATAATTATTTTGCGATCTTGCCTGAACCTGAGCGTTCGCGATAACTTAATAAATTAAGGTTGATGGCCGCCATGTCCCTTCAGTCTTCCCCCGTCCAACACAGTGGCCGGATATTGCTTAAAGCTAAAGTAGGCGAGATTGGAGCAAATATGATTTAAAAAAGTTATTTTTATAAAACGGTCGCTATATCGTGACAGTAGTACATGAAACAGGTAACCTGAAAAGAATGATTTTCCTCTGTGTCCTACTGTGTCCTCCGGTGTTCCCGGTGCTCCTAACGACATCTGCAAGATTTCACAGACCGGAGGCAAACAAGCAGTCAGAGCTGATCTGAGGTCTGCTGTCTATGAGAGCCGGCTGTCAATCACTTGCGAACTCCGACCAAACGGTCAAACTAGGCAGTGCTGATCAAATATGAATCAATATTATGTTACTGTAATGCCTATTTCTCTCCTCAAATGTTTTTCAGAATCATCTTGTAGTGCACGGTTAAGCTGTAAAATGAGAACGTTTTTGACGCGGCAGCCATTGTGAAATCTCTTGAGGGAACGCCAAACTACCGGTCACATGACCGGAGCACAGCCAATAGGAACGCTCTCTCTCTGAAATGACCTGTGATTGGTCAAACTCTACCGTCACGGGCTATATTTTTTAAAGCCTGAAAACAGAGCCATGAGGAGGAGCAGAAGTCTAGTTATCTCTCAGAACACTTGAATTACAATATGCTGAAAGGTTATTATGGAATTTTTTCCCAATGATGCCAAAAATATACTGCCTACTGCCACTTTAAAGACTTGAAACTTGACTTGGACTTGCAAAAAATGACTTGTGAGCATCTCTGCTTTTTAGTTCATAAAAGTATACTTTGTATACTTTAAATTAAGTACTCTAGTACACTATGTATTACATAAAGAGACTTGCTCCTTTTCTATTTGACTTGATGATCTGTGATGAGATTAAACAAAATAATAAAATGTGTTGATCTCGCATGCCTCTACTGTGAACGGATAATCCAAAAACTTGGTGAATTGAAGTAAATTCATATCAAAACATCCTTTTACAAAAACTCACACACTTTAATAGACTACTCTATCAAAAAGTAAGCACAAGCCAAGTATTCTTTTCTGTAGGCCTATAATGCCTGAATACTTAATTATACCTTTCTTAAGTATATCTTGATCAAAAGATTAAGTAAGTAGGCCTAGAAGCCAAATATCCTTAGACTTTTCTTTAGACTTGCCAGTATGAGCCAAGTATATCTCTGATAAGTACATAAAAAGTAAACTAAAAGTATACTGTCTTATTTTAAGTTCAAAAGAAGTATACTAATAGCACACTTGAATAAACTTTTTTTTGGTAAGGGTATCCAGACTTTATATATATATATATGTATATATATATTTGATTGAATCCCGTTAGCCTTTAGTGTTGTCTGTAAATAACCAACGTGTTAATAACCAACTGTTTGATCTGTAGGCTGAGATTTAGTTGGAGACGACAGTCTGATGCTGCTATAATGTTAATGTATGACTGTATTACTGCAGCAGCCTCACACTCAAGCTAACGTTAGCTAGCCATGCTAGTCACTGTCATCAGCATCATTTAGCTATTTAACCACACTGACAGTGAATATTAACGTATCGTATGAGCCTCAGATCTCAGTTTGAAAGCCTCGGTTAACCTGCTACACAACAGTTTTTCATCATTTTCTCTCCTGTCACAGCGAGTTTCCTTCCCTCAAAAGGGAGCGCAGCCTCGGAGATGACGCCATGCTGGTCTGGTCTATAGCTTGGAGCCATAAAGCCATACTGGTCTGGTCTATAGCTTGGAGCCATAAAGCCATGCTGGTCTGGTCTATAGCTTGGAGCCATAAAGCCATAGAGGTCTGGTCTATAGCTTGGAGCCATAAAGCCATACAGGTCTGGTCTATAGCTTGGAGCCATAAAGCCATGCTGGTCTGGTCTATAGCTTGGAGCCATAAAGCCATACTGGTCTGGTCTATAGCTTGGAGCCATAAAGCCCCTCTATTATATATTTTTTAGGACACGGCAGGGGAACAAATCAGAGATCAGTGTTTTTGGATTTATTGTTAGTACAACCAACTACACAGGAACTCTTCAGCATAACGTTATTACTATTACCGGTTTGTTTAAAGTAGATGTTTAGAGACACATTTCAACTTCTTCTGTTTACTCTGTTACCATCTATGAGGGACACGGGGTTGGTTTCCCCCAAAAGGGGTCGTGGTAATGAGAGCCTACTCTGGAAGACGTATTGCCCGTCTGATGTATTGGACCTATTAAATTCTCTCATTTTTTTGCATTTAAAAAATAGCTCCCATTCTTTCTTCTTCATGTCATTTTATTCCCTTGTCCCCCTCTTGGTTCTTTCACCTGTGTTTAGGTCCACATCCTTTCATATTTGTCTCTTCATCTATTTCACAGTTCCAATTCACTCTTTGTCCTCTTTCTTTCTAGTTAAACCTTTCCTTTATCACTGTTTCTGTCTCTCTTTCTTCCATATTTGCCTCCTTCTCTACCGCCAATCCTTGCTCTTTTTTCCATCTCTTTATTCTTTCTCCCTCATCTTTTCTTCCCCTTCGGTTCCCTCTTCATCTTTTTCTCACTCTGTGTCCCATTTTGTTTCAGTTTCTCTCCCTATCGCTTCATCTTCCTGTGTCTGACTCTCTCTCTCCTTCCTCCATCATTGCAGCCCCCCTCCTCTCCCTCCTCTCCCTCCTCTCCCGCTCCCCTGTCTCTCTTTGGTGTGGTAATGAACCTGTGGTTTGAACCAGTAGTGACTGGTTTGGGGGATGAGATCATGAGAGCACGTCTTGTTTTTCACAGCGTGAGCCCAGTCTGGCCTAAAGGTCACAGCAGCAGAGAGGTCATTTCATTGGAAAATGGAAATTGGAGCTGGGAGGGGGGAAACTAGACAGAACAACCGACAAACAAACAGACAAAAAAAAAAAATGTTCTTTTCTTTTGATGAAAATCCATTTTCATGCAGCTGAGGATTCAATCTGTTGCGATGGATTCCTGCTCTGTTCACTATCAGGCCTGATGAATGAGCTCCAACAGGACATGACATAGAAACACCAGCGCTGTTCTCTTTCTCTGGTGTTTTCTTTCTCTATTCCATAATGTCTGGGTCACTGGGCTGCAGCGTGACACAACTTACGTGATTCTGACAGAACAAACACGCTCTGTCTCGCTCACAAAGGCGTGCATACATACATGCACATAGACACGTACGCACACCGTGACAAAGACACGCTGACTTTCACACAGCAGCAGATGTAACTGGAACAACTGTTTTTTTAAGAGCAGATGCGGGGGGGAAAAAACACAGACCCCCATGAGGGATGACAAATTTAGCAGCCTCAGGGGACAGGAAGTCAGTGGAAACGTAAGACAAATCCTTAGCAAAATTATATAATCTGATATTGAACTTTGTGGCAAAGATTTAAACGTATTGCAATTGCTGGTTCTCTGCAACTTTGGCTCAAAAAAGAGAAAAAATTATATTTCATTTATTCTTTGGTTACCTTATTTGGATTAATTTATCAACAACCTGCACAGGTACACTCTAAAATGTATTTGTTATTCACTTCTCTGTTTAGTTCATCATGTTGATATTAAATTACTGTCTAATGCAAATAAGAAGAAAATACGTATTAGAGCGAAATATCTGCCTTATACAGTAGATTCTCCCCACAGATGACAGCAAATCAACTGAGAACCATATAAAAATATGCAGGCCTGATTACAAGGAGTAAAAAATGATTAATGATAATGCGAGAAAACGTTGACCAAGTTTGCCTGCACCCAAACTCAGAACACATCAGCTATCTGACAATGATAGAGATGTTCCGATACCTGAACTTGCAGAATCGGCCGATACCAAGTACCGTTCATTTGGAGCACCCATCAACCAAAACGATCATTTTAAACATCAAGGAATAAAGTTGAATGAAGAAAATGTTGACAAATAAGTCAACGTTTAAGTTTAAACAACTACAGAAGTGACGTTACTTAAGTACGGAAGTTGTGTGACAAATAAGTCAATGTTTAAGTTAAAATAAGTGGCGTTACTTAAAGATAGGGTCGACAATGTTTGAGAGCTAGCATAATTTGAATGTAGCATCGTCTCAGGAGCTCCGTCTAAACCCACCCCCTCCCCTCGGGGCTCCTTCCAAGGCAACGCCCCCCACACACATGCACGAGCACCACCGCATCGTAACTACTTCACAGACACAGAGCGGAGAGAGGACCTCACCTCAACAACGCTTCCTCATGACAAGTAACCGCGGCAGTGCTACCGCAGGGCTGAGTTTCTCCTCCGTTCTCCAGGAAACGTGAGGCGGCGACGCGCTTTGAGTTCAGGCTGGTGCACGCCAAAGGTAGAGTACGAGCAGGGAGGCAGGGAAGCATCTGATTGGTTCTTTCCAAGCGGACCTCGAGGCAGTGAGTGGTAGACGTTTTTACAGGATTACAGCAGCTACAGATGACGGCTCTTTTCCGGTCCTTTTTCAGAGCTCATAAGTAATGGATCGCTGTCGGGGTGTAAAGACCATTTCAACCGATATAACAAATAGTGTATACTGGATAAAATCGTCAACCCTACCTTTAAGTACGAACGTCACGTGACAAATAAATCAACACTGACTTCTGGTATCACACAGGACACAAACAGCGGTTTCCTGGGCAAAAGTCTGTTGTCTTTGACCCACCCATCCACCCTGACCTCCTCCGTTCGCCACTCTTTATACTTCCCGGATCACAATTACGTAGATTACATACGAATTGATTTCGTGCTGACCATCACAAAAAAAATTTGAAATTCGTGTCTATGTACACGAATCAATACATAAAATTTCCTTACTATTTCCTGTACTGCTGTGCGACTGGGCTGAGTGTTCTTTATACATTTTGGAGCTTCATTTGTGGGTGTCTGGAGTGTTTCAGTGCTAAGGTGAAAACAATAGAATAATAAATAATAAATACAAAAGTTATGTGACAAATAAGTCAGTGTTTAAGTTAAAACAACTACAGAAGTGGCGTTACTTAAATTTGGAAGTTACGTGAAAAATAAGTCAACGTTTATGTTAAAATAACTACGCAAGTGGTGTTACTTAAATATGGAAGTTATGTGACAAATAAATCAATGTTTAAGTTAAAATAACTACTCAAGTGGCGTTACTTAAGTACGGAAGTTACGTGACAAATAAGTCAACGTTTAATTTAAAGTAACTACAGAAGTACTTAGATAGGGGAGTTAGTCAACGCTGACTTTTGGTTTCATACGGGACACGAACGGCGGTCTCCTTGGTGAAAGTCCGGTGTTTTTATGTCACAATTATGTGGATTACATACAAATTTATTACGTGGGTTATATACGAATTATAGTCTATTACGTTTCGTAGGTATACTTTAGCTACGAACAACCTGCAGGGATACACGTTGTTGTCATTACCATACAACAGATGACGCCGTCAGTGACAAACATTATGAAAAGCCTTGTCCCTTCTGCCCACCCAGGTAGAGAGCACTTTGCGTATGTCTGCCACTCTGTCTGAGAGCCTCTCAAACCACATGGAATCTGGTTTCCTCGTGCTGGCAGCCTTGAACAGCACAGAGCTGAGCTACTGAGGACGGAGCTGGAGTGCAGGGGTCACTGCGAGGAAGAGCAGTACTGCTGTTCCAGAAAGCTCCCAGGCTGCTGTGTGTGTGTGTGTGTGTGTGTGTGTGTGTGTGTGTGTGTGTGTGTGTGAGTGAGAGAGAGAAAAGGATCAGTCTGAGTTGCTGACTACTCCTGTCAGCACAACACAAGGCCCTGCTAGGGACAGGGACTTAGACGCACACCCACTGGGCACACAGCCCAACACTTATATGTACACACACATACAGACTGAGCCAGCTACCCTCACTGGCAGACTGCTGCAGTATGAGGGGCACAGGGGACAGAAACACACACACACACACTGGGGATATTTTGATTAATTAGACCAAAAATGTTACAGCAAAGAGTCTCACTCAGCTGTAATTACTCTAAACAGATGAGCTATTAACTAAGATGCAGCTAAGACAGGAACTTGGTCCAACTGTGTGTAGAGCACAGCATCATCCCCAAACTCTATGACGTCATGGCACGTTCAGCCTTTACCACTTACTCATCTATGACATTTACAGCACATCATCAATGGATAAGCCTGCTCCCAGACTGCATTAAAGCATACGTAATGTCAAACACACTCACAAACACATGCACATAATCTCTCTGAATTACCTGTAAAATAATCAGTGCCGTTTCTGGGAATTTTTTTTGGCCTTTTCTCCGGAAAGTAATGGATGTGGTTTCATTTTATCATTTTATGGGGCTCTTTATGAAGGGACTGAAAGGCGTCTAATAGGACCTGAGTCATAAACACCCAATTATGGAAGAAATTGCACTTGATTGTGCATCATTGTGGCAGGAAGGGATGATGACTGCTGTGTGTTGTAGTTTTTTCGTGCATTCCCTTTGCAGAGAAGAAGTAAAAAGCAAAGAGGAGAAAGAGGTTTATGACTTCCTGTCTGTGTGTGTCTGTCTCATGTGAAAAATCTAATCATTGAAAACCAGACTCCATTTCTTTAAAAAAAAAAAAAAATACCAGCGTGGCTCTAGGTATGTCGATGTCAGTGTCTCGACAAGTAGCTATTGGATGGTCATTTGGTTTTCATCAAGGACCATCATCAGGTCAAAATTTCAATTTCTCCAATACTTGATCGGCTGAAGCCGATCCCAGCTGACATTAGGTGAAGGCAGGGTACACCCTGGACAGGTCGCCAGACTATCACAGGGCTGACACATAGAGACAGACAACCATTCTCGCTCACATTCACACCTACGGGCAATTCAGAGTCAACAATTAACCTAACCTGCATGTCTTTGGACTGTGGGATGAAACCGGAGAACCAGGAGAAAACCCACGCTAACACGGGGAGAACATGCAAACTCCACACAGAAGGGCCACAAGCCGGATTCGAACCTGCGACCCTCTTGCTGTGAGGCGACAGTGCTAATCACTGGACCACCGCGCAGCCCTGACCCAAATCAAACAACAACAATGTTGCGTGACCAATAGGTGCATGCTGGGTCTAGTTAACATGCTCACGGTGGATCCCCCAGGCTTTTACTTCCAGTGAGGTGTCGGCCATTTCTGTTTAATTGTCTGAGGAGTTTTGTCCTTTTATCTGGTTAATTCTAGGAAGGCTATGCTGAGGAGGGCAGTCCGTCTATAGAAAAGGAATTCTGTTGGTTTTGACACAATGACTTGGTGGTGCAGTTCAACAGCGTGATGTTGGCCCATTAGTCTGTATACGTTGACATGTTAATGCACTTTATTTTCACTCTTTTACTCACTTGAGTAATATATCATAGTACTCTTTCCATCCCTGCCTTCGGGTTGACCAAGCTTAAGCTTTGTAGGCTTCTTTAAACTTTGGGAGGTGTGAAGTCAGTTGGGGTTGAGGCCGATGTAAATTTGCACAAATCATTCAAATCATGTAAAAGACAGTAAAGATGTGCAGTAACACCACAGGGTTGGAATTTACCCATGGTTGTTTTTAGTCTTTTAACTTGTCCAGGGTATTTGCCTGTTTTTTGTGCAGTAAAGTTTAGTCAGATTATCTATTATCTTACTATCTTATCAGAAATGGATAGAAGCGTTGGACAAAACTACAAAAATAAGACCCAACTTAATAATAATGGTAGTAATAAACTGGAATTATCTTTTAATCTGTCGCAACAGGAAAAACACATCAATACAGGCTTCCCCGCAATGAATAGAGTTTATATCCATTGTAATTCTACCACAAAGATTGGACCGCCAGCTTCCTCACACAGCAACGTAGACTCATAACTCAGGAGCTGACAGCCTTCAGCTGTTGGTCATGGGCCATCTTCAAATTCCAATTAGCCGGGCGCTTTGTGTTCCAAAACAGAGTGAAATTAAATTTTTGGAGCCAGAATTCTCAGCACTTGGCCACGTAATTGTTGAGTCATTGGTATTGACCAACAATCACATCAACTGACTGCAGCAGTGTTTTTGATTATTTGTGCTTTAGACCAGTAAGAGTATTAGGGCCCTTTCAACTACAAAAGGATACGGGCCCTCAAATCACCAAATGTGTCAGGTAGGCTGCCCTACTAGGATGCCCCAAGTTCACACAAGTTAGCTGGCAAAGCATCCTTGTGGACACACTTCCAGCAATATAGACCATATTGGCTCAATGTGGACTTTGAATCGACCTAAGGTCTGCTGCTGCAGGATAAATGATGCAATGTGCTTAACAGGGCTATTTGCTTTTTGATATCATTGTACAGTAAGTACTTGCTGCAGTATTGGAAACCCAACGTGGCCGACCCGACAGCAGGGCCAATCATGTGTATCTTTATATGATTTCTTTATTTGGTCGTCTTTTGAAAAGTTCAGGCAGCCACTTCCTCTGTACATACTTACGCAAGTATTGGTTCAAGGCAAAGAGCAGCTCAGAGTACATTCACTTTATACTAACTAATTGCTTACATTGGTAATCCCATAGAAGCACTATAGTTACTATAGTAACCCATGTTCCCTCTTTGTATACCAAAGTCCAACAGAAACATAGAGAAGTCTGAAGAAAAGCCTGCAAGCTAATTCAGGCAGTAGTGATGGCTGTGGGTTAACCCGCGGGTTCGGGTGAGCTTACTAGAAGATATCACGGGTTTGGGCGGGCGGGTCAAAAAAATGACAAAGCAAGTTATTAATAACTTACAGAAACATTGCATTGCAATAGTCCACTTTCTCCTGCTTTAGTGGTTTGTGGGTCGGGTTCGGGTGGTTGAATAACGCATATTTTTGCGAGTTGGGCAGTGCGGATTGGCTCTCATTACGGGTCAGGTGGGTTTCGCGTATTAAAAAACCCACGCATCGCTATTAGGCAGTCACTTCGAGTCCGCAAAAGTTCCACCTCCAAACCCAGCATCCACCTGTAGGCACTCAGGTCTATATTCTGGGGAGAAGTTATAATCTTCACTCCCTGCTGTGCTGAGCTTGGGGGGAGTAGTGCTGTGTATTGGCAGGAATCTGGCGATACGATACGCATCATGATACAGGGGTTACAATTCAATATATTGCAATTTTTTTTAAATCTAATTTTAGGAAAATTGTTGTATAAAGAACACATCACCGTATGCATAAAATCTTAGTAAAAAAGTGTACTTTTTTTATGCAGTCATTTATCGTAGTCCCTGTAACATCCAACATCATAGCACTACTTTGAGAGGGCACATACAGTGAGAGGGCGCATATCTTTGCAAATGAAATAAATTATTGACTGAGTTAATCTTTAAACTATTAATTAAAAATCGATAAAAGTGTTTTTTTGAATCGATACAGTTTCACAAAACGTAATATAATGATACTCAATATTTTCAATTTTTTCTTACATCCCTAGTAGACAAGTTCAGAGCCAAAACGCCTAAAATCTAAACTGTACATTTTCTACATTCACATAATAATCCATTCTAGCCATGACTTGGCTGACATATTGAAATATTGGTTGTGAGAGGGACCATGAAGGCAGCATTGACCCATTCACACCAACAGCAAATATGATTTTTCCTATAGTTGTTTTTGTGGTGGTCTATTATTTCTTTGCCCTTTTGAGTCTTTTTCTGACTTTTGAAGGATACACTTGACTCTGCTTTGTGTTGATAAACAGAAAAGACAGAACAGCAAAAAAAAAAAAAAAATCACCATCTTTCCCCTTCGCTGATTCCTTGTTTTTCACTCCTCCCCGAGGACAGCAGCTCCGTCTGCTGCAGTCTCTAACATGATGCATTCATTAGCCACACTCAGGAGACTTATCGAAATGAAACAGCATGGATGCTCTTTAATCACTTAATTTGTACATACTGATGATGCCCGGGCCAGAAAAGCAGGCAGGCACAACAGCTATTAAACATTCATTTAATGCATGAATAAAGCAGGTATGTTTTGACTTTACAGAAGTTGACTATAATCTCGAGTTATGTTATTTGTAGATAGAAAATAAGATTATTCACCTTCCGGTCAATTATTCAGAATATATTTTGTTGTTTTTTAAAGGTACTGTTTGTAACTTCTTACACTTACACTCTTATAAATCATTGCGGGTCGGTGTCGCATGCGCGCTCGCATATGGCTACGCTGTTCCAAAACAAACTACACGGAAGCACCAAAACCGCAAAGTTATATCTAGTGAAGCCCGTCTTGCAAAACAGTGTCAATTAATCCTGCTCCAGCCCCCCGACCGCGGCCAGAAGACACAGGGTAGTCGATGCTGTGTCTGCTCCTCTCCCTGCCTGCTTGCCTTCACTCACACACCGCGCTCGTTCTCACTCGCTCTCTCGCGCCACCTCTCACTAGCATGCGCGCACACTACACACTGCAGAAGAGTTAGTTTAGCTCTGAGAATATCTAGTGAATGTACAGTGGACGTTTGTGCAGAAATAAATGCTGCAGCTCCTCCAGACCAACAGAGGTTTCCCGTGTCGTTTCCTGCTGCTGAGTGAATAGACTGTGCTCTGGAGCGAGTAACGTTATCGTCTCCGACCAAAATTCCAGTGTCTCCCCTGTTCCCTCTGACCACGGTCGGGAGGCTGAAGCAGGAAACATAGTATCAGCATCAATTCATGGAGAGACCTTCGTCTGGTCAGCTTACATTACTGCCAACCAGGTGAAATATAGAGTGATATTGTGGTTTTAGCTTACGTGTGTCGCCTCACTGTTTTGAGCGATGCTCGTTCATGTCTATGTAGAGCGAGCACAAGCGCGAGCAACAGGACGCTGACTTTCGTTGACTTAACGGCCACAGGTGTAGCTGTTAACAAGCAATTTCTGATTCTTACATAGAGTCCCTTTAAGTGCAAAATTAGACTTTGGTACTGGTTAACATGATGGATACAGATAAGTATCATTGCAGTGATTGCACATATTCAAGGTCATATTTTGGATCTGACTGTCTGCTTTGTAAACTCCTTTCCTCAGCAGCCGCCTCATAGTTCCCAGTGTGGAAGAACAGAAATGAGCGTTAAGAGAAAGGGAATCGCTGCCGTCATTCTTCTGTCTGGTTTCAACTCTCATGTAGCAGCAGAGATATAAATAGAAACATCCATCAGACAGCTGACACTCAGTTGTTCCGGTGGGAATACCATCGATACAGTGAAGGATTTTTTTTCTACTCTGTGTTCAAACACAAATGTCATATATTGTGGTTATGTAACAGATGCATTGACATGCTTCCCATAAGTGAGTCACATTGACCTGTTGTGAAATTATGTCTTGCCAGCCCGCTCGCATGACAAGGCGTATAAATGCCAAAATAATTCGCAAAATGTTTAGCGTGCAATAAATGCGCCTTTCTTGATTTCAACGTGTCTTTTGAACGCCATGTATCCTGTACTGAATGCAGTGTAAACGCATCCGCGTATAAATGCTACGGTAAGAGTTATTGACTTAGTATAAAAAGCAAGAAAGACCACAGCTGGGAGGTGGATGGGCCAACAGACACAAGACTTTTAACCAAGAGACCGGTGTTTTGTTTTGTAAGTTACGTTAGTGTCGTGGCACTAAAGTCACATGTTTTTATTGACTTTTGTTTCCCGTAGTTGTTTCCGTATGTGTTTTACTTATTTTATTTACTTAAATTAAGCCCAACCATGATGTTTTCACTCCCTCTTTTTTGATTTGTTTGTTTGTCTGCTCTGTTGTCTGTAACTAAAGCAGTGAGCTGTTAGAATAAATAGTTTAAACCATGCAGTATCTTATAAAGTAAATTAACATTGGTCATAAACAAAAAACAATTCAAAGCTCAATAAGTTGTATTTTTCGATAATATTACAATAGTGGTAAGAGTTTGTTTTTTTATCCAGTGCTATAAGAGCTTGTTTAAAGGCTGAAGCCTGGCCTATAACATATTGCTAAACTAGAAGTGCACTCGGGGAGCGCAGACCTCCGCCAAGGTGCCTGACTTTAAAAACACATCACAGCTCACAGCTGGCGGTACCGTGAGGTGGTCGGCTTATTATTAACACGGTGTGTTTCAGTGTAACGTATCGGCGGATGCCTCTCTCATTCAGCAGCCTTGTTATGTCTGTATAACGTTACACTACGTTGTCTCTCAATCCGTCATCTACAGCTTTTTTCTTTCTCACCGCGGACGGCCAGCAGCTCCCGCACACACATCCACACACGTCTCTCTCTGCTCTCAGAAGAAGATGGCGGGGTCATGCTTCATCAACGTGTCATCAGTTACACTGCACATGTGTTATACCCTGTGGTTTTAATGCTCAGGCTGATCGGAAATCTTAAAAATATTCCTGAATCAGGATCATGATCCGCCACCAAAATCTAATGGATTGTTCATGGTGCCACACCCCACATCTCTAAAAAATGTCATTCAAATCCATCACGGACTTTTGGAGTAATCCTGCAAACAGAGAAACCAACAAACCAACAAACCAACGCCGGTGAAAACATAACCTCCTTCCGAGGCCTTCGGCCTTGGCGGAGGTAATAAATCACTTTAAAGCTGAAGTAGGCGAGTTTGGAGCACATATGATTAAAAAAAGTTATTTTCATCAAACGGTCTCTATATCCTGACAGTATTACATGAGACAGGTAATCTGAAAAAAAAACCCCCCGGTGTCCTCCGGTGCTCCTGACGGCATCTGTTAGATTTCACAGACCAGAGGAAAACAACCAGTCAGAGCTGATCTGGAGTCTGCCGTCCAGCTTCCGTCTATTAGAGCCGGCTGTCAATCACTCGAGAACTCCGACCAAGCGGTCAAACTAGGCAGCGCTAATCAAATATGAATCAAAATGAGCTGTAAAATGAGAAAGTTTGTGACCTGGCCGCCATGTTGAGATCTCTTGAGGAAATACCAAGCACCGCCCACCTGCCGGGGCACAGCCAATAGGAACGCTCTCTCTGAAATGACCTGTGATTGGTCAAAGTCTTCCGTCAAGTGCTAGATTTTTTAAAGCCTGAAAACAGAGCCATGAGGAGGTGCAGAAGCCTAGTTTTCTCTCAGAACACTTGAATTACAATATGCTGAAAGGTTATTATGGAAAATTGTTGCCTACTGAAGCTTTAACTGTTGCACACTGAATACTACTGAGGAAGGCAGTATGTATATGTACTGTATACTGTATACTGCATACTGCGTTCCTCAGTAGTACCTAGTAGGCGGTTTAAAACCTCATTCTTTGATGCTTGCTGTCATTTACCCTTTATTCAGATCACCTGTTGAGCGGGGGGGGGAACTGACTCCTAATTAACAATTGAGAGCAGCTTGGTGCATTTCCCCTCTTGGCCAATCAGGATGCGGCAACGCCCTTTCTTTAGGGCTTAAGAATGGTGGGGAATTGCACATCCAGGCCATTCTGATCCTTCCTTGACTTAATGGAGACCTCATTTCAGCAGATATTGTCAGACAGAAACTCAATTTTTCATTATGAAAGCACATGTGGGATTTGTTTCTCCAAGTAAATATTTCTATATTATGTGATTGGGAACTGGTTCTCAGGCTTCTCCCTGATCAGCTGAAATCTGGGGAATCAGTGGCGCCACACAGTAATACCGATAATCTCCTGCACAGTCGGTACTGCCGTCAGTACTTGCACGTCAGTCATTAGGCATTTTCAGTCTGCCTACTGTTAAATTAACGTTTCCCCTATGTGGAGCCATTTGTTAATAACGACGTGCGTGTTCATGAGCTTCACACAACTACATTGTGGTACAGCTTTACATTCTGTAAGCTGTAGCTCGATACCCAAACTGACGTGACGAGTCGACCTCAAGTCAAGGTAGCACTCGTTATCAAATACAAAGTTATATATTTAGAATTTGTAGACATTGGGGACATGAAGGCCTGGGACATGGGCCACTACACTATGATAAGCCGTGTGCCTTGAAGCTCATTTTCTTTTAAAACGCTTAATGTTTTAAACAGTCTGACGTAAGATTGAATAACAAATTAAATATTTTTCCCAAACTTAACCTGTCAGACAGGACAAAATAGATGAATACTGCTTAACAACTTAAAGACCTGTTGTAGTATAAAATAAATAAATCCTAATAATATTACTGTTTCCGTACTAACTCTTCAAACGAATCAAAATCTTTTTGTGTTGGCTTGGGTAGCATGGAAGTGCTCTTCCTCCATTTTGGCATGTTGTTTTCTGGGTGGGGAACAGGTAGAGGTGGATGGCTCATCATCCAGAGCTGAAGCGAGGAAATTACAAATAAGAGACTTGAGATGCACCCCATGCGTCAGTATTGGACGAGTTGGGGTTGAGAACGGGTTGATAAATACAACCATAAATCTCTCATTAAGAAAATAAGAACGCACACACACACTACATGGTAGGTGGATACCTGAACATTACTTCCATATGTACTGTAAGAGCTCAAATTATCCCAAACTATGGGCCGTAATCTGCTGCTATAACAACCTCTGCTCTATTGGGAAGGCTTTCCATCAGATTTTTGAAACTGATGTTGGGAGATGAGGCTTGTTTCAGTTCATCCCAAAGGTGTTGGATGCGGTTGAGGTCAGGATTCTGTGCAGGCCAGTCAAGCTCTCCCATGCCAAACTGGGAAAAGCATTTCTTTATGGAGCTGGCTTTGTGCACGAGGGCATTGTTGAAACCACAAATGCAAACCATTAAAGACAGCCCCAAACCACAAGTACACAAAATGGTGTGCACAGGGTTTTGGTCATATAGTCAGAGACGGGGGCAAACACGCTTTGACCACGCCCACTTAGGAGACAGGAAGTGTATACCATTTCAAATCATTGGCGGACCTTGAAATCCAACTTCCTGTGGTCCCTTTAACATACTGAATTCTCCATTATCCCCATGTCTCCCCCTCACCAAACAATTTCATCATCTGCTATCTTATCCACCATCAATCCAGTAAGCAAGACAGAAAACGATTGCCGGAAATGATCTGCTCCATTATTAAGCTGTGATGAAAGGCCAAATTACAACAGATGACTAAAGAGCTGAGACACCGAGACGGCGGGAGTGTCTTTAAAACCAGAACAAGGCTGTAACTGTGCAGCGCTGACCTTGGAGAGTGCAGTCAAGGGCACCAATTTGATAGGAATCATTGGGGAGTTAAAAGGGAGTAAGAAGGAGGAAAGTAAATGGTGATGAGGGATTCTGTGTGTCCCCTGTGTTTATGGCTTCCTGTTTGCGTGTGTGTGTGTGTTCTGCGGAGATTACAGTATGAGGCTGATACACTCTTAGTAATAAGGGTTCCAAATGGGTTCTTCCTGAAGGGCTGAGGTTCTACCAAGAACCATTTGTTTCTTGAAGAACCCTTTTGAAGGGGTTTTTCAAGGGTTCTTTGTAAGACTAAGGGTTCCATTAAGAACCCTTTCCATCCAAAGAACCCTTTTTGGAATAAACAGTTCTTCAAGGATTGTTGAAAGCATGGGTGTTGATCGTGAACCATGATTGTTGTTCATTGCGACGAGCGCAGCGCAAAACGTGTCGTGTCCTGTGTGAAAGGCCCTTTAGGGTTCTAGATGAAACCTTTGGAATACAAAAGGGGTTCTTGCTGGTACCCTGAGAAGGTGGAAAAGTTCTGGATAGAATCTCCAGAGAGGGTTCTAGGTGAAACCATTACACCATAGAAGGGTTCTCTGTAGAACCTCTTATAGGGGGTTCTGGGTGGAACCTTCATAAAAGGTTCTACCAGGAACCAAAAAGGGTTCTCCCAAGAGGACAAGCCGAAGAATCCTATATGACTAGCAAAGGCAGAAACTCCTCCCATCAATAAATTGGCCAACGGGAACACAAAGTCAGGCTGAATGAATTAAGTGTTACAAAATGCAAGTTCAGTCTGATTATCAGGCTGGTTTCGTGTTTCTATATTTTGGCATCAATGCGATGAGGTAATTTGATCTGTCAGAGATTTAATTTGCTGGAGTAGCCAAAAAAAACATTCCCGTCTGTGTTTTTATACATAAAAAGTGACTTAAATGGTTTCCCAGAAAATTTGCTACATCACGATATATATCCCTAATGTGTTAAAAAAAAAAAATACATACATTGTGATAGAGGATTTTACATGGCACTACTGCTTCTATATATGTGGAAAAAAAATCTTAATTCAATTTCTGTCAAAGTTAAGCAATAATAACACGTTAACGCAAATTGGTTTTAACACCAAGAATTTCTTTAAAGGGACTGTTTGTAACTTCTTACACGTATAAATCATTGCGGGTCGGTGTCCCATGCGCACTCGCGTGTGGGTACGCTCTTCAGACTCGGACTCCAACACAAACTACACGGAAGCTCCAAAACTGCAAAGTTATATCTAGTGAAGCCCGTCTTGTGTTAACAGAGTGACAGTGTTAACTCTTCCTGCTTCGCCCCCCGGCCGCGGTCAGAGGACGCGGGGGAGACCTTAGCTTTGGTCTCCAGGGCCGGAGTCTCTGCTCTGCTCCTGCCTTCTCGACTTCACTCACACACCGCGCTTGTTCTCGCTCGGCTCACTCCAACTCCACGTGCACGCGCGCACACTACAAACTGCAGAAGAGTTAGTTTAGCTCTGAGAATATCTAGTGAATGTACAGTGGACGTTTGTGCAGAAATAAATGCTGCCGCTCCTCCAGACCGACAGAGGTTTCCCGTGTCTTGTGAAGTGACGGGGCTCCGCAGCGAGTTACGTTATCGTCTCCGACCGGGTGTCCTGTTTCCTCCGGCCGCGGTCGGGAGGCTGAAGCAGGTAAAGCCAACAGTAGGATCAGCATTGATTCATGGAGAGACCTTCGTCTAGTCAGCTAACATTCCTGCCAAGCAGTTGAAATATAGAGTGAAATTGTGGTTTTAGCGGACGTGTGTCGCCTCGCTGTTTTGACGGACGCTCGCTAACATTAAGGTAGCGCGTGCACACGGGCGAGCCCGAGCAACAGGATGCTGACTGTCGTTGACATTGCGGCCACAAGTGTTGCTGTTAACAAGAAATTTCTGATTCTTACAAACAGTCCCTTTAACAAATTAACACAACTTGTGTTTTTTAGTTTGTAGCGGGCTCAGATTTAAAGTTAGAGTGAAAGTAGAGTGTACAAGGAAAAACTGGCATGGCCATTTTCAAAGGGGTCCCTTGACCTCTGACCTCATAGGCTTGAGTTTGCCATATTATGATTTGAGTATATTTTTTATGCTAAATGCAATACCTGTGAGGGCTTCTGGACAATATTTGACATTGTTTTGTGTTGTTAATTGATTCCCAATAATAAATATATACATACATTTGCATAAACCAAGCATATTTTCCCCACTCCAATGTTGATAAGAGTATTAAATACTTGACAAATCTCACTTTAAGGTACATTTTGAACAGATAAAAAATGTGCGATTAATTTGTGATTGATCGCTATTAAAGGCAGGGTTGGCGATTTATCCAGTATACACTATTTGTTATATTGGTTGAAATGGTCTTTATACCCCGACAGCGATCCATTTCTTATGAGCTCTGAAAAAAGACCGGAAAAGATCCATCATCTGTAGCTGCTGTAATCCTGTAAAAACGTCTACCAATCAGTGCCTCTGCGCCCAGTTGTAAAGAACCAATCAGATGCCTCCCTGCCTCCCTGCTCGTTCTCTACCCTTAGCGTGCACCAGCGTGAACTCAAAGCGCGTCGCCGCCGCACGTTTACTGGAGAATGGAAGAGAAAACTCAGCTCTTAAAACACTGGACAACGAGCACGAACTCGTACCACTATTACCATATTATCGAAAAAAAACCCAACTTTGATTTAGTTGTTTATGTTCTGTTAGTTAACTTTATAAGATACTGCAGGTTTAAACTACTTATTCTAACAGCTCGTAGTGAAGTCAGACAAACAGGATTATCAACGAGGGGAGACGGCGGATATAAAACATTGCTCGACAAAATTTACGTTACTCAAACTGCTTTTTCAGTTACAGAAACAAAAGAGTGGACTGATCTCCCTACAGATATTAGAGTAACGTTAAAAAGGGTCGTGTTGTTTCAGCAGGTATCTCTCTGCCCCCTCAGAGGCTGCTCTTTCCCTCGCCACTCTGCTGCTCTGTGGCCGGCTCTCCAGCGAGCTACCCCCCCCGCGGGCGAATGTGGAGCTTTTCAACTCCATAAAGGCAGATAAACACATGTTCATGTTAATTTATAATGGACATTTGTGTTGTGATATTTAAACAAACTATCCGTCAACAAGGAAATAAAAGCCCCTCGTCTACGAGAGCGGTCTCTTGAGAGAGCTCCAGCCAGCTCATAGCGGGGTCTGTGTGAGTGAATGCCCGGCTGGAGAGGTGGCGTGACGGCAGGCGCTAGCTAGCTGTGCCGGCAGTTTGTGGAGCTTCTAAACTCCGACAACGGTGAGCAAATGTTTGATTCGCCATCTAACATCGTAAAATTGTCAATATTCTAAATCTACACAGTTGATTTCTTGCCTCAAAATTTTTCAGGAGTGAATTTAGTAATGGATTAGCTACGAAAAATGTGAAGTAGTTACGATGCGGCGGTGCGCGTGCATGTGTGTGGGGGGCGTTGCCTTGGAAGGAGTTTCGAGGGGAGGGGGGGGGGTTTAGACGGAGCTCCTGAGGCATGCTACTTTCAAATTATGCTAGCTCTCCAAGATTCCCGACCCTATCTTTAACTATGGACAATCATGCAATTAATCGCAATTAAATATTTTGATCGATTGACAGCCCTAATTTTAATATATCTCAATCAACAGACTAATAGCAGAATAAACAGATAAAAATGTCCCATTTTGCTGCCATCTAGTGTTTGAAGTTTGCATTCTGTGGCCCACTTTGGCTCCGCCTCAGCTGGTGATGTCACCCTGTCCTCAAACAGACAAAAGGTCACACCACTTCCTCCCTCACTAATTCACCCATCCCAACAAGCATTTTCCATAAACTCTGTAGTATGCAGACAGAGGCTGCAACACTGAGTGTAATTACTGCTGCAACATCCAATCATTCTCCCAAAGTGAGCTGTTGCTTTAATGTGAGGAATGCAGCTAAACCACAGAGACCGGCTCCAGTGGGACGCACCAGACAGCTTTCCTCACAGATTAGATTTTGATGGGAGAGAGATGCAAAGAACAGTGTGTACTACAGCATCAGTGATGTTGACCGAGCTGAGGATGGAAAACATGTTGAAGAACACAGGAAAGGTCAAACATATTTCCCTGCTACCCTTCTGAATAAACCTGGTTCAAAACAGGGCCAAGCAGTAGTAAAATGACTTGCCCACACATCCATCCAGCCTACCTGTGGGTTGTCCTCCATGACACACCGGATCTTCTCCACCACGTCGATGCGGCGCTGTCGGTGCAGGGCGTTGATGAGCTTGGCCAGGTTGGCGTCGCTGTCCCGGATGGTCCAGTGCTGCAGCGCGGCGTACGCCCGCTCGTGATCTGACGAGTAGCCGTTGGAGAAGGCGGCCACCTCCCGCTCTGTGGCGTTGGCCAGAGACTGATAGATGCCTATCCACTGGGTGCCCACCTGGGCCGCCACCAGCTTCAGGATATCCACCCCTGAGCAGAGAAAGAAAAGTTAGAGAACCCGAGCTTAAAGGTACACTCCATCAGCGTTCATTTCAGGGATTTTCAAATGGAAACGCCCACTCAGCCGTTAGCAAGAAGCAGTGATGTAGGTTACCAAAATAAACTAATCAATAAGGTTATGAATAAAGTGAACACTGGCACTAGCTGAGTCAACGTTAGCCGTGCTAAGTGCTAAGTTTGGAAATAACTGACAGGGTTAGTTCAGATCTTTTTGAAGTGGGGTTGTATGTAGGGCTGGGAACCGATTAAAAATTACAATGCCAGTACCAATACCAGTACCCTTAAAGTGATAACGATATCAAAAGAGTACTTCATCCAATACCCATCATGTGAATGGAAGCTGTGTGTGTGGTCGGCTAGCCAATCTCATACAGTGGTTACCGCTGATAACGCCATCCCCAGACCCACGGTTGTGGGACTGCGTTTCCCCCCCCAGGTTAGAACTGTTAGCTCTGTCAGCACTTATTGCCGTTATTAGCACTGTTAGCACTGTTAGTTGCAAGCCGCCGGCTCAGACATCACTGTGTTCAGAGCCGTGTGCAGGCAGGCAATCCCGGCTGTATGGGTTGTAGCTGCTGCGGTAGTGGGCCAATCGCATATCACATTAAATCGAAGAACACTCACGGTGATTGGCTGCGAGCAAAACGGTCATCTTTTTCTAGATCTGGGCACAAAAAGGATCAGTTTCAAGTATCGTTTGACTGGAGAAGTTTCGGTACTACTTGGAACTGGGTTGTTTCGGTCGATACCTTAAAGGTATCGAATACCGATGCCCAGCCCTAGTTGTATGTATACTCCTGTGTTCTGTGAGGTCAAATTACTGTTTTTGTCAATGTAGTCTGATGGCAAGGTAGGAAGGAACTGAAGTAATCTATGCTCTCTTCAAAGCCACCAGAATTCATTCACAAAAGCAGTAATGATATAAAAAAAAAAAAAAACTAATGGACCTGCCCTTTAAAGTTGAACGAAGAGGGCTTGTGATCATATGTTTAACCCCTATTCAATATAAAAAAAGAAAAGAAAATGAGAGTCAGATGATTGCTGGATTTCCTCTTAATTTAAGAATGTAGCTGTAACAGGATGCAGCAGCAAACAATTGCCTCATTTCCAACTAATGGAGCCCTCATGCTATGCGCCGCACAATACGCCATTGTTCTCTTTCTGTCAATTACACTGAATTTCTATATGGTGCATGTGTGAGAGTGTGTCTGGAATTACATTGCTTCAGTTTGTGCAAATAGTGTGTCATCTAATGATGATATGTATAAGTTGGTCTGTTCATTATGATCAAAGGTGTGACCTCCATCTCAAAATGATTCGGGCTTCAGGCAATCTTAAAGTGTCATTGGAAGTTGTTATACAGAACATTCACAGTCTGTAGACTTTCTTTTCTCGAATCTCGGAAGGTGTAATTTACATATCGGTCGACTGCCAGCCAGAACTGGAAGATTTGTTATGCCTCATCCAATCACAAGGCACCGACCTGTTTCCAGAGCCAAGCTAGCCAATTCAACAAAGGGAAAGATTTGACGTGTCAAAGTTCCCAGGTGGACAAGTACTACTCAGCCTTTGAACACAGTTGTATAATGTCTTCTGTGGCCCTGAAGGAGCTTTGTCAAGTTTGAGAGAATTACACAAGAGACATCACTTGATTGTCATCTCGCCTTGGGCTTGTAGACTGTAAACTTGTTAACAGAAAACATACGTGAACAAACTGGGGGCACTGAGTTTGAAACACAGGCATACTTTGCATTTACATGCATTACGAAGCCGACCAATGTTAAAAGACTTCACAAAAGAGTCCACAGAGTTCCATCTTGGTAATAGTGGAGCTTTACCTATACTAGAGACTAAAAGGCAAGATATTGAGTCCATATTCAGATACCATGACATTTGTTACATATATCCATGGTTCCCAGAAGAAGAACCCTTCTGACTGTGGTTTTGAATGAAATGTTTTGACAACTATTGGATGGATTGCCATTAAATTTGATTCAGAAATTCATGTCCCCCCCAAGATGAATTGTACTTGTACCCATCTTTTTTCATTTACTGCCATAATTAGGTCATAATAAACTTTCCCATCAGCCTCAGCTGTACTTTGTGTTTAGTGTTAATTAGCAAATGTTAGCATTCTAACTCACTAAACTAACATGGTGGACATGGTAAACATTATACCTAACACCAGCAAAGCACTGCTGTGCTTAAGTGCAGCCTAGCATGGCTGTAGACTATTATGCCACATTTCCAATGGCATGGTACAGCACGTCTCGTCTCGACTCGCTTGGAACCGTTCTGTTTTGGTTTTTCCATTGGCAAAAGTTGTGGATAGTGCCTGGTACCTGGTACTTTTTTTGGTACCACCTCGGTCGAGATTCCAAACAAGCTGAGCAGATACTAGAAGGTGGAATTAAACCACTGCAGACAACACATTCACACTCCCAACTCATCAAATACCGGCGCTTGGTCAGTGCCCCTCGGCATCGGAGATCAACGCACGGGGTACCCCTCTTGCGTTACTTTTGGACAGACCAGGGACGGCGTGTCAATATACACTTGTTGCAGGCATAGTGTTAGGTTTAGGCAACACAACCACTCAGGTTAGGGTTAGGAAATGGTCGTGGTTGACGTTAGCCTCACTGACTAACGACTCACTTGACTACAGAATCACCTGACTCACGGGACTAACGACACCGACGAGTCACGTGAATAAGACTGACGTGTGTTTGTTTGACCCATCCACCACCCCTCCCACCATGAACGGACTGTCACGCTATTAATACTACGTTACTTGCTCCGACCGTTGAATAACACCGTGGGTGGGTTTACATTGGAGTTAGTTGAAAGCCCGGTTTGTCACATACTGTTGCTAAAGGGTGCCTCCGTGCGTCGGTTTCCGATGCCGAGGGGCACTTACCAAACGGCGGTATTTGACGAGTTGGGAGTGAGAATGCGTGGGTGCAGACCACTGATTGGTCAGAGAGAATCGTGACTAGAATCGGCACTTAAGCGACACGGGACATCCTGCACAAACCAGCCATTTTTTAATAGCCAAGCTACATCAATAGCAACCACAATTTTTTAAAAATGGCAGCCCGCCAAACCATGGCGTGGTACAGAGGTTCCGCTGTTTGGTTGCTGATGAATGGATCCAGCGAGGGACACGCTGTGTTTTTACCATGTCAATGACGTTTCCATTTGATTCCTGGTGTCAAAGTTACATAAAGAAGTGGGTTCATTTGTCTTTGTACGTTATCTGGTTCAGGAGCTATGAAAATCTGCGGTTTTCGCCACTTGCATGGACAACAATTCAAGATGGCCGGCAAACGAACCCCATGGGCCATTAGTTGACCTCGGCAACAGGAAAAAATCTGCGGGTACATGGGAACCTATTTCTTCTGCTAGAGTCGAGTCGTGCCGAGCCAAACCATGCAGTGGAAATTCAACATTACAGTAGTCTTGTTTAAGGAGGTACAATGACGGAAGATGCCTCTACAAAGACGAGTCCTCCATAGGAGAATTCTATGCAGAAGAGCAAGTTCATCCAATTCAGACAGTACGACATCATGCTTTCCTCATCAGGGTCATGAGGCCAGTGGCACTCAAGGAGCTCCAAGAATCCACTCAGTGCAACAGATCCACCTCTTAACCAACACCTCGGCTTTCCACACACACATGTTCTGGATTGCACACACACACACACACATGGGGTGATGCAAGAGGCAGCATTAGTCTTTGGTCTCCCTGGATCAGCTGGGGCAATATCTTATTTTAGCATGTAGAGACACACCTGCTGTGTGGTTGGAATACACAGTCATTCATCTTGAAGACACACAGCTGTTGAGCCATTGCCGCTCTGGTAAGAGAAGGATCTGATTCTCTAAAGCTTTTGTGATTACGCCAGACATGTCACGAGAGCTCACCAATCCCAGCACTACAGCATCATTTATTAGAATTGTTTCATTAGCATATTTAATTTTTGTTGTTGTTACATTTCATATTTGGTTAATTCAAGTTCACACCACTGTCTTTCAAGGAAAACCAGGGCTTGTAAACAGAGGTCACATGGACTCACAAGTGATTTGTTGTGTAACCAGTAAAGGCAGGAGAGGTCAAGACCAATACTGGACCTGTCAGCACTTGTTATTTATCGGGTGCTCATACCAGTTACGTACACGTGAAGAAATGCTAGAAGATGCATTTTGCTCTTCAATCATTAGTCTTTCTGCTGACTATCAGCGGACAACACATATCTATATCTATCGACATATCTATCTACATGGAACAACATTGACAACCGCATATTTTACCTTTTAAGGTTTGAAAGAGCAAGGCCTATAAACATAAACAGAGGGAGTTTCATACCCCTATAGCCACTCAAAGGGCCAAACTATGTATTAATTAGGGGCTGCACGGTGGTGCAGTGGTTAGCACTGTCGCCTCACAGTAAGAGAAGAAGGTCGCAGGTTCGAATCTGGCTTGGGGCCTGTGTGGAGTTTGCTTGTTCTCCCCATGTTAGTGTGGGTTTTCTCCGGGTTCTCCGGTTTCCTCCCACAGTCCAAAGACATGCAGGTTAGGTTAATTGTTGACTCTGAATTGCCCGTAGGTGTGAATGTGAGCGAGAATGGTTGTCTGTCTCTATGTGTCAGCCCTGTGATAGTCGGGCGACCTGTCCAGGGTGTACCCCGCCTTCGCCCAATGTCAGCTGGGATCGGCTCCAGCCCCCCGGCGACCCTGAATGGGATAAGCGGTCACAGAAAATGGATGGATGTTTTCATTAGTGTATAATCCCCTGAAACTAAGAATAATGTTTTCGTTAGCTTAGAATGAGCCATTCATATCTACATAGGGAGCGGGTCCTTTTCACTGAGTCCGCCATGTTGCTCCTCCATGTTGCTACAGTAGTCCAGAACGGACAAACCAAACACTGGCTCTAGAGGGGGTCTTTTGCGTTTTTACTAGGGCTGTCAAGCGGTTAAAATATTTAATCGTGATTAATGTATGTATATGTATATAACAACACAAAACAAAGAAAAATATTATCCAGAAACCCTCACAGGTACTGCATTTAGCATAAAAAAATATGCTCAAATCATAACACGGCAAACTGCAGCCCAACAGGCAACAACAGCTGTCAGTGTGTCAGTGTGCTGACTTGACTATGCCTTGCCCCAAACTGCATGTGATTATCATAAAGTGGGCATGTATGTAAAGGGGAGACTCTTGGGTACCCATAGAACCCATTTTCATTCACATATCTTGAGGTCAGAGGTCAAGGGACCCCGTTGAAAATGGCCATTCCAGTTTTTCATCGCCAAAATTTAGCGCAATTTTGGAGCATAGTATGACAATGGATTCTTTTGGTTTACTAGTTTCATATGATATCAGTATCTTCACTCGAGCTTTAAAACTGAGCCGTTTCAGCCTAAAAATCGCAAGTTGCGTTAATGCATTAAAGAAATTAGTGTCAATAAAACAAATTTGCATTAATTCGTTATTATCACGTTAACTTTGACAGCCCTAGTTTTTACGTTACCTGAAGGCCACCGTAGTTCTCCGACACGCTTGAAAAGGGAGGAGTTGGTATTCACTTGGTTGCAAACTGCGACTTCACCACTAGATGCCACTAAATCCCACACACTGGACCTTTAAATGCGTCTGATAAGGAAGCATGATAAACACATGATTTTCCACCATGTCCCAGCGCCAGAGGTTCCCGAACCTGGAGCTCTGCAGCGGGACGGTATTGAAAGACTTTGCACCTGGTTGAGTTATTTCAACCTCTACATGTTTGCAGTGTAATGCTGACCCTGATTTGGATGTAGTTCATGCATTTTTGTAACCTGACCCGCCAGATTGTTTGTTGCACAGAACCATCTGAGAATTCGTCATTAGAAACTGTTTGGAATAGGGCAGGCACTTTCAAATATACTTAGCAGGTGATTGGATGGACCATCTGTCAATCAAACTCTTGCCATAGCCAGTCGGGAAAAGAGCGAAAAGATCTTTTCCATCAAGAAAAGCCTTCAGTGCTCTTCTTTCAATGAAGAAATATTCTCTAGTTCTGATAACTGATAACTAGTTCTGATGCAATTGCAACATCTATGCTTCGCCATTGTTGTTTAGTCGCCTCTCTGTGTCGTTGCCTCTCACACACCTAAGCCACGCCCGTAGCTGCCAGTAGCTTCTCACAGGATGCTGATTGGCCCATTGTCTGGCATGCCAGACATAAAACGCATTACTTGAAGCCTGACAAGATGGAATTTCGTGTGATCTATGATCCCGCGATCCTCACATGATCTTGTGACATCGCGAGAATCCAGCTGCCGTTCAATTTAAACACAGTGTTGTAGTGGTTGTTGATACGGTAGGCGTACTACTAGATAGAGATGGCTAGGTTACCGAGGAGGAAGTGGGTATACTCTCCTATATATTCCAATGGCTTTTTGGCTGATAGGTGGGTATACTGTAAACCGCAAAGTGTACCGTATACAGTACCCTCCACTACACCAGAAGATAAACAGGTATGTTTTTGTGCCAAGTTACTCACACCCACATATCTCAACTGAAATGTCTACTATAGCAGAAAGAAACATGCATGCGTTGAAACTGTTCTGCTTATTTTCTAACTGCCAGCACTTTTATGAAAAGATGGAGTGGCCTTTGAGGAAAGGCACCTTTCTAACGTTAGGAACAGCTGTGGTTTTTAGAGAAGCACACATGACCTGGATAGGTTTTGTTTAGTCAACTAATCTTCAACAGCTAGTCACAGCTGTGCAGACAGCTGTCAGAGTTGCATCTGATAACTGGAGCAAGTTGCCATGGACATAGTGTGCTTTTTTCAAGTTAATGTTACAGAATAGCTTTAAGAAATGACTTTTCTATTAGTCTTACTGTAATTGTGTCACAATCTCTCTCTCGTGACACACTCGCATCACCACTTGGTGTTTCTCTTTAGCCACAAACACTGATTATTCACCGGCAGCTCTCCCCCTCAGATGCTCTGCTGCCTGTTCAGACTCTCTCTGCTCCACTTCCTCACTGACTGTTACGCGACTTGACAATAACTTGGCTGGAAATATAAATGCTGACTCATCTGTTCTGCAAGCAAAAATACAGAACCTCCGTTGTTTTGTGTTGACACGAGAAAGGCGGTGCTGATATGCGTGTGTGATTCTTGTGTGTGTATGCACATTAGCCATGGTTTTAGTGGTGCATGTATGCAGGTTTTTGGCTGGACCGCAGAGGGCCAGCCCTACAGACGCAAAAGACTGTCACTGAGTGAGTGAGTGAGTGAGTGAGTGAGTGACTGAGTGATGAAGTTAAAATGAAAAGGCGGAGAACAGTTCTGTGTTTACGTTTTCTGGGGAGCGTGTCAGCGGTTCAATGTAACATTACACAGCGCTGTTGTTGTGCACGTGTTATTGTTTATGTTCGTTTAAGTTACGTTATGTTCACAAATTTTCGCCTCGCTTTCCTCCATTTCCGCCATGAACTGACTATCTAGCAGCCACACGTCATTACTGCGGTATGAACCCAAAATAAACAGACTGTGCTGTGATTTAATTGCAATAAATAGATCAAAATAATGCCGAAATAACAACATTATGATGTTGATTTGTGGAAAGACTTAATTCATGCTTTGTCAGGTCTGTCCGCAACCAAACAAGCAAACAACTTTTAAAATGCTTGTTTTCTGAACGGAGTTCGGATCGATCAATGCCAGGCTATGCTAACACCAGCTACTCAATCCACACTCAACATAACGTCATCTAGGCATAAATATGGCAGCGACGTTGTTGTAAACGGATCAAAGTGGGCCGAAATAACTACATAATGATGCTGATTAGTAAAAAGTCTGAATTCATGCTTTGTCAGGTCTGTCCGCAAGACGACAAGCAAACAACTTTTAAAATGCTTGTTTTCTGAACGGAGTTCGGATCGATCAATGCCAGGCTACGTTAACATTACAGCTGCTCCATTAACACTCCATCTAGGAATAAATACGGCAGTAACAACGTCAGTGATGACAGCTGGAATATCTCAACGCTGATAAACTTTCGCAACGTATATTGAACACCATTTATATGATGAATGCTTTTGATACACATGCTTTCATAAAAAACTGAAATACTTTTAACCTTGCATAATGTATGTCATGCTAATACCTTTTCACCTTGTATAAAATGTATAATATACTGACTAGTAAATGTTACCATTTACATTACTGAATGCCATTTGCTTCATTATAAGTTGGCTTTCAGTCAAACATTAAGATATAAGTGAAAAAAGTTGTTCACAAAACATTACAGACATGACCACTGACTATTTGTGTAAGAATTTAGCTACAAATTCACAGACTTGACCATACGGTCCAGCCATATACTCGGTTTTGACCGAGTCTTGTTATCATACAAATGGTTGATGCCACACAGAAAACAGAAACTTGATAATGATTAATGACTGATGTGGGTCTGATCAGAGGATTTGACATGACAGAGAATGATGCTTATGGCCCTGGCGTATTTAGGATGTAGGATGGGGGGTGATGTACATAAACAATTAGGTCAGGAGGTGTGGTTGCAGATTGCTCTGAGACTATGGTAACACCATTCACCTCGCTCAGAGGCCATCCTTACCATAATAACACTACTTTAGGAGCAACGCAAGTCAGACGGCAGCTGGCGGTACCACGGTTTTGCACTCTGCAGCTCACATTACCGCACTTTCACAAGCATGTCGGAGAACTATGGTGGCCTTCAGCTCGCTCTAGAGCCAGTGTTTGGTTTGTCCATGCTGGGCTACTGTAGAAACACGCCGGACTCCGTGAAGAGGATCCGCTCCCTATGTAGATATGAAGGGCTCATTCTAAGCTAACGAAAGCACAGCCATTCTTAGTTTCAGGTGATTACACTATTGAAAAAACACAGTTGTGAATACTATATTCCATTTCTGCTAATACATCCCCCTAAATGTTACACACTTTTCATTCTACCTAAATACCTGAATGGGTTTTTGTGTGTTAGCCCAAGGTGTTTTAACTAACAACTGACCTTTTTCTGGTCCTCTGGTTGGATTATCTACAGTATCTACTGTATGTCTCTCTATGGAACTGTTGTGATGCATGTTCTTACATACTTGATGAAGGCTGTTCAGACCAAATTGCTGTATTAAAAGAAATATATTAAAGAAACCAGCAGTATACATGACTTTTATTCAAGTTGTGCTGCCCTCCGCCACATCTGTCGCCTATTCAGATGTGCAAAAATGTTTTCATGATTTTGATGAATTTTTTTAATCCTTAAAATTTCAGTCCTAACCTGGGGTTACAGTTAGTAATGGCAAATGTGCTTTTAGTAATAAATCAGGTCCTAAAGTTCTGATCAAATAAAAACACATAAAAAAAATAAATGCAAAAATAAATAAATAAATAAATATAAAAAGAAATAGATCAATACAAAATTAATGCAAAAATAAATAAATGTAAAAATTATAAAAAAAAAAAATACAAATAAATATGGGAATTAATACAAATATAAATAAATAAAGAAGCAATTTAAAGCAGAAATATCAATTTGTCACATTTTATCAATTAATTACTGGCTACATTTATTTTTAATATAATGTTTGCTACATTTAATGACATTTATGTATTTATTCATCAAATCATTTATTTATTTATTGAATCATTTATTTATTTATTTATTTTTTATTTTGGCAGGTTCCGTCCTCCATTAAAAAATAAGCCTAATAGTTCCTCTTCAAATAAATATGGTGATTTTTTTTCTGGTTCTGTAAATTCACCAAGCCATATTTTACCCACTGAAGCTTCCTGTACTACACAGCCGTTACACTTCCAGAGTATCAACACAGATTAATTAATTCCACCACTTTTGATAAGTATCAGGTTGATCCCTGATTAATGTCTGCTGCAGCAAACATGCTAAGTGCATAAATCCAGGATGATTCAGAGAGATTAAATGGATGTGAGCCATCATGGCTCGACAGGCGCATATAGGCTACACACTCACGTGTACATAAATACATACACAGAGAGAAATGCAAGGGCACACAAGCCGTGAGGCAAGTATAGATGGACATGTGAAGCCTGCACACATGCTTACACAGACACCCTGACATGCCAGACACACTACAGCTCTATCCTTAACACTCATTCTCCTCTACCCAACCTTGAACCTAATCCTTATTTTAATAATAACTAACCATACCATTAACCCTTAACCTAAAACTAAATAACCCAAAACCAGAACCCCAATCTGAAATTGACCCTTTGTAGAAGTGAAAAAGTACTTAATTTGACCTCATTTTGCAAAGTGTCCTTACTCGAAGTGGCTTAAAATCGCAAAGGTAAAGAAGAAAACATACACAATCCCCTACTCCTGCTCAAGATTAATAAACTTGCGTGAATCCTTGAGGGACTCGGAGGAGCTTGCGTGCCGGCTTTCTGGGCCCGGGAGCCTGTCGACTCTCATCCACTTCGCACGCCATAACACGCAGCGACAGAGGAGAAATCCCCCTGCTCTGCATGCCCCACTGCTAGCTGACCACATTTAAATGACCTATATAAGTCTCGCGATGATTCAGTATGTCAGCCTGCGGATGTGTTTACGTGTTTGCATGGGGAAGTATTTGTGTTTATTAGAGTGTGTCCCTGCCTTATATGTAGACTTCGAAGCTCCCCTAAGCATAAAAAAACTATTGTCAAATAGTAGCTGGTATTTATCCAAACTGACATGTTTTGTCATATAAAGCACGATACAGCTGCGTGGAGGCGACAAACTGTGAGCTATCCTGAAGGTATCATTTTCGCATATACAGTACAGTACAGCACATAATGAGACACTGTTTTTGTTAACATTTGTTGTGTTGGAAAGTAACACAAAAGTGTCATGTCCTATCCTAGACTGAGTTGAAAATGACTCATCCTATTTGGCAGTGCAGGTGATAATGACTTCTGTTGTGAAACGAATTGCTTTGTATTTTCCATCAGCAGTAGTTTACGCTACTTCTGTTGCAAAGAAACTATAAAAAGTTGTTGGTGCTCTGAGCTCAGGATGTGCAACACATTCAATTAGCAAGTTCTTCCTATTTAAAACAATAGGAAAGGGAGGTCAAGGTTCTCAGTGGACACTGTATCTTAATCTATATCAACAGTTATTCAGAGTCATAATCTGCTTAATCATTCAATGCTCTTCACGCTTTTTCATATGTAAGGCCTTTACGCACCGGGGGCGTGACGAATAAACAACACGAAAATGCAAAGTACTCGCCTGCGAATATTCAGGCTGTTCTCATACACCGTTCGTAGCTATACCTACGAAATGTAAATGTACTGTAATTCGTATACATCCCACAAAATCAATTTGTATGTAATCCGTGTAATTGTGAACGAGGAAGTATGAAGAGTGGCGCACCGTGTAGGGAGGAGGTCGGGCTGGATGTGTGAGTCCAAAAACACAGAACTTTCACCAAGGAGACCGGTGTTTGTGTCCCGTGTGAAACCAGAAGTCAATGTTGATTTATTTGTCACATAACATCTGTACTTAAGTTACGCCACTTCCGGTATTATTTTAACCCAAACCATGATCTTTTCCTGAACCTAACTCAGTAGTTTTGGTCCCGTAAGTTCCGTACCTCCATTATGTGTCGCGTAACCACTTCTGGTGTGGCGTAACTAAACTACGATCTTTCCATAACCTAACTTGATGAACTTCTTGCCTAAACGAAACAAAGTTGTTTCCTGTGAAGACGGAAGTTTATTTTGAAACGACTGGAGCGGAAATTGACGCAGGACATTCGTAGGAAAATGCACGAAAAATGAGGTATCATTTTTTGTAAGATGTGCAAGCCATTGTATGACAATACGTTGGAATATTATATGTGAAGGGCTTTTATTGTGAAAGGTAAGAAGGGAAGGGAAGGAATGGATCTGATCTGAGCTGCCTTTGTCAAGATCGAAAGGAGTAATAAAGTTTGCTGACCTGGTTCGGATTATGGAGCCTCTGTGTTGTTGTTTCATAAATATAGACGTAACTCATCCTGTTCAGCAAAACGTGACTGGTTGATGCCTTACTCGCGGTGCAAAAGCTCAGAAAAATCTACCTTGTTCCGAAAAAATAAGTGTCACTATTTCGCCACATAAAATTCATGTTCTGTGTTAAAATATTCATGGCAAAAAAACAAGTTAAAAAAAAAATGTTGATGTGCAAATTAATCGCACGAAAAAATTAAAATGACTAAGGCTCAGCTCTACAAAAGTAAAAATAGGATTTTGTCTTAAGTGTTGAAATGTCAATCAACAGAAAGTTAAATCAACATTTTTTTAAGTAATTTATCAAGCAACAAGACTTCGAGTCTACAACCACACAAGCAGGACGGTTAACATTTTCAACGCTAGCATTGTTAGCTTAAAATTTTAATGTTTAAAAGGTTATGTTTACTGTAGCTGCCATCTTAGTTTTGCATGCTACCATGCTAACATTCGCTAATTAGCACTAAACACAAAGCACACCTGAGGCTGATGAGAATTTCATTAGCTTTGCTTAGTAGTAGGCTACTACCAAAAGTACTGGAAAAATAGAAATGTAATGGTAGCACTGGTGAAAAAGTCAGGGGATCACAGAAGTTATATGATTTCATCCTCCATCCCTAAAGCCTGCCACTAGCGTGATAACAATGCCAAACATTTGCTGGTTCCAGCTTCCGGAACGTCAAGGTTTGCTGCTTTTCTCTGTTTTACATCACAGTGAATATCTTTGGGGTCAGACAAAACAATGTGGGGTCTTGCCATGGGCATTTTTCTTTTGTTTGACTGCTGAAGAGTGGAATAAGGGGAACACAACAGCTGCACAGTTCTCCAAAGCATGGCCAGAGTGTGATGAGAATGGAGCTGGTTTTAGTTTCAGTAAAGAGCAACACTGAGGAAGCAAACCAGCCACAACAGCTCTGAGCAGAACAGGTGGCGCTTGATTAACATCCTCTAAACAACGGATCCCTGTGTCTGTCTCTCAGCCTCTCAATACACATGGGAAAAGTGGAGTCTTGGTTATTGTCTTTGTTGAATTAAAAAGTACTGTCTGTGTGTTTTGTTTTGTCTCTCTTTACATCTCTGTTGCAATGACCTGATTACATTAAGGATCAATTGGACAAAAAAATGCATGGATATGTTCAGAGTTTATGATGACACACTGCTGATCCTTTTTCTCCACAGGACTATTACACAATGTCTCTCCAAGACCAAGAAACCAAGGAAAACATTCAACGCCACTTCCATCTGCAATACTGTTGTAATACTACTGCTGAATGTTAGCCTCACTCGTTAACAAGACCCCAATAACTCCTTTACTAGTGGCTCATTTCGTTGTTTTTGAGCAACTGAGTAGCCACTCTAGTAATGCCAAGGGAAAAAAAAGAATGTAACCTTTCAGTCAGAAAAAAATTAGGTTATATGTTGACCTTTAGAGAAGGTTTTGGACAAATTGAGCAGTCTGAAATGGTAAATGGACTTGCACTTATACAGTGCTTTTCTAGTCTTCCGACCACTCTACACTACATGTCAGCATTCACCCATTCACACACATTCATACACTGATGGCTGCCAACTTTGCCCATCAGGATCTAATCTAAATACTCATTCACACACCGATGGCTATGCCTTCAGGAGCAATCTTGCTCAAGGATCCGGAGCAGACGGGGATCGATCTGGACTTTGGCTCAGTTCGGCAACTTTATAGACTAGACTACAATGACAGTGACACAGCATTCTGAATATGCAAGGTATCTGATTTCAAAGCTCTTGCTGGTCTTTTCTTCATAGCAACAGCTGTGGATTGTGGGTGCTGTAGCATAAATGTCCAAAACATCATATAAACCTATGGTCACGAGCTTTGGGTAGTGACCAAAAGAATGAAATCGTAGATACTAGTGGCCGAAATGAGCTTCCTTTGTAGGGTGGCTTGGCTCAGGCTTAAGGCCCAGACACACCAAACCAACATCGAAGAAGTAGCAGCAACGAAGGCCACTAGTTGCGTCGCTTTTGTCTTGGCCAAAATGTTGCACTCGAACACCCCACGTACGTCCTGCGCCTGCGTGAGATGAAATAACTCTCCCTACCAGCAGGTCGCAGTAGTCTGTATTCTTCATTCACAAAGGGAAACCGGAAGACCGAGGACTGCGGATATACAAGCCGTTGTACGTACATGAAACAATGCAGCGTTTGCTGACCATTTTCACACCACTCTCACTCACCACTTAGCTTAATTCCAGATAGCCATGTCGTTGTGAAAATATCCGTGTATTGGAATGATCAGATGAGATGAAGATGAAAAATGAGAAGAGCTCTCTGTGTTTTTTATCTTGAAAAAGAAAGTACGTAAGTTTCTCTTCTCGTGCATGATTAGTTTAAGCTGAACAGCCAAACAGAGTAATTTCTCTCACCGACAGGCTCCACCGCCGATTCAACATGCTGAATTGGCTGAAAAAACGCCGACACGGGCAGACTAGAGCCAACGGTGCGGGACACACCGCAAAAACTAGGCCGACGGACGCTCACCGACAGCCCCAAACTATCCAACGGCCGACCGTTGGCTTGGTGTGTCAGGGCCGGAGGGAGGAGAGTCGCCGCTCCTGCGCGTCGAAAGAGCCCAGCTGATGTGATTCGGGTATCTGATCAGGATACCCCCTGGACGCCTCCCTTTGGAGGTTTTCTGGACACGTCCAACTGGTAAGAGGCCCCGGGCTAGACCCAGAAAACACTGGAGAGATTATATATCTCATCTGGCCTGGGAGCGCCTCAGGGTCCCCCAGGAAGAACTGGAGAACGTTGCTGGGGAGAGGGACGTCTGGAATACTTTGTTAAGTCTGCTGCGCCTGCGACCCGGCCCAGGATAAGTGGAAGAAAATGGGTTGGGTTGTAGCTGCTGAGGTAATGAGCCAATCACACGTCGCAATAAATCAAAGAACGCTCACAGTGATAAGCTGCAAGCTTTTCTAGATCTGGGCACAAAAAGGATCGATTGCAGGTATTGTTTGACTGGAGAAGTTTAGATACTACTTGGTACTGGGTTGCTTCAGTCGATACCTTAAAGGTATCGAGTACTGATACCCAGCCCTACTAATTACCGATGGCCATATTATAACTCTTTAGTAACGCTACATTGTCTGATACACTCAATATGACGTTTTGAGGGTTCAAATTAAAGACTCAAATGAAAAATGGTAAAGTGAGGAAAAAAACCATATGGATCCAACAAGTGGCTTCACTTCAGCACCCTGTTATTGTGTGTAACATGATGTGAAGCAGGGGGCTGTGTGCGTCAGCATCTTTACAAATACCATTCGGTTAATCACATCACGTAGTCCTCTCGCGTTCATTCCAATTTCGGAACACACAACATTAAATTGGCGAAATGTGTGCGAGCACAACAAGCGCTGTATACTTCCAACCAGGCAACAACCCCCCCAAACTCTGCTCTTCACAATCAAACCCAGGCTGAACTGAGAGCAGGCTTCCTCGGCCCACCCTGGTACTGCACAGCGCAGTATATTCTAACACGTGGCTCCCCACTGGGCTTGGATGTGGAACTTGGCATTATTAACGGTGTGGATGTTTAACGAGAGAGGATGGTGGGCAGGTAGAATGTTGTTTTCCTTCATGTTTTCCTCTACAATCCGAATCTGACTTTGGAAATGTATGTTGTAAATACTATGCCTGGTGACCACACCAAGCGCAACCTGCCTTTATCTGATGTTCTCTTAAAGAACCATTAGGGTCTTTTCCATGTTTATGACCATACTACAAACAGCATCCACTATACATTACTGATGAACATTTTCCAATGTATATCATAAGGTCTTGGATTGATTTGCTACCTTCAAGACTGCCAGTGGGTTTTATTCATTTCACTGAGGTAGGGGTGGAATTCCACGACTGTCGATACCAATTCAATACCACAGTAAAAAAAAAAAAAAGTAAAACAATAAATCCCATGTACTTCATACTATACTATATCCCAAACACATTTTCTATCATCCATGAGACAACAGGACGCCGTTAGTCTCGAGCCCTGACGGTACTTACGGGTACCTGCAGTACTGTAGAAAAACAAGTACCGTCATGTTTTCAGAATTTTGGCATCGTCTTTGTCCGAGTCAATGCCAAAACTTTAAAATAGATATAATTTCATTTTACTGTTGTGTGTTGAGAGATTTCAAGGCTGATCTGAAATCTGTGAGATTTCAGCGAGCTGCCAACAAGCTACTTTTTTAAACAAAAAAGAACCAAATTCTCATTATGTCCACCTCTACTTACTGTTTAACTTCCAGGTTTTATTTTTGGACAGCATGGCTAATAAAGGCGGTAATTACTGGCAACCGATTCCCAAATTTCTGATTTCCCAGAGTCTGTGAACACACCAACAACAAGGGCTATCAAAACGATTTCTGCTTGCAATTACGTATCCAAGCCACAAAACTAACTTACTTTCGTAACTTTGTCAAAAGATGTGACCAATAAAATGTCCCGATCTCGGATTGAAACATTTAAAACCACCAGCATGGTCCTTTAAGGGTTCATTATGCTTCAGGCCAATCTGTTAGCCGATTAGACAGGCTATTAAATAGGTGTTATCAGTCGCTAAAAGCACCATAGATGTGGGTCAATAGTGGCCTACTACACCCAATATTAGGTCTTATCATCTATTTCGTATGGTAGATCACCAAAAGAAGGTATAAAATAACACAACAGCGACCTCTAGCGACCGTAGAAATTATGACAGGAGCAGAAGCAGAAGTCTGTACAGGGTGAAACTCCATGTAGGGTGGAGGTCGGGGATAATGTGTGATGGATGGGACACAAAACAGGGTTTTCACCCATGAGACTGGAGTTTGCATTTGTGAACCCAACTACGTTTAGTTGTCTTTGTGTTCACAAGCATTAAGTTTCACTTTCACTTTTGAAACGTAGTTATTTTAAGCCAAAACTTGATGTTTTCCCTAAACTTAACTAAGTGGTTTTGTTGCCTAAACCTAAAGAAGCCTTTTTGTTTGTGCTCAAAACCTAACGTTTCATTCAGTTTTACAACATGTTAAAACGTATTGCTTTCGTTTCGCTTTCGTTTCGCCTTCACTTTAACAATATAGTAGGCGTAGTAGGCCCCTACTGACCCACATCTATGGTGCTTATAGCGACCAATAACGCCTATTTAATGGCCTGATAACAGTCAACTATCTGTTCCGAATAGCCACACTCTGGCGGCGCAAAAAGCTTCTGGTCATTGCCTCTACTTGGCTGCATCTTATTGCCTCCTCAATGTCTCCAAGAAATCTGTGTTTTTGAGTCTTTATAGTCTTGACGCTGAAGGCCTTTGTGTTATCATACTTGGGTTGTACAAAAAAAAGCAGTAAAAAAATTAGCTTGATACGGATCAAATCCTTTCTTCTTTCTCACGTTAAAGCTGAAGTTGGCGAAATTTGAGCAAATATGATTAAAAAAAGTTATTTTAAAAGAACGGTCGCTATATCGTGACAGTAGTACATGAAACGGGTACCCTGAAAAAAATCATGTGCCTCTGTGTCTTCCAGTGCTCCTAACGGCATCTGCAAGATTTCACATACCGGAGGAAAACAAGCAGTCAGAGCTGATCTGAGATCTGCTGTCCAGCTGCCGTCTATGAGAGCCGGCTGTCAATCACTCGCGAACTCCGACCAAACTAGGCCGCGCTGATCAGATATGAATCAATATTATGTTACTGTAATGCGTATTTCTCGCCTCAAATGTTTTCAGAATCATCTTGTAGTGCATTGTTTAGCTGTAAAATGACAAGTTTGTGACGCCGCCGTCATTGTGAAATCTGGTGAAGGAACGCCAAATTCCGATAACATGACCGGAACACAGCCAATAGGAACGCTCTCTCAATGAAATGACCTGTGATTGGTCAAAGTCTGCCGTCACGGCTAGATTTTCTAAAGCCTGAAAACAGAGCCATGATGGGGTGCAGAAGTCTAGTTATCTCTCAGAACACTTGAATTAAAATATGCTGAAAGGTTATTATGGAATCTTTGAACAATGATGCCAAAAATATACTGCCTACTGCCACTTTAAGTGGACACGATTGTCAGAATGTCTGTTTTATCGCTCAACAGCTACATAATAAACACTATAAGTGACAAAATATTGTTTTGGGCAAAAATTTAGGGCAACAGGGTACAACAGCAAGGTCAGCTTACTGTAGCCTCAAGCTAACCTTTATACAACGTTTTTGTGATTCCCTTTTATTTAATTTGACTGCTGCACCCTTGTTTCGGATAAACAAATAGTTTTTTCAGATCCTGTGCAATAAAACTCTGGCCCATGGCCCTGGAAAGCCCCCTTCAGCCCCGCTGTGGAGGAGTAGCAGTTTTCACTACTTCCTGACCGGCTTTGAGCAAATGCCAAGTACTGTATGTGTGTGATCTGTGCTTTGACGTTTCCCTTTCTTTTTCCCTTTATTGCCTGAGTGTTTTAACTGCTCTAGTAAAGGGGCATTACAACCTTCAAGGGGAGCCAGCCACGCACCTTGGAAGGATTAAGAAGCTGTTTTGCTTAATGTTCCAGAGAGTAAACAGCGGTGTAAAATGGCTATCTGGGTTGCATGTGCATACATACATCTCCACGTAAATACATTCACATGGGCTCAGGATTACTCATCCAATCAGGAGAACACACATGCAATACACACACACACATACATACACTCAAATGTAAAAAGGTCAGTTTAAAAATTGGTCTTTAAATGCCTTAAAGGCTTCAACACTAAAATGGGTTTCAGCTCGACATGTTTCCACAATTATTTACCCATAGTAGATGAAGGACCAAATGCTATGAATCTTTCCCGGGAAACATCCTCTGGGTTAGTCATGCAACAGCAACAATACTAGCACGAGCATCATTATCTTTGTCTGTGGGTTTGAGCTACTCAATAATTTAAAAAAGACAGAAGTAATGTATTGAAACGACTAAATTTGAAGAGAGTGTGCTCTGTCCGACACCAAAAAACACTAATTGCGTCCCATTTCCTACCAACAGTCAACGTCGGTTTCTTTCAACAATGACCAAGATCTTTCCCTAACCTTAACCATGCAGTTAAGGTACCCTAAGCTTAACCAAACCTTAACTATGGAGGTAGCATATCAAAAAACACTCTTATGAATTGTTTTTGTGATGGGCGTAAAGAGTCTTGGAAGGCATTGACCTATTCTGTCCAGAGTAGAAACCAATGGGACTTTGAGTTGTGAGGACCCGAAGTGAGAAGCACTGTTGTAACACAATTCAGATGATTTCCTATTAGGGCTGTGAGAAGATACTGGCATCACATGAAACTAGAAAACCTAAGGAATCCATACAAAAAATGTCATACTAGCTTGTGAAGAATGAGGTTAAATAACGTTCAAAACTCATGCTAAATTTTGGTGAGGAAAACTGGCATGGCCATTTTTAAAGGGGTCCCTTGACCTCTGACCTCAAGATATGTGAATGAAAATGGGTTCTATGGTTACCCACGAGTCTCCCCTTTACAGACATGCCCACTTTATGATAATCACATGCAGTTTCGGGCAAGTCATAGTCAAGTCAGCACACTGACACACTGACAGCTGTTGTTGCCTGTTGGGCTGCAGTTTGCCATGTTATGATTTGAGCACATTTGTTATGGTAATGCAGTACCTGTGAGGTTTTCTGGACAATATTTGTCATTGTTTTGTGTTGTTAATTGATTTCCAATATTAAATATATACAAACATTTGCATCAAGCAGCATATTTGCCCACTCCCATGTTGATAAGAGTATTAAATACTTGACAAATCTCTCTTTAAGGTACATTTTGAACAGATACAAAATGTGTGATTAATTTGCGATTATTAATGGACAATCATGTGATTAAATATTTTAATCGATTGACAGCCCTAATAATAATATTAATTAGTAGAGAGCATTGCACTGTTGTTGTCACGTGACAAACTACCTGCAATCAGTTCTTCTTCGCTGCTCTAAAGCTGTCGTTGCCAGTGGCAGCCATGATACATCCAGGGCGACAGCACATTGAAGGCTACTGTTTTGGAGCGGTGAAGAATAATTGATATCCGGTTAAACAAGTTTTTTTTCTGGGTTAATAAATTATCGGATCGTTGCATAGACTGGCGTACCCGCCAATACCCGATACCCAATTTTAGGCAGTATTGGACGCATTTTCGAAACTGGTATCAGTATCGGAACAACTCTTTTAATTAGTGCAGCTTTAAGGAAAGTTGTTCTTTAGGCATTTGCATTTAACATACAGTAACTACAGTATGCTTCGGCACTAAACTCACAGATTTTTTGCGTAACGATATACAGTTCATGGGTTGGTGGAAACCTGCACTTTATCTCTTATGGCGTCAAAGAAGTTGCGTAAAAGTTACTTGTCTCTTTTTATATCCATACCTCTCTTTGTCAGGCATCTTAAGTATCTAGGCTAACAAGGGTTGCTAGGTAACGGCAGGGAAACCCCAGTGTGGTTAGCCAACGACGGTACAATACAACATTTCCACCTGTCAAACCCACCCCCCCCAATACACACACCACTCCTGCACCATCGCACTCTCTCTTCATTTCCTTCTGTCTGTATATCTCTTTGTTGCCCTGTAAGAGACCCGATTGACCCACTAATGTGCCTTGCCAACCAAACAACAACCCTGATGCAGCTGAAACCAGATTATTCCAGTTCTCTGTGGTCAGGCACTGAGGGAGCCAGAGAGAGGGTGGCGGGTGGCTCAGCTTTATCACAGCACACACACACACACACACACACACACACACACACACACACACACACACACACAAACACACACGCACACACACACATACATACAGAGTTTCAAAGTGGAGAGTCGAGTGTCTCAGGCAGGAGGTGTCCCCTGGGTTTGGGTCTCTTTCTCTCTTTCAGTGTGAAATCAAGTGCTCAGCTGTGGGGCAAAATGTACTCTACCTGTTGATAGTCACAGTGTCAATAGACGGGTGGTAAAGGAGTGTGGGGGCGGGGTAACAGTAGTAATAGAGTGAGAAGTGAAATCCAAACTTTCCAAAACAAGCATTAGACAGAGGAAATGAAATGAGGTGGAGAGCACTACAAGAGGGTAGAGAGAGCTACAATGAGGTGAAAGAAAGGCAAATAAAGGAGGAGGTACACAAAGGAGATAAGAAAGCTGGAGACAGGAAGTGGTAAAAAAATAAAGCTGTATGAGTGAAACAGTAGAGAAAGAAGAAAAAGTCTGAGTGAAAGAACAAAATAGGAAGAGAAAATGAGCGGAAATGAAGGTAGAGAGAAATGACAAAGGAGGAGGGAAGCTACTAGAACAAAGAAGTAAAACATGAGCGATGAGGAAAGGAAGGAGACACCAAGATGAAACTGGAGAACTGAGAGCAGTGATGCAACCTGAGTGTTGGGAGTGAATAGTGACAGCAGGGGGGCACTACAACAGGGTCACGTCCTTGCTTGTGTAACCGCTGCCCTCCACCACCACGTGCTGTGGGGCAGAATTGATTGGATCAGATACCCGCAGTGGTTCGATCACATCAGCAGATGGTTCTACACGGCTCAGGAGCAGAACTGACGCATGTCATTACACCCGACTGGGACATCCAGTATGCAACTAAAAGTCCATGACCTCGCATGTTGGCTGCAGATGTAGGCCATGTAGAGCCACCAGTCCTGAGATTACAAAAACAGCATGGCAGAGCTGTGGTAATAACTTTCTCTGAGGGCATATGTCTTGCATATTGCTGAGGACATCACAATGACATTGTCATTGACTGTATATAATCTTCGATGGAGCTTTGTAGGAGTTTTGGAGGGAGATCTGAACGGACGTGCTGTCAGTGTTGCCGACTTAGTGACTTTCTCGCTAGATTTAACGACTTTTAGAGCTAGTGCTGCTAGCTACTTTCATTGAAAAAGAGTTGGCAACACTGGGTTTTTCGGTTGGATCTGTGCAAAGAAACGCTGAAGCTGATCTGGAGGTTTCTGGTGGTCCAAGACACTTAATGTTGTTTTTTCTTTAATTTGTGACCCATTTGTCTCCCACAATCTTTCATTACAACCACTCTTGTTGAAATCAAAGATACAGCGGGCTTACCCTGTCCGTTGGAGTAGTAGATCCACTTCTCTTTGACCTGCGATGGAGGCACAGATGGTTTCTTCTGAATTGCCTTCTCCATGATACTGCTAGGGTCCTGCATGGGACCCTTCTTCAGCACGCGAGAGCTCCGCTTCACGCTGCAGATCACGATCACCACCAGCACCAGCAGGAGCAGCAGCACAATCATCCAGGGGAGGTGCTCGTTGATGTCAAAGTGATCATGGGTGCTCGGCCTTGGGGATCCCCTGCGAGTGGGCCTGTAGTAGCTGGAGACCCCAGTCCCACCACCTCCGCTCCCCTGCCCGACTACCTTGCTGATACCCATCCCAACCCTGACTACCTCCGCACCCTCCAGACCCTCCACCGCCCTCTTGTTGGGGCCTGGCACAGGGTCAGAATTGGGTTGCCCCCGCTGGTGCTCGAGTTCCATGAGTTGCTTGTGAGCAGAGAGCGGTGGAGTCCGTGAGGGATCACGATTTGGTGGAGTGGGAGCGCCAGGCCGGCTGAGGAGTAGCCCCTCCGCACGGCGGTCTTCCCCAACCGGGTTTCCCCTCAGTTGAATGGCTGCTGACTGGCTGTAGGTGCCTGTGATGAGAGACAGAGAGATCGATGGAGACGAAGATAGAGTAAGCAAGAAGAAGAGAGATGAGAGCAAAGAGGCAAGATAGTACAGAAGTGAGAGACAACACAGAGAGAGGGAATCAATTCACTCACTTCAGAGATTTCCTTAACCCAGACAATGAAAACAGAAGGCATCACGGGAGGGAATCCTAACACTTTAATCCATGCAAGCAATCTGGCACACAAACAGAAGGAGGAATAACCTCCCCCCTTTTCCTCTGTCATCTGCTTCCTCTGCTGACTTCCTCCATCCTTGGGTGCCCACCTGGTGTCCACCTAACTAGAGTCCAACCAATACTTGATTTTTGAGGCTGATATTGATATTTCGGGAGTTTAAAGAGTCAGAAAACAAGCCAATTTTCTGTCAGCCCAGACATAAAGTCACATGATATAACGTCATGATAATGCCAGTCCCATAGGGGAAAGTCCTGTGTTTGTTTGACCCATCCCCCACCTCTCGTTCCCATCCTTACTTTCTCGTTCTTAATAATACGTCTGTTGCTCTGGGCGTCTAATAATGACGTGGATGGGTTTACATTGGAGTTAGTTGAAAGCCTGGTGCGTCTCATATGCTAAAGGGTGCCGCTGTGCGTCGGTATCAAGACGCCGAGGGCTACTGCCCAATCATCGGTATTTGATGTCCTGGAAGTGTGACCAGGCTGGTATTGAGCAGGACATTTTACCTTCATATTCACAATTACTCATTTGACAAGGTGATGTATGAATGAGGTACAATAGATCCAGGAGAAGCCACTAAGAATATAGTGCCACGAGGCTCAGTTCCGAATTCCACCTGATACAAGTATCACAAAGACATGAGCGTGTAGGAAGTGAGAATTTTTGCATTCTGAGATGAGCGACAAAGAGAGCATGTTAGGTGATCTTAGGTTAGGTCATCTTGGAAGGGGTAGGGCTTCAGGAGAAGAGCTTGGATTGAGATTTCCAGCTTCGGAGGACTAGCTGGCGTTCACTGCTTGATCGTGGCGAATAAACCTGAATGATGGATGGAGTTCAAATAGGTGGCTATCACTCTATAGACAAGCATTAGTGACTTGAACTTAATGCAAGTCCTACACATTTTGGACCATTTGCAGAGGCCAATGCCTGTGCAAGGAGTTGAGTAGATTACTCAGACAGGTAAAACCTGATATTTCAGATGACAGATGCAACATGCTCAATAAAAGTTAGCTGGTCGTCAATAGCCAGGTTTCTATCCAAATGTACCGTAAATTTTAACCGAATTTCCAGAAAATTGGCAAAAGAAAATGTGACTAAATGTGAGTTTCCATTCATTTGCAAATATTAGGAGTTGGTACTTCGAGATAAACAGCTGGTGGTGCCAATTCTCAAGTCGGGTGCAATTAATCCATTGCAGAAGAAGAGGGCGTACCAAGATGACGTACTTAAAAAAGCTCCTGTCAAACCTCAAATATTGGAAAACCATGTAGAAAACATTATGGAAATTATGTTTCATGTGCTCATTTGTGAAAATTATGAGTGAAATCTTGGTATATTCCCTAAAATAAGTACAATCTCCCTGCACTCTTTCTACCACGCTGAGGCCCAGCTGTGCTCCACCTCATAATCTCACAGTAGATGAGCTCTGAATTGCTCACCCCACAGTCTGCCCCTTGATTAAACTTAAGCGAGGGCAAATCTAATCAGACTTGGGCTAGTTCCTATGCAGGAATAATTTGAAAAAAAAAAACCTAAAAAGGAGAAGGGGACTGGGATGGGCTGACAATTCACAGCCAAACAAATCTCTGTATCTGTAATCTGTAATCTGTTGAAATGGAAAAAGAACAATTAGGGAACAAACCGTAATGGTCAGTCGATATAAGTGCGTCATTAACCTCTATTGATTATCGACGTGGCTGCCATCACGCCCCTGCTGCTCGCTCTCTGCCCGTGTGCTGTTACTAATGGGATTGGTGTTGTATAATGCCATTAGATCATAAATGGGCGGCTGAATGTTTTTTGGATTGTCACTTGGATGGGTGTTAATCCCTCTCATCCTCTTATCAGCAGACAGGTACACAGGTGCAGGTCTAATCCACAAATTAAGGCTGATGTTTTGGCTGGCAGCAAGAAGTCTTTAAGTCAACTTTTTAGAGTAATACAGGAGACTTTCAGGTGATGTAATGCTCCCTTTGCTACCATAGTGGAATTTTGAGCAACAGTGATTGTGGATATGCAGCCCAGTCGCACAGCAGTTTTTGAAAGAGTCACAAAATGTAATGCATTGATTTGTGTACATAGACACGAATTTCAAATTTTTTTTGTGATAGTACGCACAAAATTAATTTGTATGTAATCCACATAATTGTGAACCGGGAGGTATAAAGATCGGTGAACGCCACGTACGGAGGAGGTCGGGGTGGGTCAAAAGACACAGGACTTTCGCCCAGGAGACCGAACGTACGTTGTCACGTAAACTAAGTAGTTTTCATCAAGTAACTTCTGTACTTAAGTTGTGTCACTTCCGGTGTTATTTAAACTCAAACCGTGACCTTGTCCTAAGCCTAACTAAGGAGTTTGTTTCCTAAGCCTAACCAAGTCGATCTATTCCTAAACCTGAGTAGTTTTATTTTGGAAAGACTGGAGCAGAAATCGACACGTGCGCCACGTGTTGCTGGACATTCGTAGGAAAACGGACTAAAAATACGTTGTTGAAAGTCGTGCTGAGTGTCACGAAAAAAAAGGGAAATTTGTGTCTATGTACACGAATTAATGACTATTTCACAAACTGCCGTGAGACTGTGTTGGGAAATGTGTGATTCTACATGCAATATGTAGTGGTCTAAATACAACTAAAGACTCTACTCTAGTCCAATGAGGGTTATGGGATGTCATTAACAGATCCTTTTCTCTAAGGAAGGTTCCTAACGGAGTGAAATGACACGGAAGTATCTCAGTAGCAGCCGTGATTAGAGCTGTTCGAATTCTCTAAATGCTGAGAAAAGGGGCTTCAATGCTTCCTTTATTATCTCCTTTAGCATAGGATACACTGGTGCATCTTTTACCAAAGGAAAGGAGAGAATAACAATCCACAATTCCTTGCGGCCGCAGCATTTAAAGTGACGCACCATTCGTCCGTTCCTGATAACAAACGATGCGCTTATCTTGCATATTATTTTCATACGCTCATATACTAATTGGGATTTATGTTTAATATGAGTGGACAGTGACAACCATTTCGTTTCACTTTATTTTGAATTAATTATTTATTTCGAACATGTAACAAATACTTAAGTAAAAAATCAAAACAAGAATAACAAATAATATGAACAGTAAACATAAATCAAACTGTCAATTAACAAATTAATCAACATAAATAAATATTACAATTACGAAAAGAAGTTGGAAGAAGTATATGGTCCTACACCTTCTCCATAACTCGAACAATGAACTCAATATTTATCATTAAAATTATATATTGTTAAAGTGTTCCAGCAGCAGAAGGAGCTGCAGAATCTCTTTCACACACCGCGGGTGAGGGAGCCTGTCATTGAAAGACCTATTTAACAACGCACCGGGGGGAGCGGCGCCTTTTGTAGTCCATCTTCAGAACATTGTAGTTTCACCACGGCAGACTCACGTCACTAACATCCGCCGCCGTCGCATCATATTTACGGAGTCTAGTGAAAGTGCAGTCGGATCCTCTTAAAACCACGGTTGTCTTTTCCTAAGTCCTTCTGAATTCTCCTTCACGTCTTTCCTTGACCTCATGACGTTTTCCATCGAGATCAAGGAAAAGTGATTTGGAAAAGATCATTTTGTGACTTTTCGACCGCAGCCTTTGAAATGTGTCCAGTCCAGTTGCAGTCATTATTTTCCTGGTACTGGTATCTCCTTTTCTTGGACCCAATTGATATATATTTAAACATTCACAGAAAATGATCTGCAGGACATCCATGGTTGCTAATAGATTTGTGATGTAACTTCAGAGCCTCTTTACGTCAAGAGAATCATATAAATTGAAATATGGTGAGTACAATTTGGCTTTTATCACTGCTGTTAGCGGTTAAAGAAACTCTTTCTCTGCTCCTTTTCCACCCTCTCCACTGACAGTAAATACAGGTGAAAAATAACAGTTGTGATTGTGTAACACCCACCCCTCACTTTCCCTCTTACAGCATAGACAGGATCAAATTAACTGGCTGAGAAGCCATCGATCCCATGCCAGCAAAAACGGTAGTGACATTATTATAGGTGTGGGGGTCTATATGGGGAGGAGGGGTATACTGGCTATGAATGGTTGATTCTGAGAAATGACTGAGACAAGGCTGATGTAAAAACAGTAACAAAGAGGACGTGGGAGGGAGGAGGACAGAGAACAGGAAGACAAAAGGGAAAGGGAAGGAGTCTTCACATTCTCTGATCTGGAGGGAGCAGGGGAAAAAGGAGGAAGACTGAAATACCCATAACTCTCCTGACCACAAATAGTAACATTCCTGAGATAGGGAGCTGCCACCAGTTTGTTTCCATGCCTACGAATGTCCTTCCTTTTAGGAATTACCACAGTGTCATTGATGTGATGATGCTGCAACAGCATCTTGCATAATAATGCGTAATAATATCTATACTCTATACACTAAAATCTGAACATGATATAAAAAAACTGAATGAGTACACTGAATGATTCCAATTGAGTGTCATTACAAAGGAACAGTTCTACACTACTGTACGGTAGTAAATGTAAGAAAAATAAGGCCATTTTAATGTACTGATTGTTTTATTCACCTTTTAAAAGGCATAATTTAAATGCACAATTTGCAGGATAGATGGTATATTCATATTTTATATCAAACTGTTTTCTTATAGGGAAAAAAAAGTATAAATTAATGTTATGTATGGAGGAGAGCAAGGGGGCAATTCGCCTAGCGTAAATTGAAGACTGAAGGCAGAGGGAAACTAAAAACTGCTTCAACGTATATGTGCAGATTAACAAGGTACAACATGTTAATTACTCAGCTTTAGAGATGCTGGTAGGTTAGACTAGCTGTCCCCCCCTACCCCTATTTACACTCTTTAAGCTAAGCTAGGCTCATCCTGACTCCAGCTCCGTACTAAATGCATAGACATAAGAGTTGCATCTTCTCATCTACACTCAAATCTAGAAGTGAATAAGCCTATTTCCCAAAATGTTTAACTATTGGTTTGCCACTGAAATAATGAGGAAAGTACATCCATACTTAATGCCTTGCACAACAAGTCCGTAGTCAATTTGTTGTCTGAAGTTTTCGCACATTTAAAAATAAGTACGACCTCACGTCGTGTCAATCACGTTTACACACCGAATCCAAAACTTTCTTGCCTCATTATTGTTTATGGAACAGGTTTGACTCTCTGCTTTTTTTTCGCATCCGTCAGAGTAGTTTGACCACTCAGAGCCACCGTAAATGCAAACGTCGTCATCCAAAATTGCACCTGATTCACTTCGTCTCCCAGGCAAGCCCCCAGGAAGAGCGCCGGTCGCCGATCCCAACTTTTGTGGTGGCCAAACGGCGGTACTACAACTTCCGTGTCAGTCACGTGATGCATTGGGCCCAAAAATACTTTTTCCCATAGACTTACATTGGGAAAGAGAAGTCTGTAACTAAGCGATTCATTTTTTTTTTTAGGTGAATCAACTTCCCAGTACGAACATCTAAATAGCCCTTATTTAAAAAATAAAGTTTTTAAAGTTGTAAAACGCACTAATAGCCAAATCCAGAGTTATTTCCCTTCCTCCGTTCATGTGAATGAGACCCAGACTGAGGCTGGAGCGCAAGTCGTGACGACGGCATGACCCCGTGACCGAGTCATGTGACCGAGCGGACGCTACTGCGCATGTTCCATGTGCCCAAGATGTGGGTACTTTTCCAGACGGTGCCTAAAGATTTTTATCAGATGATGGATTTTAAAAAATGCTTACAAAAATATGGACTTGATGTGCAAAGGCCTTTAGGCTCTTATTGGCCTAAATCAGCCCATTTCAGAAGCTAGCCCATCCCAACAAGGCATAAGGAGAAGTAACGCCACTATTTGATATTGAACTATCTGAAAAGCCATATGAAACAGATATTAACAGTAATTAACATACTCAGAATGAAAGCAAACGTCAAAATTAACTACAGTGTCTCTCACCTTTATGTGCAGGTCCAGTCATTGGAGATGATGGAGTGGATGAAGAAGTCAGGGGTTCCTGTACAAGCCCAGCCTGTGCAGGCCCCAGTAGGGTGGTTGTGGAGGCAGGCGAAGATGTAGAGGAAGCGGGGGCTGCAGAAGGGGATCCACAGACATTATCTGTCTCTTTAGTCCCTGGTGTGAGCAGCACCAACCCCTGAGCTTGGCAGTCCGTGTGGGTTCGGCACCTCACCACACTCGACTCCGCATCTGAGAAAGTCCCCTTGTTGCACGGCTTACAGAGCACGTCCTCTGTTTCACTGCCCCGCCTTTTCACCCTGGTCCCTTGAGGGCACAGCGAGTGGGGCTTACACTCTGAGCCACCATCCCCAAACAAAAAGCTGTTGGGGGGACATGAGCAGACCCGGTCCTGGATGGGCGTGCAGGTCGCTTTCTCAATGAAGCCTGCAGGACACGGTGCCCGACAGGGATGGCATTTCTGCACCCCGTTCTCGCCCCGGGTGAAGGTACCTTCAGCGCAGCGGCTACACTCCCTCACGGCCGTTGGGGAACAGTGGACGGACACGTGGGTGCCTGCCGGGCACTTGTCACAGACCAGCTGGGTGCCCGAGTCGGGGTCGGTGTGCTGATAGTGGCGGGGAGAGAGGATGGATTGGACAGCTGGGCTGGTTGTGGTCAAAACCCGAGCTGAGATGTCAACCACCACTGTACATAAGAGCTGAGAGGAGAAGAAAGGGTGGAAGTTAAAGAGAAATCTAAAAAAAAGCAATAGTATTACATATCGTAGATACGATTTTCATGCAACACCTTTAAGCTCATATGGCGAACTTGTTCTCAAGTAGCTGCTTACACATCCAGCAGTCACAAAGCAAAATAAGCATGCATTCGGAGTCATGTTTCTGGCCAACATTCACTCTCTGTTTAGTTCTGTTTGGTCTCCACCAACTCCCGAGGTTAATATAGCTATTCGCTAACTGTGTCTGTCTGCTGTTTAGTGTTTGCTTGTCATTTGGTGCTCTCATAGCGCTGATAACTTCTAGGATAATGTACATGTCACAAAATTAGATATCTCCAAATGGTTCCTCTGAATGGTTATTGCTTTACGGAGCACGAATTGGGGGCGCTAAAGCAAAGTTCATGCAATTGCCAATGTGGTCATAATTCTCCGATCCATAATCCACCAAAAACAGAAATGGGAACTGTAGCTAAAGGGTGGCGCTAGAAGTACAATCAATAGGAGACCAACACCAGTAGGAATCCTCATCCAGAGACCATGAATACCCACAGATTTAATAGCAAGCTGACTAGAAGTTGTTGAGATACTGTGTCTTGTTCTTGATCAAAGGGGCTGGACAGAAGCTGGCTGGATGGCTGGACAGACAGATGGACTGACAAACAGATGGGCTGCTGGCTGTACGGAGCAACAGACAGAAGGACCAAAAGCGCCCCATCCCAATCTCATTGAGACTCCTTTTCACTCCATTTGCCTAAATTCATTTTTGATGTTGGGTTTGAGGGTCACAAATTAAGAAAAAAAAAGCACGAACCTATCCAATCCAAAACTGTTTGTTGACCAGCAGTGACCAAGCCTTACGCACAGATTTCTCACTGTATAATTTGGTATGAAACATCACGGACCAGGCAGGCAGACATGGGGGTGCTGTGTGTTGGGTTACATGGATTCCGGAAAGTCCAATTTGCTGCCATTTAGGTTCCCAATGTATTGGGCTGCTTTGATGAGATTTGTAGGAAAATATCTCTTTCAAAACCCATTTAACCCAGCGTCATTGCATTTAATCAGTCCCCTGACTCATCCTGTCCCTCTTGAGTTGAGTACCCAGCAGTGCGCATTCACTTTACAACTACATCAGAGATTTTTAACAGACATACTGTATGACTCTGGCTTTCCTTTGTTTTTTTTTGGGGGGGGGGGGGGGTTTCAGGATCCCCTCTCGCCTCTGCTGGGAAGCTGACAGCTCACTGGTTTTAGGGGAATAACCCACACACGTCTAAGTTTACACACACAGGCACACACACACTGTCTGAGTCATGTCAGAGCAATAAGACAGCCTCCTCTCCAATAATGCTAGAGGGCTGACAGTGCTTTACTATTTTTATTTTGTAGAAAAATTCTACAACCCCCGTCAAAAGTGGTAAAGAATTTTCTAATTCAACTCATAGCAGTTTTAACTTTATACTTATGCTCTCTTTGTACTTTTCTTTATAGAATTGTATCTCAATCTGTGAGTGTGTAGCTAATATCAGGTTCTGACTACATGATATCAGCCCAATAATGGCCCAGACCAACAGACGTGTGGTGACAGGGAGGAAAATGAGCGTTGTGAGAGACAATTTCTCATTTTATCCTGCGCATTGTGTCATAGTGAAAAACTATCTTTTTTTCTGACCATAGACTGTGAGAAGTGGACGTAGTCGGCGTGACATCACCCATTGGTTTGTGGACTGCAGTTCTGAAGCCTCGAGTCCGGCATTTTGGCCATCACCATGTTGTTTTTTTGCAACCAGAAGTGACACAAGAGGGTGGAGCTAAGTACAACCGTACACCAAATAAGAATTTTTTAGGCAACCACAATGTTATAATTAACTTTCATGAACAGAAAACACACTGTGAAAAGGTTAAAGTTCTAAGACGAAAACACGGACAACTCCCAGACTGGACAACGCCGTAGTAGTGACCTGTTATTCACAAGGTAACCACGCCCTAAAGCCTCCCCTGCTTTAGGGTCTATTTGACTCTAAATGGGACCATAATTTACTAAATGAACATCATGCTGTATTGAAGAAGACTTGAAACAAGTGATTGAGACCATAAACTCATGTTTACAATGTTGACTGAGGTAATAAATCAAGTGAGAAGTAGGCTCATATTCTCTTAGACTTCTATACAATCAGACTTCTTTTTGCAACCAGAGGAGTCGCCCCCTGCTGGCCATTAGGAAGAATGCAAGTTTAAGGCACTTCCGCATTGGCTTCACTTTTCCAGACAAACACAAGACTTTCAACCAGGAGAGCGCTGTTTGTGTCCCGTGTGAAACTTAAAGTAACATTGACTTATTTTGTAACATCAGTCTTTAGTCACGTGACTCGTGGGTATCATCAGTCCTGTGAGTCATGTGAGTCCTTTAGTATCGGCAGTCCCGTGAGTCCCGTGAGTCCCGTGAGCCGGTAGTCAGTGAAGTTAACGTCAACTACAGTGGTTTATTTTGACACTTGGCATGTAACGAGCATATACTGCACGCCGTCCCTGGTCCTTCTAAAAGTAACCCAAGAGTGGTATCCCATGCATCGGACTCCTCTGCGTGAGAATGTTTTGCACAAACTGGGATGGAGACGGGTGGATCTGTGTGCAAAAATGTATGTTTAAGTGTGTGTATTCAATGAAGATTAGCAGCCCTTGTGTGTGTGTGTGTGTGTGTGTGTGTGTGTGTGTGTGTGTGTGTGTGTGTGTGTGCGCAGAACAAACAGTTCTGGTGGGCTTGAAGTGAGGCACTGAGGGGAGAATTTAGCTGATGAAGCACATGAATGTTGGTCATCCATGAGCACTGGACAAAAGCATGAGATTAGGGTCACACCAATGTAGTACCGGTGCATCAAGTCTCCTTCAGAAGTCGAGAGGTTTAAGGGCCCACACATATAAATCATCAATTGTGTTTTAATTGTTTGGACATCCTGATTCGGATGCAATCCACTACGGAGAAAATTGTGAGCTTTTTCGAGACATCAAGGAGGATAGTGGAACACAAAAAGACACAAACTTCTCTTAATCAAACAGTCAAAGGAGGACAAACTCATTTTATAATTAGTGCTAACAAGAATAAAGCAGTCCATTCTTTCACCACTCCATTGCCCTCTCACCACACACCACCCATTCGGCTCTTTGTGTTCGTTTCCCAGAACCTCATCCATAAACATCAGCGCATGTTCTCGACATGCTGCTCATAACTCGGTTGCGTCAGTAACATCAATGCATTCATTCACATCAAGGTTCAAAGTGAGACGCTGGTAGAGCATGTGCGCATGAATGGGAACATTCTGCCTGTTACGGGACAATGGATGGTCCCCCCGTGGCTCTTTCTGCTTGTTTGTAGGGTTTTATTATTGAAACAGCATGCCCTGAACATTACCATAATTAAGGTGTATCACTTACTATTTAATATGAGCGTGTGGAAGAGAAGGAATGCAAGTATTAAACAGGAACTTTGGGATGGCTTAGTATAGAACGCTTATGCTTTTCATGCCGGTACCCGCGGTGCAGATTATGTTTTTGTCTGGGGGAAGTAGACTCATTAAAGAATACCAGGCATCTCCTTAGAGTCAAGAAAAGGAGCTTAATAACTCATCTGTAGGTAAATGCTCATTATAAAGCCTGAAATACACTTCTGCATCTGCAAGTTCATGAACATACAGTACTGTACGTAGGCTAGACACCCTGCAAATCAATTGGGAATGTGGACGAAAGACTCACCGCCCAAACGCAAAACAACAAGGTCGGTCAAACATCAGGATGAAATAGGTTTAAAGGAAAAGATCGGGGAAAAGATTTTGGGAAAAAAAAGTGTATTTGCTTTCTGGCCAACAGTAAGATGAGAAGACTGATACCACTCTTTTGTCTGAATGCTAGAGTTGGGTTGATTTATGGTCCAGTGTACTAGCTCAGACCGGTTTGACTTTATGCAAAACTGCTGAATTTTGGTGAGGGAAAAACTGGCATGGCTATTTTCAAAGGGCTCCATTGACCTCTGATCTCAATATATGTAAATGAAAATGGGTTCTATGGGTACCCACGAGTCTCCCCTTTACAGACATGCCCACTTTATGATAATCACATGCAGTTTTGGGAAAAAACCATACCATTTTTTGAATGTGTTATTTTCGCCTTCTCTAAAAATGGTATATTTTAATACTTCTGCATACTGGGGTCCCTAAACAGTCTTGGAATTACATAAATTGGGTATGACTGTAAAGCTGAGACTCTTGTGGATCCAATGAGCCCAACTGTATTCATGTGTGATGATGTAAGTTCCCATAGTAGCCATTTCATTGTAGTGAGACTTGAAACTTGACCTCACTGTATAAAATGACCTGTGGTGACCTCTAGGATAATCACAGCCTCATGAAACTCTCAGTTCTTGCAGAAATCTCCAAATGTCAAAAGTTTTTGATACAAAATCACAACGTGGCTTTTTCTAAGGTGTTCCTCAAGGTCTTGGTATCTTAATGTGGTATTTTGGAGGGATTATTGATAATCTTTATTAATTCTCAAGTGGTAAAAAATAGTTAAATTTAGCATCAAATCTGTGTAACAAATGGTGTCAACCCCAAAAACTGCTGCAACAATTTATGAGACATAAGACTGCATGGGAATGGCCATCATACCCTTCTATCATAATGTTCTAAACCCTTATACACTTTAACTAATTAAGAAATTCATGTTTATTTCTGATTTATGACGAGAACAACTTGAAACACAGTGCTGAGCTGCATCTCAAATTAATCTTCAGGTTTCCAGCTTTCAGATGATGTACACCACTTCTCTGTGACATCTACTGCTGACCTGCTATGTCCCCCTGAACACCCCATGTACGCCCCTAAAAAAGAAAAAAAAAAACGTGGGTCAAGACTGCAAGCAGCCTGGCTATGTTCAAAGGTAAAAAAAATAAAGCTGCCCACCAGCACCTCTAAAACTCACTAATAAATATGGTTAATTTGTCTAAAAAACGCATTGTAAAAACTCAAATTTGTGGTTTTACTGGGAATTTAGTTTTTTGTCTACCCACTACAGTCTGCATTGGAATGAAGTTAGTTTAAAGTTACATATTGGCCAGCTGGACTTGTATTTTAATTTTAGCCGGTTGGCAACAATAACCAAGAAACCCATTCTCTGCAAACCTACACATAGATGTTAATCATTGATCATATACAGTACATTTTCAATAGAGATATATTGTACTGAAATATTTTCTATACAGGACCTTGTCACACCCATTTACTGTTACTTTGAACAGTGTTTATATTTGCCAGGATGATTTATGTCACTCTGGAAATATTGTACAGTAAATAAAGGGCCGTCTACGCAGAGTCTACATGTATTTACCCTCCACTATAACATAGAAGATTATATTTGAAGCCATTGGAAGACGGGACAGCCAAAACTGAGCAACACTTAATTCTTCACCGAGCTAATGTTATTTTTTGTTTCTCTCTGGCTTTTGATGAAGCTCTTTTAGTAGCAGACTGACCTACAGTAAGGCGGACCAGCTCTGTCTGCAGCCACGGTTCTAAGCCAATGAGGATAATTACTGCAACGGCTGCTATGAAAGAGAGCAGTAAGCTGATGGCAGCAAAATAGATGCTCACATTTGGTCAGTGTGTGTGTGTCTTTCTGTGGTTGTGGATCTCTGTAAGCACCACTCCCTCCCAATCAGACACAAGCTAGCAACTGGTCTTTTGTCCCTGCATTTCCTGTTGCCATTAGGAAAATAAAATGCCAACAAATACACAAAAAGCAGAAGAGGAAACAAAGTGCAGTGCTGGCATTTTGTCAGTACATCCCTGCTTGCACACACACACACACACACACACACACACAGGACAGACAGCCTCTCTACACAGCCACCTCTGCAGCTCAGCAAAGCATGAATCAATTTCAGTCTTTGTGCTGCCAGACCTTCCTCTTATTATGCCAACTTTGTCTCTATGTCTTGCCGCACTGCCTATAAAGTACATCCTCTGCTTGGTGCACAGGCCGACCAGCCAATCAGACAGCCAGACACAAGGTGATGGGAAAAGAACTGGGCTATCGTTATCCCTCTTTACTCCCACTGGTGTGTCCAGCTTCTTATGCACTGCAGTCCTTGTCACTGACAACACTATGGCCTATCCATGTGTTTGTTGGAAACAAACCTGCTTTAGTTGTTCTCAATGTACAGTTCAAGGGGTATTCCACCAACGTTACAAATGAAGATCAGCCCGTGAAAATGTTTGTATAATGTCTTCTGTGGCTCTGGGGAAGCCTTGTTAAGTCTGAGACTTAACTATGTTGATGTGATAGTGATTAGGCTGCACAATATATTGTTTTTTTATCATCATATGCACGTTAAACACATTGCAAAAGACTGCGATTTAGCACTCTGATTTTTGGAGTTAGTTGAAAAAAAAATCGAAAACTGCACTTTGTAACATTCTTTTTTTTTTGGTGCCTTTTGTGTTCAGTTGAATGTTTAATTTGTTCAATAAAAGAATGTTGAAATGATTTTCTTTCATTTTCTTAATTCAACAAGCAATTTGTTGTATTTTAGCAGAATTGAAAACTGCTGAAACTGCTACTGAAAGCAGCACAACTGAGTACACTTTAAACGTTCTCTATACAGAATTCAGAGCAAAACTAAGATTGAGGATTGCCTCCACGCGGCTCTCAACATGGCGAGGGCTGAGCCGGCAGCTAGCAGCTAACAGTACTTTATCTAATATGCGATATATAATACCTTTATCGTCGTTATCAACGTTATGGCATATTGCATATTTTCCTCATATCGTGCAGCCCTAATAGTGATGTCAATGCCTAACCTTAACAATTCGAGGTTGATGACTAACCTTAACTATTCGAGGCCAATGCCTAACCTTAACTAATCAAGATCAATGCCTAACCTTAACTATTCAAGATCAATGCCTAACCTTAACTATTCAAGATCAATGCCTAACCTTAACTATTCAAGATCAATGCCTAACCTTAACTATTCAAGGTCAATGCCTAACCTTAACTATTCAAGGTCAATGACTAACCTTAACTATTCAAGGTCTCAACTATTCAAGGTCAATGACTAACCTTAACTATTCAAGGTCAATGCCTAACCTTAACCATTCGAGGTTGATGCCTAACCTTAACCATTCGAGGTTGATGAGTAACCTTAACCATTCGAGGCCAATGCCTCACCCTAACTATTCAAGATCAATGCCTAACCTTAACAATTCGAGGTTGATGGCTAACTTTAACTATTCGAGGTCAATGACTAACCTTAACCATTTGAGGTCAATTACTAACCTAAACTATTCAAGGTCAATGCCTAACCTTAATTATTCGAGGTCAATGACGAACCTTAACCATTGGAGGTCAATGCCTAACCTTAACTATTCAAAGTTGATGGCTATTCTTAACTATTCGAGGTTGATGACTAACCTTAACCATTCATGGCCAATGCCTACCCTTAACTATTCTAACTTTAACCACCTCGCGAGAGTTTCCCAAATTGTGTGTTAACTTCTAGACACACAGTGTGGAGGAGACATGGGCGTTTCCCAGGCGGAAAGGGTCCAATAAAGACAGTATTAAGTAACATGTAAGATCCAGGATTTATGGAACTTGACCCATACTAGAGACTAATGCCACGATCATGTCATATCGGAATTATCAGTAAATAACGTTCAGTTGTAATTAATAATGTCGTTGCAAAACATTCTCACTCCCAACTCGTGAAATACCACCACCTGATCAGTGCACCTCGGCATCAGAGACCAACGCACGGGGTACCCCTCTTACTTTTGGACGGACCAGGGACGGCCTGTCAATATACGCTTGTTACATGCATAGTGTCCTTTCAAAATAAACTTCACAGGAAGTAAGGTTTAGACAACACAACCAGTTAGTTAGGGTTAGGAAACGGTCGTGGTTGACGTTAACCTCACTGACTAGCGATTCACGTGTCTCACGGGGCTGACGATACTGAGGGAATCACGTGTCTAACGAATGACATGACAAAATAAGTCAACGTTACTTTTAGTTTCACACGGGACACACCGGTCTCCTGGTGGAAAATCTTGTGTTTGACCCATCCACCTCCCCTCCTGCCTGCCCTTAGCTAACTCTCACACTATTAATACTACATCACTTGCTCCGACGAATAACGCAGCGGGTGGGTTTACATTGGAGTTAGTTGAAAGCCCGGTCCGTCACATACTGTCTCTAAAGGGTGCCTCCGTGCATCAAATTCCGATGCCGAGGGGCACCGTCCAATCGGCGGTATTTGAGGAGTTGGGAGTGAGAACGGGTTGGTCAGACTGGGGGCTTAATAATACGAAAAAGCCTGAAAACCAAACAAATATGGATGCCCATATTTAATATGGATAATAATTTGGATCCCATTGCCTCCCATCTAATCAGTGTAACTAAACCCAAATAGATAATGTTGTATTAGTTTATTATTTTGAAACCCTCACACTACCAACTTTGTAATCATTTAACCGTCTTGAGTTGTCTTATGACATGAAAATCTTTCCATCCCATTTGATGTGAACACAGCAGACGTTTATATTTGACACTCCCCCACTATGCCAAATGTGCATTATTTGCTATTGTCGGTTGCATCACAGCCTGTGTAGCTGTAGACGTGGTTCAGTAACTGACTTACACATTAGGAGTGGTTTCACTAAACAGTCCCTATATTGTGAAGGGTACAAACCAATGAGATAATCTCTAGTTTAAAACTAACTGGCCATTTTTACAAAATTAGTAAGGATCTATTCATGAACAGCTGGTGAAACTCAATCCAAGGACTTTGATTTTACTGTATGCTGGGGTTTAGTCTGTTACTGGAAACTGTGGGGGGGGATCACTGGGGACATTTCAGCTGATGACTCACTGACAGAGTAAAGGACAGCGCAGACAGGGTGAAGAGAGAGATCCGAGGGTGGAGTCGCCAGTCAGGCAGCTCTTGTTTACATCATATAGACAATACTGCACCACTGCAGAGCAGGTTCCTGTTAACACACACAGGCACTGAGAAACACCTCAACCCCCCGACTCTGTGACTCCCCACCAGAACTCCCTGTAATTCTACCCCCAGCAGCAGCTACAGACCATCCAGAGACCCGCCCAGGACCCAGTTTGCTTGTCGGCATCGGAGCAGAAGCACAACCGATAGGTCAAATCTTTTTTTAGGTGACAGACGGCTAAACCTGAACCTCTTTTCACTTCCCTGTTCTTGTGCGTGAGCAGTACATCGTCTGCACATGTTTGGCATGTGATGGCTGCACCCATAATTCAACACACAATGTTTGTTTTGACTGGTATGAGAGTTATAGAGGAGTGAGGACAGTACAGTACTTTAATAGAGCAGTGAATGAGGGAGGGTTAATACGGGTGTGTTTTCTCTTTTTAACAATATGCACCAACAGTCTGTCTTTGTGTACATGTGTTGCCTGGAGCATTTTGAAACTTCAATGCATTATTGATGCCATATCTTAGAATTACACGAAGCAGCAAATGTCTCATGATGACTGGTGAATTGGTGTGGATTGTACAAAAAAATCTGTGACGTCGCCCGTAAGTTTCTAGGGAGACGTTATGAACATAGACTGTATATAAGAAGTGGACGTAGTCACCGTGACGTCACCCATTGGTTTGTGGACTGCCGTTTGGAAGCCTCGAGTTTGGCATTTTGGCCGTCGCCATGTTGGTTTTTGACACAAGAGGGTGTAGCTAAGTACAACCGATGGCTTATTAAGAATTTTCAGGTGACCAAAAAGGTTATAATTAACTTTCATGAACTGAAAACACTGTGAAAGGGTTAAAGTTGTTAGACGAAAACACGAACAACTCCCAGACCGGACAACGCTGTGGTAGCGACCTGTCAATAGGTAGCCACGATCTAAAGCATCCCCTGCTTTATGGTCTATTTGACTCAAAATGGGACCATGATTTACTAAATGAATATCATGCTGTATTGAAGAAGACTTGAAACGAGCGATTGAGACCATAAACTCATGTTTACAATGTTTACTGAGGTAATAAATCAAGCGAGAAGTAGGCTCACTTTGCAAGTTTAAGGCAGTTCCATATTGGCTTCACTTCTCAGACCCGGTGATAGCCCACTGGTCAACGCAAGGAAATGCATCTCTTTACGGATGGATAGAAACACCACCGCAGATATGAGAGAGAGTTTTACTGTCTGTTTGTCGCCGTCCAGTCTAACATTAGACGAGTCACATTACAACGTTACATTTTTTCTAAGTGAAAAAGGTTCGACGGCATTGGTAGCATGCTAGCTGTAACATAAAGTGCATAAAGTGGTTTAAAAAGGTATAAATAGAGCTGTATTACATTCAGAAAACAGTTTATTAATTTGCTAATTCCACACACAGTGCATACGGTCTGTCCGTTATCTGCCGCAAAGGTTACATTTTTTCATCGTACTCAAGGCAAATCCAAAAGAAAAAAAAAAGGTTTTGCAAACACACCGGAGATCACGGAGGTTCTCATTGGAATGAATGAACTTCTAGTTGACACGCATAGTACAAAGAGCTATGTGGAAATGAGGTGTAACCAAGGCTTAGGACACTACCAAGTTGCATATCTCTGGACTTGCCCTTTAATGTCGTTTTGCTTTGTTTTAGCATCCAGTCAGGGCTGTTGACTTCCTGTAATATAAATAACACATTTCCGGATGTGTTTTACGGGTGAATGCTTTTGTGCATGCTGTTATCAAAAGTGCTGAATCGTGACTTTGTTTTGTCTATTCATTCTTTCTGCTATCTGCTGTTGTGAGGAATTCTGACACCTGCAGCTCTGTTTGTGTCGGAAAGACAGCGAGCCTCCTGTTGACCCCTTTTGTACTTAAATTAAATATATAAAACAATGTTGTAATTGATTTTATAATACTGTATGCAGCACTTTTAACCTAAAATTCACAGTATCTAATCCCCCATGACTACAACACAAAGGGCAACTTAACCCACCCAACTGAAACTTGACATGAACAACAGAGCACCTTCGAGTGTCTTTACATTTCTCAACAACATCCCAAAATAAGCAGTTAATGTGCACGTGGACAGACAGGCTGCACGTACAGCTGTCTGTCTGCGAGGCCTCGCAGTTCCGCTACACTAACTGAACTCATCCTGTGACGAGACGTGATTTATGCTTAGCGGCAACACACTTTACCACGGAGCAGGAAGTAGACGGAGGCCTAAAGGGAGACGGTTCAGATGGCTCAATACTGTCTTTCTTTTAGAAAGGTTGCAGGTTTTCATGAACGACTTCATTAACTGTACACGGTGGATCATGACAGAAAACAATCAAGCTACTGTTTAGCCTGGTTTGTTTGTGTGTGTGTGTGTGTGTGTGTGTGTTTGTGTGTGTGTGTGTGTGTGTGTGTGTGTGTGTGTGTGTGTGTGTGTGTGTGTGTTACATAATGAGGTGTGCGCATACAAACATTTGGATGTGGGTGGGATGTTTGTGTGCGTTTGGCAGAAGACATTTAAGCTGTAATTACTATCCAATTAAAGAAGGGCCCACCATAAACACACACGTGCACTCCTACATGCACTTACTCACAGCTCTCCCCCAACACACACACACACACACACACACACACACACACACACACGTGCTCACCCACACAGCAGGCAGCGCAGCAGCACCTGTCGCTGTGTGTCCCCGTGTTGTCCTGCTCTGCGGTCGCAGCTCAGTTCAGCTCAGAGAAAGAGACTCTGTTTGGATTCAGCCGAGCTGAATTTATCACTGACAATGGCCGACGGTGATTGTTTATGTGTTGATAATATTTGAGTCTACTGCCAATGACTGAAGCACGGAGCTCCTCCTTTGTGAAAGTTTAACTTAACGCTGGCCCACACTAAAAGATTTATCAAATCTTAACAGATGTTGAAAATGTGAGAGAGCCCACACATAACGACATGTTATGTTAAATTTAACAGTTGTGTTCATATAGTGTGTGGAGAGCAACAATTTGGCCAAAAACAACTCCCGACTAAAAAATACCTAAATCTCGCAAAATCCCTCGCGATGGAACGTGATTTTAGTGTGAACAAAAATGGCGGAGGACGGGCAGGAAGAATTAGCGATGTTACGAAGGATGGATGGATGAAGTCATGGAGACACGTTAAACAAACGCTTGTGTTGTTGCCACAAATCAACAACTTGTTCCTCCATTTCTAAGCTCCATCTTACTACTACTTTATGCTTCGCGTTTTGCATTAGCTCATGCATTAGCCGCGGCCACCATGACGGCGGTGGTTGTCCTTCTTTCTTCAGTCAGCTTGGGTCTCAATTGGCTATCGTTCATTCCCACGTGACTGCGTCATCGGCTGTCCTCGGGCTTCCCCACACACAACAGGATATCCCGTCGTAAACATTGAATATATTTAATGTTTACGATTTGAAATCGGTGCAGCCAGGATGGACATCTGAGCCGATCGGGGATGTAAAAAACACTCTTAACATATCTCACACCAGAGGAATATCTGGACAGATAATCTTTAGAACCATCAAAAAATCTGGGCTTTGCTGCCGATTGACGGGAGGGGGGGAATCGGGCCCAAAATCGGCTTGATTGTCATGTAGTGTGTGCATACTGTACATTGTTTTTTGTAGTCTTTGGTTCACAGTTTGGACAGATTCTCTTTATTGTGTGTGATAAGAGTGATAAATGGGATGATAAGATAGTAGCCTGTTTAAAGGGATAACATCAAACATTTAAAAAATGATAAGAAACAAAGTGTATACAACTAATTTAGCATTAGTGTTTAGTGGAATTACAGGTGGTTTTATGTCACATAACAACACGGGCCACACCTGACCTGAAAGCCCGTACTCTGCTTGGACCATAGACTGTATATAAAGATGGACGACGCGTCTCCACTTCATCCCACTGTACAGAAGGGAAACCAAAATATCCCAGATACGGGAGCTGCCATCTTGAGATTTTGTCGTCATTTGGAGCCAGAGTCTGCGCTGTAGTGATCGGGGGGGGTGGAGCCGCGGTATCGAGGTCACCCGACCGAACCAATCGCAAGCCGAGCACGGCCGCAGCTTGTCAGCGAAAGAGACTCACAGCTGTCAATCATGACGTCACACCAAGCATTTATAGCATCGAATAACTCATTAAAACCAACTTATCAGAAAAATGAACACTTGAACATACATCAGCGTGATAAGAACTACCTAAAATGGCAGAAACCATCTTTGGGAAAAATGTACTTGACGTGTACTTTGACTTTTGGGTTTGGCCCGTTGTCCCATCCACTAAGACGGAGAGGGATTTATGACCTATACTGCAGCCAGCCACCAGGGGAGCTGTCATGTCGTCCATCTTTATATACTGTTTATGGTTTGGACCCTTCAGGTTTGGTTGGAGTTGCAGAACACTACACCTTAAGTCACAGATATAGTCTAAAAAACGGATGCAATTTAATTTATACTACATTGGGTGTTTGCATAGGCAGATGTGTTCACACTAGGGCTGTCAAAGTTAACGATAATAACGCGTTAACGCAAAGTCGTTTTAATGCCACTAATTTCTTTAACGCATTAATGCAACTTGCGATTTTTAGGTTGTAGCGGGCTCAGTTTTAAAGCTAGAGTGAAGATACTGGCATCATATGAAGCAAGACAACCTAAGGAATCCATTGGTACCAACCATGTCATACTGGCTTCTCACTAAGGAGGCTAAATAATGCTCTAAACTTACACAAAATTTTGGCGAGGAAAAACTGGCATGGCCGTTTTCAAAGGGGTCCCTTGACCTCTGACCTCAAGATATGTGAATGAAAATGGGTTCTATGGGTAGCCACGAGTCTCCCCTTTACAGAAATGCCCACTTTATGATAATCACATGCAGTTTGGGGCAAGTCATAGTCAAGTCAGCACACTGACACACTGACCGCTGTTGTTGCCTGTTGGGCTGCAGTTTGCCATGTTATGATTTGAGCATATTTGTTATGCTAAATGCAGTACCTGTGAGGGTTTCTGGACAATATTTGTCATTGTTTTGTGTTGTAAATTGATTTCCAATAATAAATATATACATACATTTGCATAAACAAGCATATTTGTCCACACGCATGTTGACAAGAGTATTAAAAACTTGACAAATCTCCCTTTAAGGGACATTTTGAACAGATAAAAAATGTGCGATTAATTTGCGATTAATCAGGATTAACTTTGGACAATCATGCGATTAATCGTGATCAAATGTTTTAATCGATTGACAGCTCTAATTCTGACTTTTTCATATTCTGCGTTTTTTTTAAATGTTGAAGTTGGTAAAATGAATGTGTGGCAAACAACGTTTTTGTTTGATTTGAATTTGAAGTTAAAATAATCCACTTTTCGCACACTTATCATCCTGAGAAACAGCTGTGTTGATGCAGCAACAGCTTGACAGTGAATTCACATTTCTTCACTGAATAAGACACTTTGATTATGTCCAATCTTTACCATTATCCTTTGTTAATACCAAAACACTCAAAACTAAAATCTTCATTGAAAGTGAATTTGACGTGTGCTTGATGAACCCGGAGACAAAGAGCCTCGTCTGACTCACTGAGGATGAGGAGACTTTGAGCACCAGCAGCTACAGATCCAACTAGAGTCAACACATCAGTGGCATAACAAAGGGACACCTCCACCATGTGAACAAGGGAAAACCTGCCTGGCATCATGATTACTGGCACAAAAACATCCATAAACCCATCTCCCACTCTTAAATTATGATGATAATAAAATATGTCCTTTTCCGTTGAAAAAAAGTACCTTAGAGCTCACATTTTTCATTTAATTTGCTAAATAAACCCATGTAATTGCATTTCCTTTCTCTTTGTTTACTTCAAATCCAACCATGTCTTTGTTGAGACAAGATCAGAGTCAGTTGACTGGCATTTACAGTTGTTTGGCTGACACACAGTGTTAAAGGGTAAACAATAGACTGCCCTTTCTTTCTCCATCCTTCCACTGGAGGCTCTTTTGTGTTGTTCACCCACAGAGGAATAATTTACATACTGCTGACATGTTAAATGTAAAGAAAAATGAGTGAAAAAAATTAGTTTATTTAATAGTCAAAGTTGGAGATTATTTTGGATAATTTGAAGTTCAGTCTGGGACGAAAAAAAACAAACATGCACTGTCCCTTTAAATGGAGAACCTGCTGGAGGAGTCCTTAGAATAAAGAATAAAAACAAGGACTCACCACTGCGGAAACACACATGGCAGACATGGTCCTGGTCTACTGAACACGGATGAGGTTCGAGCAAACGTCCTTGTCCAAGTTCTGCTAGAGAAACTCTTCTCTAGATGTTCCTCATCATCATCATCATCATCCTCCTCCTCCTCCTCAGCTCACTGGAGGAGAGAAGCTGGCTCTGGTGCAGCGACAGTCTCAACTGCAGTGTTTTATAGTCCGGGTCTCCAGGTGGACCGGTTTCAGATAGTAGGGGATCAGGGCTTGGTTCAGAAAGAACGCTGTGGTAATTCCCATAGCGATGATGGATGAGGGCCACGCTGGGATCGCCGCCTCGCCTTGCCTCGCCCCGTCCAGGCTCGTTCACTGAGCAGTGCGGCTCTCTCCCCTCAGCGCTGCGGAGCGCCCGCGGTGACGTAGGCGAGGAGGGGCGGGAGTTAGAGACGCGTCTCAGCCAATAGAAGCCCCGCTAAAGCGATGCACGTGTGTTGAAGCCAGTCTGTGGTCCTGTAGGGGGGGGAGGGGGGCGTTGTTATTGCAGGTGAACCCGGGTTGGGGCCCAGGACTTCATGTCCTTGGTGTGCTGTGAGACATAATAGTATGGTTTTTAAATTTTACATCCATAAATATAAAGTAACAATAGTTACCCCCAACTTCACTGGATTTGGTAACACTTCATAATAACCATCATTTATAAACGGTAAATTGATAGTTAATTAAACTTAGTTAATTAAACAAAGAAAAGATAATTAATAATGTTTACTATTTATTAGTAATGCTATAATTTATGTTATTTTATCATTAGTTTGTGTAATATGAAATAATTAGTTTATAAATTACATATTGAACCATAGCCCAAGGAGACTATAACTATTACATTCTGATTACATTTGTAGTATTTATTCACATTTTATATATTATATTAAGTATTTGTTAATGATTGCCAAATGATTTGTAAACCTTCAAGTTGTAAACACAAAATGTTGTAAACTTGTATATTTGTCTCAATAAAGTTGTAGACAGAAATAAAATAACAATATGATTTTTATAATCTCTAGCTGAGATGCTGATCATATGGAACTCTCTCTCATATGGATGTAATTACATCTTCCATAAAATGTTTACTGATTTTATTTCAGCTTTATGATTTTGTTGGGGGGGGGCGTTCTTAGCAAGCTGCTAGACAGCTGCTCAGAGACTCCTCCGTTCTGATTGGTTGTTTTCCTTTGGGTGTGGTGGAATCTTGCAGATGTCATTAGGAGCACTGGAGGAGGCAGAGCAACATGATTTTTTCATAGATTACCTGTCTCATGCACTGTCAGGATATAGTGACAGTTTTATAAAGCGACTTTTTATCATATTTGCTCAAAGTTACTGACTGCAACTTTAATGTTGTTTGGAAGAACCAAAGGTGCACCATATTTTTCTCTCAAGCCAATCAGAGCAGATTGGGCTTTTTCAGGAGGGGGTCTTAAAAGAGACAGGCGCTAAAACGGAGCGTTTCAGACAGAGGGTGAATACAGGTATATTCAGACAGACAGTATGAGAAAAATAATGTGGTTTTGGAACATTAAAGCATGTAGAAACCCCAAAATACAAGTACGAATATGAATATGAGCATTATATGGCCCCTTTAATTGCTCTTCTTTAGTGGCGGTAAGCCAAATATGCCATTGGATTGCCCCTTTAAATGCAGATAACAAAGCTGTAATGGCTTTCTGAGCTCGGATGTACCCCATCACACTACCCTGAACTGTAAAACAGCCTGGCCTCTACCAGAGACGTAGTCATCAGCCTGGTTTCCATTATGGAGCCATTCCATTTTGCTAGACTGCAATTCAGTTTCCCCCATAATAGCATTAGGGCCTTCTTTGTGTATTTCGCTGTTTTTAGAAAGTGCAGTGTAATGCCCAACATATGAATAATTTAACAGCCTTTTTGATCCTGTGTTCTAAATTTCAGGTTTACAAACCGCCTGCAAACCTTTTTTTTGTCTCTTCTGTGGAGGAGAGGTAATCATTGTCCCTTGGAGGGACTTTTTTATGTTCAACACAGATGCAGTGGGCTGCCCTTTGACCTACTGTAATGTTATCTGAGGTGCTGCAGTCTTTTTCATAGTGAAAATGAGAATTGAGATTGACATATCATCACCTTATATAGTTATAAAAAAAAAAAGCTGCTGGTGTCCTTCTATCACTCTGCCATTGAGAGCATACTGGCGTATGGCATCACAGTGTGGTACGCCGGGTGCTCAGCTGCAGACAGGAGAGCTCTCCAGAGGGTCATAAACTCAGCTCAGAAGATCGTTGGCTGCCCTCTGCCCTCCCTGGAGGACATTTCCAGTTCCCGCTGCCTCAACAGAGCCAGGAACATTATCAAGGACTCCTACCACCCAGCACATCACCTATTCAACCTGTTGCCCTCTGGCAGGCGCAACAGGTCCATCAGAGCTCGCACCACCAGACTCACAAACAGTTTCTTCCCCTGGGCATTAAGAACTCTAAATACTGTCAAACAGTAAACACCCCACACTGTACAATATTTATTATTTTAGTGAATTTAGCGACACTATTTATAAACAGTTTCAATTTGCACTGATCTGGATTAGCACTCAAATATATCTGTATTATGAAGGGAACGAATGGGTACTGTGAATGTTATGTGTATAATGTGGAATGAATGCGTATTGTAGCTGTCTGTTTCTTTTATTTATTATTTTTTAACTGTACTGTTCAGGAGAAGCCCTCCAATTTCGTTGTACCATGTACAATGACAATAAAGCTTTCTATTCTATTCTATATAGTTTTAGTCGGCCAAACCTCAACCATACAGCTTGCAGAAGTTTAGTTTTTTTTTGTTTTATGGACCTATTTTGCTATGTAATGCCACAACACAGTCTCACAGCAGTTCGTGAAATAGTCACATTATTTAATCTATTTGATACGTGTACATAGACACGAATTTCCCTTTTTTTTTCTGACGCTCAGCACGACTTTCGACAACATATTTTTTGTGCGTTTTCCTACGAATGTCCAACAACACGTGAAGCAAATGTCCATTTCCACTCCAGTCTTTTCAAAATAAAACCACTTAGTTAGGTTTAGGAAAAGATCGCAATTTGGGTTAAAATAACACAGAAAGTGGCGCAACTTAAGAACGAAAGTTACGTGACAAAAACTACTTAGTTAGCTTTAGGAAAAGATCGCGGTTTGGGTTAAAATAACACCGGAAGTGGCGTTACTTAAGTACTGAAGTTATGTGACAAAAGCTACTTAGTTAGCTTTGGGAAAAGATTGCGGTTTGGGTTAAAATATATCCAGAAGTGGAGTAACTTAAGTACAGAAGTTACGTTACAAAAACTACTTAGTTAGCTTTAGGAAAAGATCGCAGTTTGGGTTAAAATAACACCAGAAGTGGCATAACTTAAGTACGGAAGTTATGTGACAAAACCTACTTAGTTAGCTTTAGGAAAAGATTGTGGTTTGGGTTAAAATAACTCCGGAAATGGCGTAACTTAAGTACGAAAGTTACGTGACAACAACTACTTAGTTAGGATTAGGAAAAGATTGCTTACTTACCTACTAGGAAAAGATCACGGTTTGGGTTAAAATAACACTGGAAGTGGCGTTACCTAAGTACAGAAGTTATGTGACAAAAACTACTTAGTTAGCTTTAGGAAAAGATGGACTTGGTTAGGGTTTGGCAACAAAACTACTTAGTTACGTTTAGGAAAAGATTGCGGTTCGGGTTTAAATAACATCGAAAGTGACGAAAATTTTGTACGGAAGTTACGTGACAAAAACTATTTAGTTAGCTTTTGGAAAAGATCGACATGTTAGGTTTAGGCAACAAAACTACTTAGTTAGGTTTTGGAAAAGAAAGCGGTTTGGGTTAAAATATCTCCAGAGGTGCCATACCTTAAAGCTGAAGTAGGCGAGATTGGAGCAAATATGATTAAAACAACTTATTTTTATAAAACGGTCGCTATATCTTGACAGTAGTACATGAAACAGGTAACCTGAAAAAAAATCATGTGCCTCTGTGTCCTCCGGTGTCCTCCGGTGCTCCTAACGGCATCTGCAAGATTTCACAGACCGGAGGAAAAAAAGCAGTCAGAGCTGATCTGAGGTCTGCTGTCCATCTGATGTCCAAACGGTCAAACTAGGTCGCGCTGATCAAATATGAATCAATATTATGTTACGTTAATGTCTATTTCTCGCCTCAAATGTTTTCAGAATCATCTTGTAGTGCACGGTTTAGCTGTAAAATTAGAAAGTTTGTGACCTGGCCGCCATGTTGAGATCAGGTTGAGATGGCTTGAAGGAACACCAAGTATCGGTTACATGACCGTAGCACAGCCAATAGGAAGGCTCTCTCTCTCTGAAATGACCTGTGATTGGCCAAAGTCTCCCGTCACGGGCTAGATTTTTTAAAGCCTGAAAACCGAGCCATGAGGAGGAGCAGAAGTGTAGTTATCTCTCAGAACACTTGAATTACAATATGCTGAAAGGTTATGATGGAATTTTTGCATAATGATGCCAAAAATATACTGCCTACTGCCACTTTAAGTATGGAAGTTACATGACAAATAAATCAACTTTGACTTCTGGTTTCATACGGGACACGGGACACAGAACAACGGCCTCCTGAGCGAAAGTCCTGTGTTTTTTGACACACCCATCCACCCCAACTTCCTTGCTACATGTTCGCCGCTATACTTCCCAGTTCACAATTACATGGATTACATACGAATTGATTTTGTGCTGACTATCACGAAAAAAAATGTGCAATTTGTGTCTATGTACACAAATCAATACATTCAATTTCGTGACTACTTCACAAACTGCTGTGCAACTGAGCTGAATGCCATGATCATAGCCACCTGTGATTGGTCCAGGTTTCTACTGGACTATTCATTTATCATGACATCAGGCACCAACTGTGGGCCCTCCGCTATCGCATATGTGTCAGTGGATCAAACATGGCGGATTTAAGGCAGCCACTCAGTCATCTGTTCGGAGCAGTCAACCTGTCATCCCTCCAGTTACCGTCCTGCTGTCGACATATCCAGACACAACGCGTGCAGTGTTTCGGCCCGTCAGGCATTAGGCGTTAGTAAACAGTCTGCATACGCACAAGCTGCCGTGCTCGTAGCCAAAGACGTTGCCGCAAATAGCAGCAGCCATCTGCCCTGCACGTGGTCGGGGAAGAGAGTGGACACGAAGGGAGAGGGGGGGGAGAGATAACGGGATGAAACGTGCCACTTTGCTTTTGCTGGTGGGGGAAGAACTGAGTAGAAGTGGGTCAGTGACTCAGGCAATCCTCTTGGATATTAGGCCTCGGTATAGAGAGGTTTGACCGCAGAGAGCAGGATGCAGAGGATATACTGCTGCTGCTGCTGCTGCTGCTGCTGCTGCTCACTCATGCTGCAGAGCAGAGCGGACGTTCAGTGGGCCAAACAGCCTGAATGGCTGCAGGGCCACACATACAGTATCCTCAGACTGCAGTTACTAGGTGAAGCTGCCTTATATAGAACAGAAATAAGAGCAGCCTATTATGGGGCAAACTGTGTGTTTGAGAAAGTGTATGTATGCAGGAGAAAGAGAGCAAAACACTGGGCGAAGAGTATGTGCACGTTTGTCTTTAATCAAGTGTGCTTAAACAGTTTCAGTAGTGTTACACACACACACACACACACACACACACACACATACACACACACACACACACACACACACACACACACACACACACACACACACACACACACACACACACACACACACACACACACACACAAGCTCAAATCCTCTAAGCATGCATGCAACCATCTAGTCTCAACAGCCACCAACGGCAGCCCACCTTACACACACGAGTATGCAACTTGGCATACATTTTAACCACTGCTGTTGTAGTTCTTTTTAAAGGATAATTCCGGTTTACATTTTCACCTTCTCAGCAATGAGTGTTTAGAGTAAGTACACTTTGGTTCTCAAGGCAGAAAAAGCAAATAGCCGAGCAGTGCTTTCTGTTTGAGATATTAATCTTCACAGCACGTCTCTGTTGGTGGTCTGCTGTCACTCTGTGGTTCTGTTGTGACTTCATTGTTCATATAGAGGCCTCAGGCACACGTCTCTGTGCCAGGAACCCGCTGATGTGTTTGCATTGAGGAAGATGGATGCTCCCACACATGTATAGTTTGACGTCTGTTGATGCTGTAAGTCTTTTGGCAACTCAAACAAAGTGAACTATGTTAACTGGCAGTTTACAACTTGTCTCACTCATTCCATATCTCTCTAAAAGTCTACATACTCCATAAAAGCCCAATAATCCAAATATGTCAATATTAGGCCACCCGTCACCCACTCGCGTCTTTGTGAAACCCCGTTATCTATATTATGGCCAAATGTCCGTTTTTGCTATGCCAGAATTCAAAGCTGTCACCCATGACGCATGTAAACTCAGGTTTGGCCAGCACACCAATGACATTCAAAAAAGGAGCCACCAAAGACTATCAGTCATCCGCAAACTTAAAGGATTTCATGTTGCCCCCCATCTCTTCCTACTGCTGTACCAGAGCATTATCCAGCCGATCCTACTCTACTGTTCCACCTGCTTTTTTAACATGTTATCCGTCACTAACCGGGCAAAACTCACACGCATAACCAACACTGCTGCCAGGATAATTGGTCTCCCCACACCCAACCTCACAGAACTAAACAACAAAGCCATTGCACGCATTGCAATCTCAATAGCACCAGACATCACACACCCACTCAATCACCACCTTACCAAAATGCCCTGCTCCGGGCACTGGTACAGAACACTGAGGTGCAATAGGGCTCGCTTTGGGAAAAGCTTGATACCGGCAGTCATAGCCGCCTTAAAGAAAAGGCGTCGCTGAATAGGCCTGAGTGTGTACTGCTGTCCGTCATTTTCTGTTGTTGTCGCTGTTGTATTGCTTTTACTGTTGCTGTGTTGTTGTGTGCTGTTGTGTGAGTTGGTGTCTGACAAGTGCAGTGCTGTGGAAGAGAATTTCCCCTTGTGGGACAATAAAGTCTAAAGAAGAACCCTTTAGAGCAGTGGTTCCCAAACTATTTTCTGACGTCATCACCCTAAAAGAAATTCAAAATCCTCAGATAACATCCTCAATTTGAGTAAATTGATTCAGTGTATGAAATTAGTTCGTTTTTTTTTTATAATTCAACTTTCTCTGAATGAATATAACCACAGTGAAAATGTTGTTTTTGAAAGGCTAAACGCTAACAAATATGGATTGAAGCAGAACATTTCATTAGATAAAAACATGTTGTGAATTTTGGAAATGATAATATCTATTTTTTTTTTTTCAATACATGTTGACTTTTGGACTTTACAACGCTCTGGAGTTAATGGAAATGTTTGGATCACGAGTTAGAAACAATCCTTCGCAGCCACCACTGGAATCTAATTCTACTAATAGTATAATACTAATAATAGTGGAGCCTGATATTTATCTGACACTGTGCAGAAATACTAGGTTTAAACACAATGTGGCCTACTAAGTATCAAAAAAAGACTTTTGTGGAAATTATCCAGTAAGTGTGTTATTATGATTTTAGTTATAAATGTGTAAATCTAATTTTGATAACCTCAAAGTAGACAAATCCTGGCACACCCCTAAGGGGGGCCCAAACCCCAGGTTGGGAAAAACCTGCTTTAGAAGTTTAGGTGTGAACCTGTAGTTAATAAATGCTTGACGCTCTCTCAGACAACCAAAGCAAAGCTCCTCCAAGAAACTAGTTTGGAGTTTGAAGGCGTCAGCAGCAGCTGTGGAGAGGAGTCTCCTGGTAACAGACCCAACTCAAACACCAGTGTCCAACACAAGAGGCCTAAAGGGCAACACTAACATACTAAAATCCATCCAAGTGGTAGATTTCAAAGTTAAACCGTCATGTATGGAGAAATAGATTTTAATTTGACAGTTTCTAATCTACATTATGACTTGACATCTGTCGAGCGGTTACTGGGAGATGTTGAGTAGTTGACTTCTCAGACCTCATTAAATAATAATTGCTAGCAGTAACGTCAGTACCAGAAAAAAAAAAGAAAACTATAAGAGTGAAGGTCTAAATGTATGCAATGTAGGGCCAAGTTAATTGCTACTTTACAGTAATGTAATGTTACATGTTACAACTCTCTGATATTTCCTGATGCAACAAGGAGTATTAGTTTGTTAGTTTGATTTGACCCCAAAAAAATCAAAAACACTATTTACAATCAAGTAGATTTGATTGGAACCAATATAAATATATTCTTATGAATACAATAATTACAGGGATTTATCACGACCCTTTAAACGTGTCAAAACAGCTGAGAGAAAAGTTGTTGCTCCAGTACAATAACAAGATCAGCCTGACCTCTGATGGACAAACTTGGTGATTACAAGTTAAATACAGCATCAGACCCGTCACATATCAGACTGTTTGGTCTCCTCATCTAAAACAGGGGAAACAGAGGCCATCTTCTGTGGATCCAGAATTCAACTTGCACAGACGGCCCAGAGATGGAGGTAAAGGTAGGGGAGACTGTTATAGAGGACACAGAGAAACTATTTAGGATGCAGGGGAGAGCGGGGTCAGTTGGGACACTTTTGCATCAACACCAAATAACCTTAGATTACTCACAGACTACTTAAGTAATTTAAGTACTGTTATGTAATTTAAGTATTTAAAGGGGCTATATGTAAGAATCAGAAATTGCTTGTTCACAGCGACACCTGTGGCCGCAATGTCAACGAAAGTCAGCGTCCTGTGGCTCGCGCTCGCGCTTTCGGCTCGCGCTACATTGACATGAACGAGCACCGGTCTAAACAGTGAGGCGACACACGTCAGCTAACACACAATATCACTCTATATTTCACCTGCTTGGCAGTAATGTTAGCTGACCAGAGGAAGGTCTCTCCATGGATCAATGCTGATCCTAGCGTTGGCTTTTCCTCCCGATCCGGAGGGAACGGAGGGAACGGGGGGGGGGGGGGAGACAGCGACACCCGGTCGGGACAATAACGTAACTCGCTGCGGAGCCCCGTCACTTCACAAGACACGGGAAACCTCTGTTGGTCTGGAGGAGCTGCAGCAGTTATTTCTGCAAAAACGTCCACTGCACATTCACCAGATATTCTCAGAGCTAAACTAACTCTTCTGCAGTGTGTAGTGTGCGCGCGTTCACGTGGAGGTGGAGCGAGCCGAGCGTGTGAGAACGAGCGCGGTGTGCAAACAGGCAGGAGCAGAGCTGCTGCGCGCTCGCGTACCCACACGCGAGCGCGCATGGGATACCGACCCGTTAAGATTTATGCGCGTGATAAGTTACAAATAGTCCCTTTAAGTAATGAAAATAATTTGATCCCTGGACAGATACAGGTGTCTGGTAACAATTTATCAAGGTTTTCAGAGCCCAACCCAGTTAGTTGATTTTTTTTTTCAGTTTGTTTTTTTCAGAATGTATCTGTCGAACTCAAATCACATGTAGACGTGATATATGGACTGTAAGAGAAACTAGAAAATCTGCTGATTAAAACAATTCTCATAATGGCAAAAAACCATTTTTAATGCTTTTTATAATGTATTTCACCTATATTGTAAATCCCTGAAATATATGAGACCATGATATATGAGTACAATCTGCAAAACGGCTAATTGGTGTAAAATTAAGGAAAGATACAGGTGTCAACAATTTATCAAGTTTTTTAGAGCCCAACCCAAATGTGAAAGGCACAATTTTGTATACAAGGAGTGCATTTTCTTAAAATTCTGCCTCCCTTGGGCATCATTCAGTCTAATTTTGAAGACCTTGTATTTCCAATGTTACTTGTTCACACATTTCTTTGAGAAAAAGAAAACATTTGTAAAATTATTATATTTTCATTAATTACTGAGATCCGTCCCAGGGAGAACAGACACACTTTGGACTCTTGTGCTAGCTACCAACAAAACTTCAGACAGCTAACACTAACATGAACTGATGTATGGTATGGTATAGCTCTCCCCTACTTTAGATTAACTTCTATTAGGGGAGGCCATGGCTCTGAAGGCCCTCACTAAAATCTGCCAAAAGACTAAATTCTTGGCAAGAAAACCAGGGTTGTTGAATAGATCAACATTAAAGATGTTAGCCGGAGCATTGGTTCAATGCCAATTTGACTATGGTGCCACCTCCTGGTTTAATAGAACACCACAGCACATCAAAAATTAACTCCAGACTGCCCAAAACCAGTTCATCTGTTGTTGTGTTAAAGTTACCTCCTGTTTTGATTCAGCATATTTTTAAACAACTTAATTGGTTTCCAGTTGAAAAAAAAGAGTCATACACATCAAGATGTGACTTACTCATAAATTTGGTCATAATGAGGTCATCAAATATCTGATTCGATCCGATTCAAGAGGTCAATGGGCAAAAATACGTTTTTATACACGGCTGGTTATGAAAAGTAACCTTAAAAAGTAGTAAAAAGTAGTAATCTTCGGTATCTCTGAAACTCAATGGAGCAGAGAGAAATTGAATGAATCAATGAATAAATGGCTAGCAAATGAACTCAGTGTTGTCTCTTTTATGTGATTAAATGGATATTGTATTTGCACCTGTCAGATTACAATGGAAATAAGCCTGCAGGCTTTTATTGTGTAATTTAATCCTCGACGCCTCGGCAGTTTGTAGGTGTATGTGATAACTGTCTTCAGGTGAAGCAGTATTATGTCTATTTTATGATTGTCAAATCTATCTATCTATCTATCTATCTATCTATCTATCTATCTATCTATCTATCTATCTATCTATCTATCTATCTACCTACCTACCTACCTACCTACCTACCTATCTATCTATCTATCTATCTATCTATCTATCTATCTATCTATCTATCTATCTATCTATCTATCTACCTACCTACCTACCTATCTATCTATCTATCTATCTATCTATCTATCTACCTATCTACCTATCTATCTATCTATCTATCTATCTATCTATCTATCTATCTATCTATCTATCTATCTATCTATCTGTCTATCTGTCTATCTGTCTGTCTATATATAGCAGTTTCACATTTTACCCACAAGGTGGCTCTAGATTACAGAGTGAAGCCAAGTTACATTGAGCAACAGGTTTTTGAAACACAGAGTCTCACAGTAGATGATGGAATAAGACAGGTCTGGAGGCATTTATAGTCAATATGTTATATAGTCCATGAGCCTGGGGGTTGGTTGTGCCACTTTGGAGGGACCTTGTCTCATGGTGATTTTTTTAAAGGTCTATGTCCCTTGTGTTGGAAAATGCATGATAGTATTGCAGCAATGGTAGCTTTCTATGTGCTATCATTCCTTTTTCATCCCTCAATCATTAAAATTTGTCCATCTTTTTTCACCATTTTACATATAGATCCAGTATAAAAGAGGGTAACCAACACACAATATGATGAAGTCATATATCACTGTAAAGCTTAGACTATAATCTATCCATCTGTCACATTGTCATGACACTGAGGTCAAGATAATTTGACCTTTGACCTCTAATGCTGTAATCGGGCAAATTCTGAATGCCACTGCAAATGCCCTTATAACTAACTCCATATTGATCTGATGTGCCCATGGATAGTTCCAGCATAAAGAGCACAAAAAGAGCTTTAAATGATATATTACATGAATAACAACAATGACAACATTTCCTATCAGAATAAACGTAACTTTGTATCTGATAGAATGTTCAGAACTTTGCGTTGGATTCTGTTATTGGGGCAGCTGTAAAGGGCTTTCTAAGCAGCAGAAACACAAAATAATACAAAAACTCAAAAAACTTTCCTAAGAAATTTATTCACTACCAGGTTTATCCATTATTTTATATTTTCCCACTCTTACCCCATTGACAATATAAATATGTTACAACTGATGAGGCCCCGACTCAGTAGCAATGGGTTATAGTCCAGGTGATATGTGAAAATGATGTTCACTTTTTCACAAAGGCATGGAACTTGGTACACTTGAACAGTTTGGGGCTCTTATACTGCAGCATTAAATGTATAAATATAAACTCTTGTTTTCATCCAGTTACTGTGCATTGTATGCACCCACTCCTTGCATTTTCATGTGATATGTCTTTGTTTTTATTCAGAATGTCACAGGACAGGGAAGTACAAATAAACCGACATTACAGTTTTTCTCATTTGCTTTGGCTCAACTCTTGAATGAGTTCAAATCTCTAAACAATTAGTTTGTTGTTCACAACAGATTTGAATTCATTCAAGCATATTGCACGTGTCTTGGCACGTGTGCAAAAGAGTCAGTACAATAACCACTGAGACATGGCAAACATTCTTTCATCGTTTGAGCCGTCACATGGAAAATGATCCATTCAATTATCAAAATCTGTCAGACATACATACATATTCCATAAATTTCTATGACGAGGAGGTACAGTTTGTTGTTTTTGAATTGAACTACGGCAGGTTTTTTCATTGTTGCAGGGTTGTTGTTCTTTTGACATAGATTTGGCAAGATTTCTGTTCACTGTATATGCCTTTATATGAAAGATCAAAAGAGAATGTTCTGTTTACAGTACACGTAACACATTGCTGCACTAATAAATGTACTGTATACATACGAATGTACATATCCTGTAACTATTACAGTATTGTAGAGTATTTGACCTGTTGTTGAAATGAGAATCTAAAACGCTTGGTGTGATACACAACATCATTCAGCTAGATAAATTCTGGTATAGCACAGTAAACAGTCAGTGTCAACAAAAACTAGAACAAAACAGAGATTTGTATATTAAAAACATTTCCAGTTGACTGCCATGATGAAAAACATCTAAACATTTTGACCAGTACGGCTCACTCGATGACAAAACAGGTCATAGTATAGTATGTCGAAATTTTTATGAAAAAAAAGTCATAGTATAGTATGTCAAAAATTTTCATGAAAAAAGTCATATTAAAGTATGTCGAAAATTTTCATGAAAACAAAAAGTAATAGTATAGTGTGTCGAACATTTTCATGAAAAAAAGTCATAGTAGAGTATGTCGAAGATTTTCAAGAAAATTAGTCATAGTATAGTATGTCGAAGATTTTCAAGAAAATTAGTCACAGTATAGCATGTCGAAAATTTTCAAGAGAATAAAGTCATAGTATAGCATGTCGAAAATTTTTATGAAAAAAGTCATAGTATAGTATGTCGAAAATTTTCATGGAAAAAAGTCATAGTATAGTACGTCGAAAATTTTCATGAAAAAAAGTCATAGTATAGTATGTCGAAAATTTTCAAGAGAAAAAAGTCATACTATAGTATGTTGAAAATTTTCATTAAAAAAGTCATAGTATAGTATGTCGAAAATTTTATGAAAAAAAAGTCATAGTATAGTATGTCGAAAATTTTCATGAAAAAAAGTCATGGTATAGTGTGTATCTCCAGCATTCAAACCGGGTATCTACCAAACTGAGCTTTTCATTTTGGTGCCATTGGCCAATTTACTGACACAATAACTAGGTTTTGAAGCGTGAATAAAGTGTGTGTTTTGTGTGAGTTACTACCTTTTTGCAAACACGCAATAGAGTTGTCATGTCCCATGAAACAGTTGTGAGACTTGCACTTACAGTTTAGAGAATGTTAAAGCTGTTTCGAAAAATGAGCCAAAGCAATTGAGAAAAACTGTAATTAGAAGCGTACCAACTGAACACTGTCTCTGTTTCCCCAAATGTAGTATCAATTTAGTTCTTCCCAGCAGACTACTAGGAAATGATTGCTGTGAAATTACAGACCCATAAAATGAAGTGTAACTGTATACTTCATGCCAAAAAGAAAATCCACTCTTATCTGTTGGTGGATTCAGCAGTGATTAAACACTTTTCATGGTATCTTTAATGATCTAGGTGTATTGGTTAAATAAAGACACTAAATAAAGGCATGTTTCTAGTGAATAATAAATGTGGACAACAAATGGGCTGCCAAAACAGAAATCCCAGATGTACATGAGGACTGTTGTGGTTCCCATAATCCACTTGGACAGCCAGGCTTCCACTCCATGGCATTCATACTGGCCAACAATGAACCATGCAGTGTGTGTGTGTGGTACTTATGCGGTAAAACACATTTGCATCAAATTGTGTTTATGCTGCCTTCTGAAAAGCTTGTTGACACTTTGCTTAAATGGATCCTGTCAGGATGAATTCGCCCTCAACTACTTCCTTTTTTCACAGTTCATTCTCTGGTGTTAGAGATAAGCTGGGTAATTGACAGCGGGCACGGTGCCTACTGCACAGCAATGACTTGCTTTTTATGTAATACCACAGTAGAAAAGGCCTCATCACAGTGGCAATCCAAGCAAATTTTGTCTGAAATCTAAATCCTAGTGCAGACAATACAAAATCCTAATATAAAGATATTAAAATTTCTTGGCGCAAAAAAACTCTTTCGGAAGAAGATCTTGACAACACGAGGCTTAACACAAAAAAAGGTAATTAAAGCTGCAGTATGCGAGATTGGCGCAAATATGATTTAAAAAAGTTATTTTTAGAAAACGGCCGCTATATCGTGACAGTAGTACATGAAACAGGTAACCTGAAAAAAATCATGTTCCTCTGTGTCCTACTGTGTCCTCCGGTGCTCCTAACGGCATCTGAAGGATTTCACTTACCGGAGGAAAACAAGGTCCGCTGTCCAGCTGCCTTCTATGAGAGCCGGCTGTCAATCACTCGCGAACTCCGACAAACGGTCAAACTAGGCAGCGCTGATCAAATATGAATCAATATTCTGTTACTGTAATGCCTATTTCTCACCTCAAATGTTTTCGGAATCATCTTGTAGTTACTGTTTAGCTGTAAAATGAGAAAGTTTGTGACGCGGCCTCCATTGTAAAATCTGTTGAAGGAAGCCAAGTTCTGGTCACATGACCGGAGCACAGCCAATAAGAACGCTCTCTCTCTCTGAAATGACCTGTGACCTCTGACCTCTGTGACCTCTGCCGTCACGGGCTAGATTTTTCTAAAGCCTGAAAACAGAGCCATGATGACGAGCAGAAGTTTAGTTTTTTCTCAGACCACTTGAATTACAATATGCTGAAAGGTTATAATGGAATTTTTGCCAAAAAAACGTTGCCTACTGCCACTTTAAGGGTATAGAAAATGTCACAATTACTTTACAACATAATGTATAATAGTGCACAGGATTTGAAGATAACTTCTGAAGTGATTTTTACCTGTGTGAAAGGAATATATCAGAATCAAAGGGACACAGAATGACTACTAAGAGACGCAAAATAACTACAAAGAGACACAAAATGATCACAACGAGACACACACCAAGACACAAATTGACTACAAAGAGACACAAAACAAATGCGAGACACAAAATGACCACAGAGACACACAACAACTACAAAGAGACACAAAATTACCACAAAGAGACATAGAACAACTACAAAGAGACACAAAACAGCTACAAATAGACACAAAATCTCTACAAGGAGACACAAAACTGCTACAAAGAGACAGACAAAAAATAACTACAAGGAGACACAAAACAACCACAAAGAGACACAAAATGATCACAAATAGACACAATACAACTACAAAGACACATACATGATTACAAAGAGACACAGAACAACTACGAGACACAAAATGACCACAGAGACACAAAACAACTACAAAGAGACACAAAACTACAAATAGACACAAAATGAAAACAAAGAGACATAAATCAACTTCAAAGAGACACAAAAAGATCAAAAATAGACATACAAATTACAACAGAGACACAAAATGACTACAAAGAGACACAAAACAACTACAAACAGACACTAAATAACTACAAAGAGACACAAAACAACTTCAGAGAGACACAAAACAACTTCAAAAAGACACAACATGACTACAAAGAGACACAAAACAACTTCAGAGAGACACAAAACAACTTCAAACAGACACAAGATGACAACAAAGAGACACAAAATAACTTCAAAGAGACACAAAACAACTTCAGAGAGACACAAAACAACTTCAGAAAGACACAAAATGACTACAAATAGATACAAAATAACCACAACGAGACACTAAACAACTTCAAAGACACACAAACAATTACAAACCAACAAAAAAAAACTACAAAGAGACACAAAACAACTTCAGAGAGACACAAAACAACTACAAACAGACACTTAATGATTACAAAGAGACACAAAACAACTTCAGAGAGACACAAAACAACTTCAAACAGACACAAGATGACTACAAAGAGACACAAAACAACTTCAAAGAGACACAATACAACTTCAGAGAGACACAAAACAACTTCAGACAGACACAAAATGACTACAAAGAGACACAAAACAACCACAAAGAGACACAAAACAACTCCAGAGAGACACACAATTACTACAAAGAGACACACAACTACAAAGAGATGAGATATCTCATTTATGTCGTGTTTAAAAGCAAATATTTTTGGAAATTTTTAAAATTTGTCAGACATTTTCATATAGGCTCAGCCGTATGATTGTGTTATAAACAGTTTTTCCGATTCATTTCCTTTGCAGCAATCACGTTGTTTGGGGTGTGGTGTGGATGTTTTAAATAGCATGTTGTCCCTCAGCAGACAGGAAGGATACTATTGTGCCTGTTGATGCCAAACCTTTATGACACTGCCAAAACCCATGGCATCAAAATGGATTTCAATCAGATACACAGACAGAGAGGCAGAAAACAAGAGGGGAAGGGGAGAAGGAGTGATATTAGAAGAGTGGAGCGGGGGAAATTTAGTATTCTCCATCTTTTTCAGGGTCAACTGGCTACTGAAATAGCCACCAACACTGTTCTGGAGCCAGAATACTGAGATGTTGAGTAGTTGACTCGCACCTATCTACCTCTCAGACCTCATTACAATATATGAACCTGCATGCACTCTGCTGTCTTTAGCAGCCGAGACAGCGATGCTGCTATTGTTTTCACCTTGTTAGTCTATGAGTCATCAATGCAAAATGAGGTCCTGGACACCTACCAGGAACTACTGTACCACAAGGCAGTTTTGAGTACTTCGCCAGGTGTTTTTGTCTGTCTGTCTTTCTGTCTGTCTGTGGACACATTTTGTCACCGCGATAACGTCACAACCGTGCAAGATGCAGTCACGAAGCTTTACAGGTGTGAAGTTGAGATCAAAATAAGGCATTTATTTTTCTCTCATATTCTCCTGTTCTGTTTGGACCACTTGATGTATAAAATACAAAAAAATTGTAAAAGTTGCAAGTACACTTTGGACATTTTGTGGATATACTGATTCATGAGTGGTTTGCAATAAAAGTGTATGAAAAAAAAAAAAAAAGAAATGAATGCAGATTTTGAAGATGGGTGTGGTTGGAGCAACGGCACCAGAAGTAGGGGGGTAGGAAGTGGGCAAGGGATCATTGCCCCCCCACTTTACACCTCTGGCCCAATTTGGCGTTGCGGCTGGTGTGATCCCATCACAAGATGGTCTCTAGTTTGATTGTAAAAACCTAAGGAATCCATTGGTACCATGTCATTTGTTGCAAAGGAGGTTAAATAATGCTCCTAAAACAAAAATGCTCCTAAATTTTGGCGTGGAAAAACTGGCATGGCCATTTTCAAAGGGGTCCCTTGACCTCTGACCTCAATATGTGTGAATGAAAATGGGTACTATGGGTACCCCCGAGTCTCCCCTTTACAGACATGCCCACTTTATGATAATCACATGCAGTTTGGGGCAAGTCACAGTCAAGTCAGCACACTGACACACTGTCAGCTGTTGTTGCCTGTTGGGCTGCAGTTTGCCATGTTATGATCTGAGCATATTTTTTATGCTAAACGCAGTACCTGTGAGGGTTTCTGGACAATATTTGTCGTTGTTTTGTGTTGTTAATTGATTTCCAATAATAAATAAATACATACATTTGTATAGAGCAGCATATTATTCACTCCCATGTTGTTAAGAGTATTAAATACTTGACAAATCTCCCTTTAAGGTACATTTTGAACTGATAAAACTGTGCGATTAATTTGCGATTACGATTCAATATTTTAATCCACTGACGGCCCTACTATAAACTACACTATATCATAGTATTCTCTTCCATTTCTATTATATATGCTTAATAGTATTGTATTATACACACACACACATATATATATCTTTTTTTTTTCATATATATACACACACATCATGCCAGAGTTGCACTACTTTTGCACCAGTATTTCCGCTATATTTTACAGTATATGTAGCTTTTTGATTTATATAATCTCTTATTTTATTTTGTTTTCATTTCATTCAAAGAGTTCTTTACCTGTTTTCTTACCTCTCAGCGTGTCTCTGTGCTGCTGTAATGTGAATTTCCCCTCTGGGATCAATAATGTCTTATCCTAAAATCGTATTTATGACGAAATTCAACGAAATGCTCTCTATTGCTATGGATGGAACAGATTCGCTTTAGCAAACGTAATTCACAAAACAATTTTTTAAAGGTGTGGAAGCCGTTTATGACATTTCTTGATAAGACCTAATTGTATAGCTCATGAGTTTTGCTGCTATGTTGTATCTTTATTCTGTGCAAACTCTGCTTTATTCTGTATGGTGACTGATATTCTGGCAGTCCCCCGCCCATATGTGTGTTTTTCTTTATTGTTGTTGTTTTAGCTGTTGTGTCAATTTTGCTGTCGTCTGGCAGCTTTGAACTTGTTCTTGACATGCATCCCCTGTCTTTTTTTCTGTTATTTTGTATAAGGGTACTGGGTGTTTCGTGTCCTGTGTGTGTGTTTATTGTAAAAAAAAAAAGTTGAAAATAAAATAATCTAAAATAAATAAATAAATAAAACGTATATTTGGCGCACTTAAATGTATCTTGACTTGAAGTTTTCATTTTGTGGAGTATTTTTGGTTATTGTTAACTTTTAATATCTGCATGTTGGGCAACACGTTTCAGAGCTCAGATTAATTTATTTTTATTATTATTATTATCATTATTATTATTATATATTATTTCTTTTCTTTTCTTTTTTTCAAATTAGCCGTTTTAAATTCTCCTGGCACTCTCAAGTGAACGGAAGCAGTCTCTAGTCAATCAGTGTCATGCAAGATAAAGACTTATGATAGGGCTATTATCAGTTCACATGAGTGGTAACAGTACCGGACATGTTTTTTACGGGGAGATTTGTTTCCCATTCTCATAAAATTCCTGAAACTCTTGATGACTGGTGGTTAGTTCAGTGAACCACAAATGTCACAATAGTTGGGAGGAGTAAGGCTCTCTCACATGTACACGCACACGTACAGTAGTTACAGTACTTGCTGAGTGGGCCAATCACACAGCGGGGGGTGGGGGGGGGGGGGATCAACATTCCATCAAACATTCCTCTCGCGGGACTGTCCTGCCCGAAACCTCGCGAAGTTTCCTGCTATTTAGTATTTTGGTGGCAGCCAGCAGCAGGCAGCCCAGACAGCAGTAACCCGTGGAGACAAGTCCAAGAAAGGTGGAGACTCCTGCTTTAACTTCCTGCACAATAATCTTGAAGCACCACCAAGAGAGGGCTGGGGACGCTGCTGCTGCTGCTGCTGCTGGGGCAAGGACGAATGGATATACGGCTCACTTTATTTCTTTTTCGGCAGTGAATCGACAAAAACACACACTTAGTGGTTGATTCCATCTACCTGGCTAGTAGCTAGCTAGCGGTGGAGGCTGCTGCTGCTGGAGAAGACATTCCCAACATTTGATAGCGAAGCGGTGCGAAGGACAGGAATGGGTGAGTTTTCCATGATGTGGCGCTTGTGTTGTGTTTGTAATGTAACACGCTCCTTGTTCTCAACTCAACGCACAAAGCAAGTCGACCACACGTAAAGCATTAAAGCGAATGTCAGTGATATAAATCACGCTATTAGCGTTTGCCAGCGGGGAGTTAAAGTTAGCAAAGCCAGTTAGCTGGCTGGTTAGCCTAGCCAGCTAGCTGCCAGGATAACGCCACCTCCATCCTTGGATTTGGCTGCACGTCTAGCTAATGTGAGCTACCTCAAGGCTGATGTCAACATGGCTTCTGCAAAACCACTTTATGCCCTGAAAGCACTGTGACGTTAGTCGCTTGAAATTCCCAGTTTATTCTCGTTTGGCTTCCAAAGTTAGGACTCTGTGCAGTTTAAGTGTCGAAAGAGCTCCACAGACAGGAAACCCCAGACATTAAGTTAGCTTCTTCTGATACTATATGTTAACTTCCGCTTTTGACATTTGCTTTAGGTCTGATAAGGATATGTACATTTGATTGTGCACACTGTGTGTCGTGACTTACATTCTTTACTCGACAGTGACAGTCTTACTGTAAGTTCCCACACTCAAATGCATGTACTGCTTTGCTTGTCTCCACTTAACACTGGATCAAACTGACCCAGGGTCTGTTTTTGACCCATGACCCCATCCTTTAACATTTCATCATTTTTTAAAACAGTCTTAACATTCTCTTAACTGTAAGTACAATTGTCACAACTCTTTCATGGGACATCACAGCTCTATTGCATGTCTGCAAAAAGGTAGTAACTCACCCGAAACACTTCATTCACGCTTCAAAACCAGTTATTGTTCATTAAATTGGCCAATATCACCAAAATGAAAAGGTGTTTTGTCATTGTGATGTTTTTTTCACGATGGCAGTCAACCCTGGAAATGTTTCTTATATACACATTTCTGTTTTGTTCTACTTGTTTGTTGACACTGACTGCTTATTGTACTATACCTGAATGCTACTGAACTTTTTAGATTCAGATTTCAACATTAGGTCAAAGTTTACTGGGAAAAGTCAATACTGTAGTACACAGAAAAAAGATATGCACAGTTGTATGTATACAGTGAATTTATTTGTGTAGCAATTACGGCTGTCAGTCGATTAAAATAGCTAATCGCGATTAATCGCACATTTTTATCTGTTCAAAGTGTACCTTAAAGGGAGATTTGTCAAGTATTTAATACTCTTATCAACATGGGAGTGAACGATATGCTTGCTTTATGCAAATGTATGTATATATTTATTATTGGAAATCAATTAACAACACAAAACAATGACAAATATTGTCCAGAAACCCTCACAGGTACTGCATTTAGCATAAAAAATATGCTCAAATCATAACATAGCAAACTGCAGCCCAACAGGCAACAAGAGCTGTCAGTGTGTCAGAGTGCTGACTTGACTATGACTTGCCCCAAACTGCATGTGATTATAATAATGTCTGTAAAGGGGAGACTCACGAGTACCTATAGAACCCATTTTTATTCACATATCTTTAGAGGTCAGAGGTCAAAGGACCCCTTTGAAAATGTCCATGAAAGTTGGGAGCGTTATTTAGCCAAAACAAATTTGCGTTAACGTGTTATTATATATAACTGTGACAGCCCTAATAGCAATGTGTAACATCTACTGTTGGAGAAAATTCCCCTTTGACCTTTCATTTAAAGTCATACATATACAGTGCCACAAAATTACATCCACGCCAAAAACAAACAAACCGCAACAACGAAAAAAGCTGCGACAGTTATGTAAAGTACAACAAATTGTACCTCCTCACAGTATGTAACACTATGTCATAGATATTTATGGAATATATACATGCATGTGTGACAGATTTTGATAAGTGAATGGATCATTTTGATGCTCAAGCGATGAAAGAATGCTTATAAATTGTGTGTAGGAGTACGAGAATCAACTCAGAATCAGTTTTTATCAGCAAGCCATGTGCAAGTGGTTATTGTGCAAATTGTAGACAAGTGTACCTACTCTTTTGCACACGTGTGCCAAAACACATGCAATTTGCTTGAATGAGAAATTGAAATCTGTTGCAACACTCTAATTGTGCTTCTTTAGAGAGAAAAACAAAAAATTCTCATTCAAGAATTGAGCCAAAGCGAATGAGAAAAACAGTAAATTGACCGGATTCTCAGGGTGATGGATTCAGTTCTCTTCAGGCTGACAACATCATATGATCAGGGCATTTCACTAACTTGAAAACATAGTTGCAACCAAAGATGGTTGCCGTCTTTGATGCTATATGCACAGATGTCACAGAGAGTTTGGTGTCGTGATGGTCATAGCTGACTGAACGTAGAGGAAACACTCTGATCTGTAAACTGCAGACGTTTGTACTGTACCATGAAACCTGCCTGCTGTGTCTCGCTAGATGTGCAGTCTGTGGTTAGTGCGGTTGTGTGCAGTGGGACTTGCTCAGGAACTCTGCTATGTTGTAGAACAGGTTAGAAGCCCAGCCTTGCTTAGCCCTCGTACAGTATGCGTGAGATTGCAGATGGTGCTTTTTGACATTCAGAGAAGTGCTTGAGACAAAACTGCTTTGCATGAACTTTGTTGCTCACACTTAGTATTAGATACTACAGTGATGCACCACAGCGAGGATGTAGGAGGTATATGAAACTAACACTGCAGTTAATGAGTAACAAAAACATTGCAGAAGGTAATCAGACAACAAGGTGGGGAGTTGTTAAGAATGTGGGTAAAACTGACAATCACTCCATATAAGAATCCACCAAAACAGGCTTTTTAACTAGTATCTGTTTATCTTAGGACACTAGGTTCACATGTAATGCATTGTACTCTACTTTGGTATGCCTTTCTTCATCTCTGAGGATATTTCAGCTGTGTTTGAACATGTCTGAGCTGTGTGTGTGAGCCCCTCACATTCTGTGTTTGCTTTCTCTGAACTTAGCTTAGGCTACATGTGTCCTGCTACCAGAGCTGGGACGATACACCTATCTCCAGATTCAATACTATCACGATACTTGAGTGCCGATTCAATATGTATTGCGATTCTACAAGTATCACGATTCAATATTATAATTTATTGCGATTTTTGTTAACTTGTTTTAACACTACACCATGGGAAAAAGTTGAATCATACACTTCTAGGGATTTTACTTTGGAAAATCTCTAAATTGATACAGTAAAAATGTTTGATTTTCATGTCCTGAAGTCAAATATATCAGTCATTGTTAGGCATTATTTATTAATTTTTTTCCAGCAACCCAAAAATCAAAGAATAAAGACATGTCCCTCAGAAATTAGTGGTATTTTCTTTTAATTTATAAAGGACATGTAATGTTTTATACTTCCGGTGAATATAATCCAATCAATCTTATTTCCATGTATGTATTTTGTATACACTGTTCACCTTATTTTGAAAACCGGACGTAGTCACACTTGTATACTTCCTCTAACTTCTCCAAGTCCGTCTCTAGCTCTCCCGTCAGCTCCGTTCTCTTTATACATCCATGGTCAGCTCCATCGGGGCCTCTTGAATGTATTTAACATAAATATCAGTATATGGGTGCTCTACAGTTGCATCGTCGGCCGATTCGACCACAGAGATGAGAGTGACGGCTGGCTTGACCGCACTTTACCACAATACAATAACGTTTCCTGTCCGTGACAGAGTTAGCATGCAGCTTTAGCCATGATGTCTAGCTCTGCTTTTCCTGCAATGTGTGCAATCCAAAGAGTTTCCATACTTTACTGTATGTGTAGTGTTTACCACGTTGGATTTAAAATGTGATAGACAACAACAATAAAGGCTGTAACTTCCGTCTATCTCAGCATAGACTCAAATGAAGCAAATACTGTTTTTATTTATCAAATATTGATTCTGGGATTAAAAATTGTAAAAAAAAAATTAAAAAAAAATCCGTATACATGGGTGAATCTATTTTTTTCCCACCCCTTCCTGCTACTGGTTGATCGACTAAAATCCACAAACTGGAATTTTGTTTGGTAGCATTAAGTGGTTTGAAATACTGGTGCTTTGTCTGGTCTGCTCCCCACCTCTGTGCCAGCAGCCAGTCTTCAATCTTGCATTTTTGTCCTCTTATTTTGATAGCGGATAGTACAGAGGAGAAAGGAAATGAGGGGAGAGAGAGCAGAGATGACCTGCAACAAAGGTCCCCCAGCGAGACATGAACTGGGGACATTGTGATTACACGGACAACTTCTTAAACCCCCAGGCCGTAACAGGACGTCCCATTTAATATTCTATTCATGAGCCAGCTTCACTGCAGGATTCCATAGAACCAGCGAAACAAAGACTGGACGTGTGCCAGTATGTCTGATTGAATATTAACCTCACTGGCTTCAGCCAATATTTACCAGCATGTGGTTTGGGGTGATTTCCCACCGTGGTTTTAATTTAACCAGTGAAGGTCAGTTTACCTAGTCTAGTTAATCTGGTGCTTAAAATGTTGTAGTCTGACTCACCGGATATAGACTGTGGGTATAAGCCTGCCATTGGCCGCATATTTCCCACGGCATTCTCCTCCCCTTCTGCTAACTGTGCTATCTATTTTGCAGGGCTGCAACTAACAATTATTTTCATTGTCGATTAATCTGTTGCTTATTTTCTCGATTAATCGATTAGTTGTTCGGTCTATAAAATATCAGAAAATGGTGAAAAATGCCGATCAGTGTTTCCCAAAGCCCAAGATGACGTCCTCAAATGTCTTGTTTTGTCCACAACTCAAAGATATTCAGTTTACTGTCATAGAGGAGGAAAGAAACCAGAAAATATTCACATTTAAGAAGCTGGAATCTTTTTCCCAAGAAGATTGTGATTGCTTCAAAGAAATACAAACATGCCAGAGTGTTTTTTTCTCCCTATAATAATGATAATGTGTGAAGCCAGACCTATCAATGCTCTGGAGATAGGTCTCGAGACTAGTTCATTTGTAATAAAAGTAACCTAAAGACGTATTTATCATTATACTTAATGTAATTTTGCCTGTATTCACAAGAGAAAACAATTAAATCTCACAAATCTTTGAAACTGAACACCTAACACATGAAGCATAACTATTATTACCTGTAAACCTCTAGTGAGTTAAAAATACAGGTTGATCACTGTCCACAAATGTGTGCTGCAGAAACTCAGCTGTTTTCTTTGATGGTAAACTGAATCTTACAGGTCTCTATAGCTATACTGTCCTGAGATCATAATTAAAAAAAATCTCATCTGAACCAAAATCTGCTTACGGTAATGCCAAACCCTGTGGCCCGACATTCCATAATAAATATAAATAATGTTATTTTCATTTATTAATCAAAAATAAATTCCCATGCTCACTTATGTCTCATAAGTTTTGGGTTGATACCATTTGTTACACAGTTTATTATAGTCCCGCGACAACGTAGTCGGGGGGTATATAGCGCTCCGCGTGTCATTCCGTCCATCTGTTCACGTGTCACACTTTCGTTTCCGGAGCAGAACTCGGAAACTATATAACTTAGGAACTTCAAATTTGGTGTGATGGTTGACAGTATGGTCTAGTTGAGCCTTTTGAGGGTTAGAAGTCCAGCGTGCCCAAAATCTTTGAAATTTTGGCCAAAAACTGTGATTGTGCTCAATAGACTAATTCTATTAGTTCCAAAAGGGCAAAGTAGGGGTCAAGCAGTGAGCGGGATATTTGAGCCATGCTCACTTTTGCCTTGTTTTCTTAGCGACCCTGTCTTTGAACGGTATGAATGAGACAGTAGAGGAGGAGAGACAGGTGATCAGAGAGAGGAGAGGACGGGAGATGGGGAGACAGTCAGCTGCAGCTGGACTCACTACTACTTATCTCAGCTTCAGCTGCAGTTTATAAAATGGATTGTTTTGTCCTTGGTTTAACATTGTAAAACTCATCTTTACATCAAGGAACAATACGATAGTGTCCCCTCTTTTGTTTTCTTCTGTCCTGTGTCTCCTCACTCTCCGTCTTTCGCGGTCTCTACCGTCGTATCTGAGTAACTCAGCCGAGCCAACCAACCCTGTGACGTCACAGAATGGAGTACTGCGACATGGTGGCGCTCTTGCCACGAAAGATGAAACAAAGCTGCTTTTTTCTTTTAAATGCTGACATTTGTCGTGTTTGTTATATAATTATTCATTAGAGTTAAAATCCATTTAGTGAAACAGCTTTACTTGGTTGACTGATTCATCTCCACTTGAATGAAGTGCGTTCTACAATGATCAGCAAGGTAAAATTACTGTTTCTGTCAATGGAGTCTCGTGGCTTTGAGGGGAGAATAATAATTGTATATTTTGTACGTTAATACATTTTAATTATTACTTAAATCCCTGTTGATTTTATTTATTTTTTAATAGGCATACATTTTCCATTTCGGACAAGTGAGTTTGGCTATTGGGCAAGTAAAACATCTCATCTACTTGCCCCAAGGGCAACTGGCTGTAAACGCTTAATGTCAAGCCCTGCCTTGTACTATTTTCAGGTACAGTATTGAGAGTAGGTCACCCGTGTTTTGACAGTGCTAAAAGCCCAACACACAATCGCTGTAGTTATCGTTATGCACGTAAAACAGAAGAAAATGAACGTGCGAAAAAATACACTTTGAGTTGCGGTTACACGTGTATAGTGTGAGCCGTTCTGTTCACATGGAGAAAATCAAATCTTGGAAATGCTGTTGGTTTGATTTGCCACTCAGTAATATCATGTAAGAAGGTGATGTCAATGCTTACTCTCTGTATATATCTGATCTTATATGATCTGGGGTGAACTGTGCGCTCCTCAGACGGGGCCATGCTTTCCTATAGATTATTTACATGCTAGTTTACTCGCACCATAACTGTCTGATCTGTCGGTTTCCACTATTCCATCTGTAATATGCAGCAATCTTTACGTCTCCTCCCAGACCTCTTGACATGTTTGCTCTTTGAAATCTGACAGACGCAGCCATTGTTTGCACTTGACCTTTCGTTTGCTCCTAGAACTATGGGTTATGTCATTTGTGAAACCGGACAGGTTCATTAACTTGAACAATAGCGTTAGTCACTGTTGAAAGCGTGTTTGATTGTCTAGTTGGCCAAACCTAGCTCCCAGGTGTGTCTAATGTGTCAGGGCGTTGGTAAATTGTCCACATGTTCAGCTACTATCCTCAGTTTCTGTGCTGTGGGTGAATAAAGGTGAACAGGAGAGTTGAGTCTCTCCTATCCCTCTCACTTGATTTCTCCTGGTAACACTTTGCCCTTCATATCAGCCACCTCTCAGATCAGTGGGAAGGAATGCAGTTATGAGTTTCCTCCTTGCTGATTAGTGCGTGTGAGTGACTGAGAGAAGCACAGAGAGAGCACTGATTCAGACTGTCTGCCTGGCAGTCAGCTTGCCTGCGTGGCCTTGAGTACCCCCCCCCCCCCTTCCTTCCTACACCCCACTCTCCAACCCCCCCCCATCCCCCGTTACATCCTCCTGTCTGTCACTGGCTTATATAAGACCCATATTGTACAAACTCTTTACCTGGAGACATTGTGCGAGGAGAGGAAAACAATAACCTGGAAGTTCCTTTCCTTTCTGTTGAACCTCGACCCAGCACACAGACAGGAAGTGACATCAACATTTGCAGCGCACTCTCAGCTTGAGAGTAAAGATAGCACATAGAAGATGATCAAATTGATTTAAAAGACTTGCAACTATGTCTAGTGAGACTCTGCCCTCCTCACTCTATTTATTTAACCAGAAAGTTCAGAAAGGAGACGGTGTACGTAGAGTCAGTTAGTTTCCTGTATCAGGGTCACTTGGGTTTCGCCACTGCCCCGCCCCCTTTAGGAGACTAGCGGCAGCTCCTGAGTCTATTAACTCCAATGGGAGAAGTGAACATGAACACAGATTATGACCGATTCTTTCGCCCCACAGTCACCAAATGGCTGGCTCACACTAAAAGATTTTTCAAATCTTAATAGCTGTGCAAAATGTGAGACTCCACACATAACGACATGTTCTGTTAAATTTAACAGTTTTGTTCCTATAGTGTGTGGAGCACAACGATTTGGCCAAAACAGCTACCACACATTAACAGTTTTTCGAAAAAAAAAAAAAGTAAATCTCGCAAAATATCTCGCGATTGAACGTGACTTTAGTGTAAATAAACATGGCGGACGACGGGCAGGAAGAATTGGTGATGTTAGTGTCTGCTCTTCTTTCTGCTGAAAATTCACGAAGGATGGATGGAGACACGTTAAATAAACAGTTGTGTTATTGCCACAAATCAACAAGTTGGTCCTCCATTTCTGAGCTCCATCTTACTGCTACTATATGCTTCGCGTTTTGCATTAGCCGCGGCCACCATGACGGCGGTGGTTGTGCTTCCGCTTCAGTCAGCTTATAGAAATATTGAACATGTTTAATATTTAAGAATTAGTGTGGCCAGGATGGACTTCTGAGCCGATCGGGGGATGTTTAAAACATTCTTAACATACCTCACACCACAGGAACATCTGGAAGGATCATCTTTAGACCATCAAAAAATCTGGGCTTTGCTGACGATTGTCAGGAGGGGGGAATCGGGCCCAAAATCGACTTCATTCTTGTGTAGTGTGTAGCCGGTATTAGTAAATATTGGACCCATTTTTCACAAGCCACATATCTTCCGAACATTCGGACACTAAAATAACATTTTTCAGACGGACAAATCAGGAAAAAATTAACTTTGTTCGTCACCTTTCTCTGTCTCAGCAACCCACTTTCGCAAGATCTGGCAACGCAAATTAATCGCACATTTCTTATCTGTTCAAAATGTACCTTAAAGGGAGATTTGTCAAGTATTTAATACTCTTATCAACATGGGAGTGGGCAAATATGCTGTTTTATGCAAATGTATGTACATATTTATTATTGAAAATCAATTAACAACACAAAACAATGACAAATATTGTCCAGAAACCCTCTCAGGTACTGCATTTAGCATAAAAAAAATATGCTCAAATCATAACATGGCAAACTCGTGGGTTCCCATAGAACCCGTTTTCATTCACATATCTTGAGGTCAGAGGTCAAGAGACCTCTTTGATAATGTCCATGCCAGTTTTTATCTCGCCAAAAGTTAGCGCAAGTTTGGAGCGTTATTGAGCTTCCTTCGCGACAAGCTAGTAGGACATGGTTGGTACCAATGGATTCCTTAGGTTTTCTAGGTTGTGATATCTCCACTCTAGATTTAAAACTGAGCCCGCTACAACTAAAAATCGCATGTTGTGTTGATGCGGGAAATGTGTGATCTTTGATTTAACTCTTAACCACTGTGTGAGTTTAGTAAATTGACACCGTGGGGAGGAGAAAGAACGATAAAAATGTATCTGATAAGAACTCAAAACAAGAACGGGCATGATGGAAATATGCTAAGAGACAATACGCACACACACAGACATTCAGAACAGTGCTGCATATAGGCAATAGCATTAGCATAGATACTCTGTGATGAGAATAATCCAAGATACTTCAATTTCACAGAATACAGTTATCTCACTTTAGAGAGACAATAGAATTAGAAATATATAGTATCCATAAAGCTTGCCTTGATCCACTTCCAATACATTTATTTGTTTGCTTTTCTCATGGACTACTATCACAACTGGGCAGCAAGTTGTGGACGGAGTGTGCGTCTGCAGAGGAAATGGTGCATACAAGGACACAGTGAACATGTTTCAGCCCAAAGTGCTGCTGTGGAATGATTCCTTTTAGCTTTTGATCGTCATCTCTCTCCCCTGCAGCAAAAATGTCAGGAATCCTCAGCCACCACTCCCCAAGGCCTCAGGTATCGTGCCACTGTTAATGAGAAAGATAGCAGGTTTCCTGGTGCGTGTTTGTGTGTAACCCTTTTTTTTTTTCACGCATTCTTTTATTGTTATCTTTCGCTACAATCCAGCTTCCTCGCAAGGTAACGTGAGTTGGGCAGACATGGAGGAGGAGAGCAGTTGTTTTTATTTGTGTGGAAGTTCCAAATATAAGAAGAAAATAATCAAATGTGATGAAGTACAGTATGGTTATTTTAAACAATTTCTTAATTGATTTTACAGATCAATTACTATATTGTGATATACTGTATATTATTACTGTGATATAAAATTACATATTCCGTGATAACAGACTTTGGCCATATCACATATACTGGCCATATTTTGTCGCGGATTACATTTGTTTTTGACTTATCACAAATACGTTTGTATTGATAGACCGCAGAAGTTTGCGTAAGGAGGAGGTTGGATGGTGGTTGGGTCAAACTAACCCAGAACTTTAGCCCAGGAGACCGCTGTTTGTGCCCCGTCAATGTTCAGTTAATTTAATCATGATGTGTTTTTGTTTTTACTAAACCTAACCAAGTAGTTTCGTTGCCAAACCTATCCAAGTAGTTTTGTTGCGTTTTTTGTTTTATTTTGTTTCAATTTACAACATTAACCATCTGTTCAAAACTGTTTAAAAGTGCGTCCTTATTCAGGGAGAAAATAGGATTCCCTTCAAACGTAATTGAGGATGCAGTTTAGTTGTAGGGGAAAGTAATTTTGTAGGAGACAGGGTTGACATCAGAGACAGTTAACTTTCGTTTCCCTTAGTTTCCTTTTCTGTCCGTAAACCTGTGGGAAGTGCCAAACAATCCGTCAGGAAATAACTTGGCAGTGTGGTTTGTATCTGTCTCGAGGGGAATTTGCAATAGAAATTCTCACTGGACATCGTAAGAGTCAGTCAGTCAGTCAGTCAGTCAGTCAGTCAGTCAGTCAGTCAGTCAATTCAGTCAAACACAGTGTTATGGCTAGTGAATTGAAATATTTTTAGTTATTTCATATCTATTACACACAAGAAGCAGCAGGAGAAGCTGCTGAAGTCCAGGGGTGGGGGGGGTTTATTACTCATGCCTGTATAATTGGTCTTTTCTGTCGAGAAGCGGTAAGTCAAAGGAACTTATCCAACACGTTTTACAAGTCTTGAACTTTGTTCCCATCACTATTATTTTGCTCAGTGCTCAAAACTAGTGGTTATAGAAAGAGCAACTGCATTTTAACACGCATCAAATTTCAACTAAGCCTATTGTCATACCACATGCAAAGTAAAGCAAGAGTAAAGATTTGAGTACTGATGATACTATTTAACTGCTCAGTATCAACCTAAAATATATCAAACATCTTACCTAGAGCTGAGGTCAGGTTCAGACACTCATTGTCCAGAGCTGTAGACTGTGTCAGTGCCATGTGCATTTGATATTATGGAAGTGATTGTTACATGATTACTCAGGACATGTCTTCAATAATAAGGGATGTTCCTAACGACTAATTTCCCTGACGTTTAAACGGAAGTTTAAACTTAGACTAGTCGACTAGTCTAAACGTAGGAAAACACTCAGAAAACAGTCAAAATAGAACACAATTTAATCTTTAATCTTGATAAAACGCCAGCGGGGACTGTGGTCTCAAAGGAGTCATGGTTTGGCATCGCTTTTAGGATACCATGCTACCATTAGTATCTTAGCATGCAAGTTTTATTACCTTCCACCTTCTCTTCCTCTCTGTCTCTCTCAAACTGTACTCACACATAGCGAGCGATGCATCGCTCAGCCCTTAATCGTCTCTGTAACGCTATTTGTTGCAGTCCAAAAGTCATAATGAATTGAAAAAAGATAGATGTAGTCATTTCCAAAATTCATGTTTTTATCTAATGAAATATTCAGCTTCAATCCATATTTGTTGGCGTTTAGCCTTTCAAAAACACCTTTTTTTTTTGCTGCGGTCAAAAACCTGTTTACTTTCTCGTTGCTGTAAATAAATGCAATAAAACTTAGCAAGATGCCAAGATACGTTATTACACCTGTTCAACAAGCATAAACACGATGAAACGGTTAAACATGGAGGAAAGCAACGTTTCAATCTGCTCTGTCTGCAGTCTCTCATCCTCCGCCGCTATGTTTACACAAGCAGAGCGCGTTAGCTCGGCGGCTAACAGCTAACTGTAAACACGTGTAAGTTATTTAGTTGAGTTGTGAATGACTTAAGTTCCCTCTAGTAATCAGTGTTTGTGTCCGGGGAGTTTATTGTGAAGGGAGGAACGGAAGATGTGAAGCGGTGATGCGCTGCAGACTACAGAGCCTCCATGTTATTAATTTATTATCTTCATAAAGTATAGGAGCAGCGTAACTCTCGGCTACACAAGACTGAAACTAAAGCTGGCAGTAGGCTGTGTAGTCTAACTGTTTAGGTTAGTTTGTCATGTATCTTACTGGTAAACTGATCAGCTGGCTGCGACAAAGCACCCCCCCCAACCACAAGCCCTAACGTTACCTGCAGCAGTGAGTGACATCAGCAGAGGACAGGAGGAAGGACTGATACTGACTGTTGGAGGACAGAGGACAGGAGTAAGGACTGATACCAAAAAAAATTGAACTATAGGGCAAACAACAGCATTGTTTTGCATTTTGTGTCTTTTGAATAAAAGGCTACTCTTTCAGTCTATTTTCATCATTCAAGTTTTGTTAAAATTATTGTTATAATATCGTATCGTATCGTATCGAGATCGTGAACCCAATATCGTGTATAGTATCGTGAGCTGAGTGAATCGTCACACCCCTACAAATTAGCGTTAATGCGTTGTTATCACGTTAACTTTGACAGACCTATTTATTATATAAACTATTAACATCTTAACAATACGACGGCGCGCCCTCGCGCCGACCGCTATTCCGTCTTTCAGAGTCTTAAAGCTAAAGTGAAGATCCTGGTATCATATAAAACTAGAAAAACCTAAGGAATCCATTGGTACCAACCATGTCATGTTAGCTTGTCAGACAGAACGCTAAATAACGCTCCAATACTCAGCATATCTGAAAATGTTTAAAATCGCAATAAGATCGTATCGTGACTTAAATATCGTATCGTAGGGACTCTGGTTATTCCCACCCCTACTGATGACCACAATAACAATAGTTTAAGTAACACTATGTTATCGGCGTCTTTGAGATAGGCTAAGTGGGCAAAATCCCAAACATAATGTATAAGTCAGTGAGCTTGGAGGTGATCTACGTGATAGTGAGCTGACTGGCCTGCGTTCCTCAGGCAGGGTGTGTTTGTGTGATTGCTGAGGCGCTGTAATCTGTGTGGTTGCAGAAAGTCCCTCTGCTTTACACATCCAGTCATCTGGAAGATGCCCTGTTAACTCAGCGGAGTATGACTCTGTCCGTCAGCGCTGCCTCTTGTTTTGTTTACTACAGCAGACCATATCTCTTCCTGTGGTTACACGGACAGATAGTCCCAAATTACTGTCTGGGGCCTCGGCTGAGTGGTTTATTTGTGTACTGCTCAGCTTGTGCTGTGTGTTTTTTCAGCGTTTTGTGTGTCTAGACTGTCGGCTGCAGTGTGCTGCTTACAGTTGACTACTTTATAAGCTTAAATGTAGTCTCCCTTACAGTTGATCTACAGTGCTGGTGGGAAAGGGAGTTTAGAGTAGCTAGAACTCACTGGACAGCAACTGGACAGCAGCAGGACTCACTACTGACAGAGACTGAGAGAAGAGTTTTACTCGCCTCGCCTGGCAGTAAATGAAACTCAGAGTGGTTTCACTGCCTGATCCATACTATCTGCCTGGTCTCCACCAAACTGGATGAAGTTTATGATCCTGCTTCCATGGTTGGGATGACTGAGGTGGGATTCTTCATGATTAAAAAGCAGGCGTATCTTTGGGTTGCTGGTGCTAAGTGAGTGCTGGGGTCCTGCAGTAACACACACACAATTAATCGCAAATTCATCACACATTTTTTATCTGTTCTAAATGTATCTTAAAGGGAGATTTGTCAAGTATTTAACACTCTTATCAACATGGGAGTAGGCAAATATGCTGCTTAATGCAAATATATGTATATATTTATTATTGGAAATCAATTAAAAACACAAAACTATGACAAATATTGTCCAGAAACCCTCTCAGGTACTGCATTTAGCATAAAAAATATGCTCAAATCATAACATGGCAAACTGCAGCCCAACAGTCAACAACAGCTTTCAGTGTGTCAAGAGGAGACTCGTGGGTACCCATAGAACCCATTTTCATTCATATATCTTGAGGTCAGAGGTCAAGGTACCCCTCTGAAAATGGCATGACAGTTTTTCCTCACCGAAATTTAGCGCAAGTTTGGAGCGTTATTTATCCTCCTTCCTTAGTATGACATCGTTGGTACCTAAAGGTTTTCTAATTTCATATAATAGCACGGAGGGGTCTCCCTCCAGAGGGGGGAATGACAGAAAAAGTTAGAGAACTACTTAGGGCTGCCCCGAGTGCTTCGAAACCTCGACCGTTGCCATGGTAATCGACCTCTAAATCAGTATTCAAATGCTTCGTTGTTGTTTTTTTTAATAGAAGTATGTTATAATTATACTGTATAAATCCCAAAATAGCCCTTGAAATGAGGAATAATCCAACAACATTATTCATATTTAACATTAATTATTAGTTATTCTCAGAGGGATATCGCTGTTTGTTGTGTGCAGAGGTGCTTGTGTGTACAGTAGTGCTGTAGCGTCACTGTCCTGGGCACTGAAACGGGCTAGATGGAGACGGACAGACACGAATACCTTTGAATATTTCTCACCAAAGCTTCGTAGCCCAAAGAATGGTATTCTGGAGATCCCTAGAACCACTGCTAAAAAACAGTGTGACCCCTTGCTTGGACGAATATATTGTGTGTGTTTGTCCCTCTTGCCCCTTACTGCAGACAACCCTGTTAGTCTGTTTGGTCAGACAGCAGTGAGACACAGCAGGCAGCTAGACAAAAGCAGGAACCGCTGCTCCTCTTATCCTCTTTTCAGAGTCTTGAACACTGAGTGTTTGATGTAGAGAGGAAAGCTGCTCTGAGATCATTGGCCAGGGCCAATTTCACCTTGGATGTTGGCCCAGGCTGCTGTAGTGTTTGTACCAAGGTTGGTGATGTCAGAGCCACACAGTGGAAACTGCCAAGTTCAACAGCAGTTAATCTTGTACTGCTTGACCAATGACTCTGCCCAGGTGTGTGTTTGTGTGTGTGTTAGAGAGAGACACACAGTTTGCAGTGCACCCTCCATGTTTTTGTTTTGGCTGTGTTTGGTGTGAAGCCAGTTGAGTCTCTGTGCTATGAGTCACGTGTTAAAGGGCCATACCCCGTAGTAACATACCTCACTACCAGTTAGTCCTCTGCAGCCTGCATATTTTTAGACGCTGCTCAACCTGCTGCACTGGAAGCAGTCGGGCAGACTGTCCAACTCCCTCGTCTCTCTCTCGCTCTCTCTCTCTCACTCTCTCTCTCTCTCTCTCACTCACTATTTGTCGTTTTTGTGAGCACAATATGTACTTTAACCAGTCAGAAGATTACACATGGATACTTGAAATACCTGTTTGCATGATCTGTAGACTATGTGTTGACTATATTTTTATATGTAGATGCCTTGTTTTAACTGTTTCTTCGTATCCTTCCAACAGGAGATATTTTCAGTAGGAGTTTAACGTTGTGTAATAATTAGGGCTGTCAATAGATTAATCACATGATTGTCCATAGTTAATCACGATTAATCGCACATTTTTTTATCTGTTCAAAATGTAGCTTAAAGGGAGATTTGTCAAGTACTCTTATCAACATGGGAGTGGGCAAATATGCTGCTCTATACAACTGACATACAATTATTATACAGTTATACAAATCATACAATTGACATTTGCCCAGTCGCTGCTATATTGTTATTTTAATATGTCACTTTGATATTTAGTTAATTTCTGTCTTATTGTTTCTCTTCTCACCCCTTCAAACCCTTTCTTTCCTTAAACTTCCTCATCTTATCCCTCTGACCCTTATGCCCTTCCTGTGACTGTACCCTCCTTCTCATTACTCCCCCCCCCCCCTCTTGTATTGGCTTCCTCTCTTTCTTACACCATTCTTCCCCCTTCCTTTTCCTTTCCTCTGTCTATTTCCTCCCTCTCCCTGTCTTGAGCAGAAGTGGTGGTGGAGTACGAGTACGAGGCGCTCCATGATGACGAGCTGACCCTGCGACCGGGCAACATCATCAAGAACGTGCGGTATATCGAGGAGGATGGCTGGATGGAGGGAGACCTCAATGGGAAAAGAGGCCTCTTCCCCGACAACTTTGTTAAGGTGAGAGGAAGACCGTTCGGTTTATGTTCATTTTAGAATATTGCTCTTTTGTCATAACTCTTGAGTTATAATAGTTAGCTTGTTTACACTGTGGAGCTGACCTTGCACTTCCTCTGAGGTTTTTCAAGGTCGGTTTCAAGATTGGAACGAGGTTTTGCTGTCGTTCCATCAGAGAGAATCTTATTGAAGCTGCGAGCATTGTTAGACCACAGTGGTCTGTGTTGGTCACATGCTACAGCAGATGTGGTGACTGATTTCTTGGAGTCACATCTGGATTGCTTGGGGAAGAAATTAAAGACATGTCTTTATTGAATCATGTGAATGTTTTTGTAGGGAAAAAAGTAAAAATGAGCAGGTGCTAGGGTGCACAGTACGGGGACGACTCAGTTTTACTAGATTTTCCGTTATCCAATTTTCCTCTACTGCTCTGGTTGAAGGCGAAGTTTGCATGAATATAGAAATCCTGTTGCAGAGTTACATCTGATGTCGTGGTAAGCAGAGCCCTCTGTTTGGCACTCTTAAGGCGCATTCACACCAAGACGGAAGGGCGATGGAAAAAATATTGTAGCTGTCTTTGGTCACCCAGAGCTACGATAGTACATCATATTTGTACAGAGACCGGATGAAACTCTGTGTATAAATGTATGTGTATAAAACACAAACTGTCTATGGTATAAACAAAAACGTCGCTGCCGTATTTATGCCCAGATGACTTTATCTTGAGTGTTGATGGTGCAGCTGCATAGCCTGGCACTGATCGATCCGAACTCCATTCAGAAAACAAGCATTTTAAAAGTTGTTTGCTTGTCGTCTTGTGGACAGACCTGACAAAGCATTTATTCAGACTTTTTACAAATCAGCATCATAATGTTGTCATTTCGGCATCCTTTTAATTCGTTTACATCAACGTCGTTGCTGTATTTATGCCTAGATGACGTTATGTTGAGTGTTCATGCAGCAGCTACAATGGTAGAATAGCCTGGCACTGATCAATCCAAACTCCATCCAGAAAACAAGCATTTTAAAAGTTGTTTACAAATTATTATACATTATTATGTTGTTATTTCGGCATCCTTTCGATCTGTTTATTGCAATTAAATCACAGCACAATCTGTTTATTTTGGGTTCATCCGCAGTAGCGACGTGTGGCTTGCTAGATACAGTCAGCGCAATGGCACTGTATGTGAATACAGCTCGCCGCCAGGTGATGTTATGAACCCAGACACAACGGCGTTTGGTTTTCCGACATCTCTGGGACTTCAATAAAATGTACAAAGCAGCAACAGTGGTTATTTCTTCCATGGTTGATGGTGGAAATGGCGGAAAGAAAAGTTGTGATCTGTGGAGACAAGCTCCTTCTCCTCTCCGGTGCATATAGAGCGAGTAACACAAATGACCACAAACTTGTGTGAGTAAAGCGAGGCGAAAATTTGCTTCGCTCTTGGTGTGAATGCGACATTAGACTTTGTGCAATTGTAAACTACAAAAGTGTGTGAACAAACCTATGTGCAGACATGAAGAGGCTGTTAGAACTATGGTTGTTTTGCTTTTGATTGGATGAAGGACGTGAGTTGATTGATTGTTGATTGATAGTCCAGCCTTTATTGATCAGATTTGATCAAACAACCAAGGACTATCTATAAGCAGCACTAAATGGACCCTGTGTTTGTGCCCTTGGCCTACAAGATACTGATAACACTGGACTGAAAGCATGGGTTAGTGCAGTTTGATGCTGCTGGAATAATGAGTCCTCTTTGTCGCTGCACTACAGAGTTAATTCTGTCATCAGGAAGAACTTTTTGTTTTTTGTGGTTAAGGAACATTTGATTTTAGATTAACACAGAGCTACATGATTGTCTTCCATTCACCATGGTTAGAAAAAAGTCCTTGTGATTTGTCATCCACAATGAGGATTTTTGGATAAGGATTTTGATGCTTTTAGTATAAAGCATTTTGCTCCACACTTTACTAATCAAAGTCGAGCTGGGCGATAAATTGAATTAATTCAAATTTTTGCTTTTGCATAATGTGTGAAATGTGTACATCTTGAAAATCAAGTAATTACAACTTACATGAAAAGGTTACTTTCAGTCAAAAAGTAACCTAAATGAAAACTGGTTACATTAGCCGGCTTTACGGCACGACAGTTCTTTAAAGGAATACTCGAACCACAAAATGACGAAGAAAAGTCTTGATGAAGTGAAGTAAATGGGAGTCGCCTTTAACAACAGCAAATCTATATCAAAACTATGGCTAGGATGATACGCCTATCTCCCGATTCGATGCTATCACGATACTTAGGTGCCGATTTGATATGTATTGCAATTCTTTAAGTATTGCGATTCAATATTCAGTTTAATGCAATTTTTGTTAACTTTTTTAACACTAGACCATGGGAAAAAGTAGAATCATACACTTCTAGGGACAAGGTCAACGCCTAACCTTAACCATTGGAGGTCAACACCTAACCTTAACCATTGGAGGTCAACGCCTAACCTTAACCGACTGGGTTCTAATTGTAAATTAAAATCAGGTGCTAAAAATGCTGCTGGTGTGCTGTGAAAATTCCTTTCTAAATCAAATTTGGAAACTCAATTTGCAGCTAATGATTACACACAGCTAACTGTGCAGCTGTAGACCAGTAGGTACACAATATTAGTGGTTTTGGTAGAGCTGAGTGAGTTATAGTCCTCTCTTGCTATTACTTGATGCACCTGAGAGCTCTACTGTGAAATCAGTGTTTTCTGTGCAAGATATTTACACAGCTAATGCACCGTGAAATGAGTCACTGCAGTGCAGTTTGCTTATCTTCATCTGTCTTGCCTTCTTTATTCGACCCTCACTTCCCTCTCTCATCTCTCTCCTGTGTTTTCCCATTCTATAATCCTACGTAGTGAGATAGGTAATCTGCTAAAGAGCCTGGCCCAGTCACTGAGCTTGGATAGTTAATCCTCTAAAGAGCCTGCTGGCTGCTGAACTTTGCTCCCGACAATGTTACTGTCGCCTGAGACGTTGTCTTCTTCCTGCCTCCGTTAATTGGTGTTGTAGCCGAACGATCGGGGGACATGAAACATGTCTGGGGGGGAGATGGTAAGAAGTGCTTCACCACTTAATTGACATGAATGAATCTTGTTGTTGAAGTGCCCTTGTCCTAATCAGTGTAAGATTGAAGAAGATGGAAATGTGGGTGTGATTATAGGAGTCATGTACATATATGGGGGTTTTGGAGAAACTGCCTTGCTGGTATGTATTCAGGTCTGTGTGTATTTCCATAGGTGTACAACCATCCATTTTCCATTGTTTATGCTGGTCCAAGTGTTTCTGGGTGTGTAATATTATCTGACTGTGTGAATATAAGAACCATGTTGATGGGACATTCTGAAGGTTCAGAATGTCCCATCAACATGATGTAATGTCAAAACAATAGTGCAGCAGTTAATATTGATGGATTATTGTCTTTTTTCTATTTGGGGGATAATCATGTTCTATGTTTTGGAACTACAGTTCCCATTATAAACAGGAAGTATAAAGTTGCCGTGGAGTCAGTGAGTTAGCTAAAGGCTTCAACTTGAGCCCCCAAGACTCAGGTAAAAGAAAAGTACTTGTATAAAAATGTAGTCAGCTAAATGTCATCAGATGATTTTTTTAAAAGCTTTTTCTAGATTACCTCAAACATATCTTTGGCATGTCTGTACTACAATTTCTTGTTACTTGTCGGCCAAAATATGCACCAATATTGATACATGTATATCTTAGGGATGTCACGATACCAAAAATGTAGTAATTTTGCAAATTTTTTTATTAATCCCTGATGATCCGCCTCAAGTTCTCACCAGAAACGCAATTTTACAAGATTACATTTGAACGCATCATGATAATGTTATCATTTACTTTTAGCCTACTACTCTTTTTACTGAATAGAGCCCTAACACACATCATAATGTAACACTTCATAATGTAACTGTAATGCAACCTCCGTTAACATAAATAAATAGATGAATGATTATGTCATTAAATGTAGCAAAATTGATATTGAAAATAAATGTAGCCATTAATTAATTGATAAAATGTGACATAAATTGAGTGACAGCCCCCTCATTTGCATATTGAAGCAGAAATGCATAAAGAAATGTAAAAAGAAATGTATAAAGAAATTTATAAAGAAAAGAATAAAGAAATAAATAAGTTTAGGGAAATAAATAAGGGATGAAATGCAAAGGGAAAATTGTGCAGAAATAAATAAATATATACATAAGTAAATGCATACATTTCAGAAAAAATATAAAATAAATAAGAAATAAAAAAAATAAAATTAATTAATTAAATAAATAAATGAATTAATATATAAACATAAACGCAAAAATGAATAAATAAATACATTTAAAAATAAATAAAAATATATACATAAATAATAAATAAATGAATACATTTAAAAATGAATAAAAATAAATACATAAACAAATAAAAAAGAAAATTAAAAAGAAGAGTAACTAAATAAGGGAATTAATACAAAGATAAATAAATAAAGAAGCAAATTAAAACAGAAATATCAATTTATGTTACATTTTATCAATTAATTTAATGGACACATTAATTTTTGTAATATTATTTTGCTACATTTAATGACATAATTATTTATCAAGTCATTTGTTTATTTATTTATTCATTTATTTTTGATTTTGGCAGGTTCTGTCCTTCATAAGCAGGACTGTGCTGCCCACCAGATGCTAACAGCTATCGTTAACTAGCTCCTGCTGATTTCAACAATGATTTGTTGTTCACAATGTAGCATTGTCAGGGAAATTTTCTATCGTCACCGGGACGCTGGGACGCCGTTAGTCTCAAGTCCTGATCCCCAGTACCTGTGGTACTGTGGAAAAATGAGTACCGTCGCATTTTCAGAATTTAGGCATCGATTCTTGTGACACCCATTGCGTCATCTGCAGTCTGATGACGGCCAATTTATAGGCCCAGCTCTACCAAATAAGTATTGAGGTTCAGTATCCTACTCTAATTAAGATTTTTCTAATAACACAGTGCCCTCTCCTCCCCTTTATGTACATCCCCTGTTGATGATAGAAGTCGATTTTCATTAGATGAAGTCCTTACAGGGATCATTGCAGATCCACCCGTGGTGATTATGAAGCTGTAAAACTGCCAAGCTGATACTTGCGTCCCCATGGAGATCTTCCAGTCCAAGTACTAAAACACTCAATAACGACTCCCAACTGTTAGCGTCGCCTCTTCAGTAAATTAATTTTTCTATTTTGTTGGCCATGTTCACTACTTCGACCATAAGACTTGTCAAGCAGGTCATGGAAGACAAAAGAATATACAGAGAAAGGTCCTTTTGTTAGTGGAGTATGCTGGAAGAAGAGATGATGATCTTATTAACACCCCAGATGTGTGAAAACAGTTTGTAGGTGAGTGTGTAGATATACGTGGTGATGTGTGATCTTGGTTTTTACACGTTTCAGCAGTGTCAATGAAATATACGCAGATACCTGAGGGGGGTGGAAGTAATTCTTCAGTGTTAACATTTATTTAAGGCTGTATTCGAAACCTCATACTATACTAGTAGTACGTACTGATTTGGCCAAAATGTAGCATGTAGTATGGAAAGCGCTGGAACGTTAAAGGCTATGGTCACAACAACAGCGGCTAAAAACGGCACATTTTTTACATTTTTCGTAGCTATTTCATCACTAAATTCACTTCTGAAAATGTTTGAGGCGAGAAAACGGTGTAGATTTAGAATATTAGCATTTTTTCCACATTAGATGGCGAATTGAACATTTGCTCCAACGTTTTCGGAGTTGAGAAGCTCCACAAACTGCCGTGGCAACTAGCTAGCGCCTGCTAGGGTTGCTACCAGCCAGCCGGGCAGTGACGCTCACAGACCGCTATGAGCTGGAGCTCTCTAGATACCGGTCTGTAGACAAGAGGCTTTTATTTCCCTGTTTAAATATCACGACACAAATGTCCATTATAAAATTAACAGGAACCTGTATTTATCTGCACTTTTTGGAGAATTGAAAAGCTCCACAATCGCCCGCGGGCGAAACTCGCTCTAGAGCCGGCCGGTGACGCTCACAGAGCGGCTACAGAGTGGCGAGGGAAGAGGTGAGGGAAAGAACTGCCGAGACCACATGACCCTTTTTAACATTGCTGTAATATCTGTAGGGAGATCAGTCCACTGTTTTGTTGCTGTAACTGAAAAAGCAGTTACAGTCTCCTCTCGCTGATGATCCTGTTTGTCTTACCTCCCTATGAGCTGTTAGAATAAATAGTTTAAGGGGTGGTGGAGCTGTTGTTTTGTAGTTTAAGTTGTATTTTTCGATAATATTACAATAGTGATATGAGTTTGTTTTTTTGTCCAGTGCTTTAGGAGCTGGTTTAAAGGCTAAAGCCTGGACTAGCATTCATCGCTTAATAGTTTCATACTGAATACTACTGAGGAACGCAGTATGCAGTATGTACTGTATACTGCATACTGTGTTCCTCAGTAGTATGTACTAGGCGGTTTCGAATACAGCCTTACACTTTTCTCTCTTCACACTTCTCTGCCAGCTGTCTCTCTGTGGTTGTGCAGTCTGAAGCTGTTAACTTCAGTCTGTCTCTGCCTCTGTAGCAGATCGGGTCTTACTGTGATGTACTGTACTCTCATTCTGTTGCTTTCCCTCTCATCTCTGTCTCAGTGCCTGCTATACACACACACAGCTAGACTTTCCTCTCAAGTGGAATTGCAAAGTCAGCGTGTACGAACCAGGAAGTGGACGGTGAACTGGGTCATTGCCCAGCTACACACACACACACACACACACACACACACACAAATACACACACACACACACACACACACATTTAATTGCTACTGCTCTGAGCTCCCAGTGTGACATTTCTTATTTTGAGTGGCTGGAAACTGCTGAGCACCCATCCAATCCCTCTATGTTGGTGTATTCGAGTAATAATCATGATCATGTCTTCATATACCAAGTTTGTTTTGAGGTTTAAAAATAAGATACTGACATGCTGGGCCTGTTTGTAGGTCTGGGAGCCCTTGACAGCAAAGACTCTGTCACCTTTTTGACTTCAGCCTATACTGACTGAGCAACATGCCGAAGTGACATGTCTGAGGATTGTAGGATATGTTTAAGGTCATACGTCAGTCACACCTTTAGCGTGGTTTGGTTCTTAAAAGTGTGATCACACCCAAACATTACTCCTGGGTTGCCTCTAACAGGCTTGTTTTGAGAGGCCAGACTGCCGAGTTGATAAAGAACAAGAAAGGCTACATAGAGTTAAAAGAAGAGTTTCTGATTTGCCCTCTTACTTATATGGATCAAATTTGTCATATGGATTTTGTATGTTAAAATGTTATTGTGGTGTTACTCACATCTGTCCATCCAGGGAGAGGGATCCCTCCTCTGTTGCTCTTCCTGAGGATTCTTCCATTTAGAGTATGTTCTCCTTGTGTTTGTATGAGTTTCCTTTGGGTGCTTCAGTTTCCTCCTACATCCCAAAACATGCAGGTTAGCTTAAAGGCTGTACTGTAGGTAAGAATCAGAAATTGCTTGTTAACAGTAACACCTGCGGCCGTTGAGTCAACGTCAGTCAGCTTCCTGTTGTTCGCACTTGTGCTCGCACTACGTAGACACGAGCGAACATCGGTCGAAAACAGTGATGCGACACACACAACATGATGACAGCTAAAACCGCAATATTCATGTCATGTTAGCTAACCTGTCCAATAGGAATTTTGCCAGGTCAGGGTCCGTTTTGATACCCAAAACCAAAAGAAGGTCCCTCCATGAATCGAAGGCCTGGCTGATGTTGATCCTAGTTTTCCCCCTCCCCGATGTCGGTAGCATTCCTGTTTTGCAATACAGGCCTCACTCTATATAACTTTGTTTTTTTGTGCTTCTGTGGAGTTTGTGTTGGAGTCTGAGTTGTGGTGGCGGCTTGTCGTTTGTTGGCGTTAGGGGACTCCATTTCTAACCGAACGTTAGCTATGGTTGCACACGTTAGCCCTGTAAGGGGAGCTGAAGAGAGTAAAGGCACTCGCGAGCGCGCATGACGTCACATCCGTTGGATTTTTCCCGGAAAAAACGACCCTCATTCTTCACATTTTAAGCAGTCTACAGGCTGATAGAGGAAACGCAGAAAGTCTCGGAAGGTCTCATTTTATAGGTTAGGTTACAACCTGTTCACACATTGGCAGTAAAAAATGCTTAAAAAATCTTAATAGGTGTAAAAACTTACATACAGTCCCTTTTTAATTGGAGACATTTAAAGCTGAAGTAGGCGAGATTGGAGCAAATATGATTAAAAAAAGTTATTTTTATAAAATGGTCGCTATATTCTGACAGTAGTACATGAAACACGTAATCTGAAAAAAAAACATGTGCCTCTGTGTCCTCCGATGTCCTCCGGTGCTCCTAACGGCATCTGCAAGATTTCACTGACCAGAGGAAAACAACCAGTCAGAGCTGATCTAGAGTCTGTCGTCCAGCTTCCGTCTATTAGACCCGGCTGTCAATCACTCGCGAACTCCAACCAAACGGTCAAACTAGGCCGCGCTGATCAAATATGAATCAATATTATGTTACGTTAATGACTATTTCTCGCCTCAAATGTTTTCAGAAACATCTTGTGGTGCACGGTTTAGCTGTAAAATTAGAAAGTTTGTGACCCGGCAGCCATGTTGAGATCTCTTGAGGGAATACCAAGCACCGCTCACATGTCCGGAGCACAGCCAATAGGAACGCTCTCTCTCTGAAATGACCTGTGATTAGTCAAAATCTCCTGTCACGCGCCAGATTTTCTAAAGCCTGAAAACAGAGCCATGAGGAGGTGCAGAAGTCCAGTTATCAAAAAATTGTTGCCTACTGAAGCTTTAAGTAACATGTAGGTGCAAATGTGGTTGTCTGCTTTATGTTTGTTGAGCCCTGTGATCGACTGGAGATCTGTTCAATGTGTACTCCACCTCTTACCCAGTGCATGCTGGGATAGGCTCAAACCTCTTAGGACCAAGCCCCCAGGGCTTTGAAGCCAATTTTCGTAGTAGCCAAACGGCGGTACTACAACTTCCTTGTCCGTCATGTGATGCCATTGGGCCCAAAAAGACTTTCTCCCATAGACTTACATTGGGAAAGAGACTTCTTAAACTCAGCGGATAATTTTTTTTGAGGTAAATCAACTTCCCAGTATGAACACTCTAATAGCCCTTATTTAAATCATTAGGTCCTAGAAGTTGTAAAATGCACTAATAGCTGAATCCAGAGTTCTTTTCCATCCTCCGTTCATGTGAATGAGACCCAGACCGAGGCTGCACCGAGGGCTGGGGGGCGGAGTTAAAGGATACGCCAGTGCGTCTGCTCTATGGGCCCAATGGATGCGGAAGATCGCCGGATGATCCGGGTAAATTTATAGTCGGAATTCGAGCTTTTTTTTGACTTCATGCGCCACCGAGCAACTTTCACAGGAATTAACGGGGCCCCGCTTCCAATGCTGTATCCAGTTTTCACTATACATCCATGGTTAGTATAGAAAATGGACTGATGTACACATAACGTACTAGTGTCCCCCATCTGTTTACTCCTGACACTGTTTAGTGAAGGTGTGATGTGGACTTTGTGCTGTAGTCAGGGAGTTCCCCAGGCTGAGAGAATGTGGCAGCTGTTTTACAGCCTGGCTCTGTGTCGTCATCAGGATCATTAGCGATAGCTACATTTAGCATACGTGGGCTGTAACTAGCACAATGCCACACTGAGCACGTTGCCATAGTTATTGTTTATTTTGTTTCTCTTTAGCTCACCAGAATGCAGAGCGTCACACACATTTCAATTACGTGAAACTGCTGCACAATGTTTCACACGTCCCATTCCCATCCAACAAATTTCTTGATAATCCCTGTTTGACAATATTGTTGCTATCTCAGCTGCCTTTGCATTTTTGTGCACGTATTATCTCCTGCATTTAGAATGACGACGCATTGTGTTTGTGGTGTAGCGAAACGTTTCCCAGACCACATCCACAAGTGGTCTGGATGACCACACTGTGTGTTTTGGCTGCAGTCCTAAGGGGAACAAAGGGATCTTTTGGGGATATTTTTTGCTGTCAAGTTACAGTCTACTGACGCAGTATATATATATCCTCACCTCTGTAATGGGTTAATTTGGGGTTTAAGGTTGGTGCTAGGATATTAGGTTTATGGCCAGTGGTCAGGAAATGAGTCACACCACTGACTGTCTGCTGAGAACAGAACATTCTAACTTTTGTCTGCTACCAAACAAACTACGTGCGAATATATTCATTCACCAGCTGAAGACAAATGTTTAGGATTCTAAATTGAAGTTATTCTTTTAAAGCTCCATCCTACCAGACCTGTCATTGTTGTGCTCTTTGAGAAGATTACTTGGTGTTGTGTAAATGTCTACTGCCCTAGTGACAACTCTCTCTGTAGGGCAGTGCTCCTCCTTTAACCTTTACCTCACTGACCTATTGTGTCCCACTGTCCCTGGTGTCCCACACATGTTGTTTTTAAACTAACTTATATTTTGGTAGATATGATATATGTTAATGCATAAAAATGCGATAGGGTAGCACATCCCATATTTCAAAACCAAGGAGGACAAAATACTAACATTTCACTTAATTGGCTCACATCACAATAGACATACGCTTACACGTTTCGGCACAGAGCCTTCTTCAGAGCTATGTTAATGCATATCAAAACTACGGCTGCAACAGTGAGCATAGATTTCCCTTTGTCCGCAAGAAAGTAGTCTTCAAAATAAAAATCCACTTTTTTCTTCACAATTTTCAAAATAATTTTATCAGAGTAATTCTCATTTTGATGAAATATATTGCCTGTTATCTAAAGCAAATCTCAGATAATCTAAAATCTGTATAAATATAGAAATAATATTATTATTTGGTAGGGATGCACCGATCCAACTTTTTCAGACCCGATACAGATACCTGGGCTTTCCTAATTTTGTAAAACAAAATGTAACAAATAAATACGTAGTTATACATTTTTATTATTATTATTATTATTATTATTATTATTATTATTATTATTATTATTATTATTTATTAAAATATGAAATCTTACACCAGCAACTTGGTAAAAAATCTTCAAAATTAACAAGAATTACAGTTCAAGTGTAAACCTTTTTTCATGCAGCAACAAATTGGTCAAAACTTAAACAGGAATTAATATTCTAGTATATCATGTATTATATAAACATAGAGTTGAATTGAATAGATCGGCTCCATTGTCACCGATATCCGATCCAGCTTTTTGAGTCAGTATCGGCCCGATATCCAATCCGGTATCGCCATCGGTGCATCCCTGTTGTTTGGCATTGGTAAACATACTGTATAAGGAGTGTGAGTAGTAGATGCATCTGTATAATTGAAATGGACTTAGGAATGGAAACCACAAATGCTGACTATTTTTTGACTTCTTGTAGTTAGAATGATAACTCAATGACACTCAATTATGCTGCATTAAAGACGGGGTGGAAAAGAATGCTTCCCACTTATTGCTCTGTGTCTGGTGTTTTTTTAATTTTTTTTCAGGAATTGAAGAAGGAATCCAAAGAGGTCAAGGAAACAAAGAATGAGACAAAAGAGGAGGCCTCTCAGCCTCCGAGGAGAGAGAAGAGTGCAGGAAACGTGGCCAACCTGGTTCAGAGGATGAGCACCATCGGCATCCCGACCGGTGGCTTCCTGCCTCAGCCACCAGCAGCTGCAAAGAGTAAGATGCTGTGGAATACTACCTGTAAATAATTGTCAGAGTTTGGTTGACCACAGTGGGACATGGTTGGCACATATTTGCACATATTATTTCACCTGCTGTGTGTGAGCTCAGGTGTCCTTTCATGCGTTCATATTTGTGTGTGGCATACCAACACCGTGTCCAGTCTTGCTCTAAGATCCTATCATGAGTATCTTTGTCTTCTCCCACCTCGCTACAGTTACTATGTTCCTATCCTTTCAGAATGACATGCTTATTGAGGATTCCCAAGTACAGAGCTCAACTTCAGGGAAAAATGCAACTGTAAACACAACAGCACTGTTAAAGCCTGCCGAAGCATTTCTGTCACCACTTTAAAGTGATATACAGTATAATATGGCAAGTGAAAGAGCATGAAATTGTATGTTGAGCTATTCTGAAACAGGTCTAACACATATATTTAAGGGATAGTTTGGGTGTTTTGAAGTGGGGTTGTATGAGGTACTTATCCATAGTCAGTGTATTACCTACAGTAATCTACTTGCATCCTTATACCATATATCTGTGACTGATCACCTTCTCAGTTGATCAGACAATGTAAATTGGTAACAAATAATTAGTGGTAAATGGGGTCCAGGTCGGTGCTAACTGTCCTGGACCAGCGTCTTGCGCTGTCCTCACACATTCACGTCCGCGCAATTTCTTCTTTGGTTGTTACATTTCCTGTGTGCAGCTCTTGCTTGTTCAGCAGGGTGTGTCACAGGATCACCTTGCAGAAAAAGTCCCAGAGGCCCTTGATTGCCCTCCCACTTCCTGGATCTGCACCTTGCTTGCTTTCTCACCTGTCCCAGTTCTCCCCCCCCCCCCCCTCACACCCTGACATTCTAGAGGAGACAGACATATGCCCGTGGCATGCACGCAGCCAAGCTCTTCCCCATTTGATAAAACACAGACTGGCACATGCACGTGAGGCCACACAACAGGTTGGTTGACTAGCTGGTGTTTTTCTGACCCGCCTCTCACAGAGCCTAAGAAGAGGCAGTGCAAGGCTCTGTTTGACTATCAGCCACAGAACGAAGATGAACTGGAGCTGAAAGTCGGAGACATCGTTGAGATCATTGAAGAGGTACTTATAATGCATGCAATGACTTGATAGATGTCCAATATATCTAACCTAAGTCACATGAAGTTCTGTTATGACTGCTTTCTTTTGGAAAGGTTAAGAAAAGCAGGAAATCGCATTTCGGGTGATATCCGCCTTGGCCTTTTTAATTGGTGACCTTTTGGTGTTTAGGATAAACAAGACAGCAGGCTTCAGTTTTTGGTGTGTAATTTGAGACACACTGGTGTAATATTACAACCACTGAATGTATTTACTGAAGATACACCAACTGTTAACGAGTTATGGCGCAGGCAAGTCAGAACAAGTAAGACAGGACTGTGAGTTAATCCTGCATGCAACAAGAAATGCTAATTACAGGTTAAAGGGAAATGTGTGTGTGTAATGGCCTTGGAACAATAACGTGTGTATTACAATGTCAAATTGTAGGGCTGTCAACGTGATAATAACTTGTATCTTTTCGCGAAGGAGGCTAAATAACGCGGCAAACTTCCGCTAAATTTTGTTTTGTTGAGGAAAAACTCTCAGGCCCATTTTCAAAGGGGTCCCTTGACCTCTGACCTCAAGATATGTGAATGTAAATGGATTCTATGGGTACCCACGAGTCTCCCCTTTACAGACATGCCCACTTTATGATGATCACATGCAGTTTGGGGCAAGTCATAGTCAAGTCAGCACACTGACACACTGACAGCTGTTGTTGCCTGTTGGGCTGCAGTTTGCCATGTTATGATTTGAGCATAGTTTTTATGCTAAATGCAGTACCTGTGAGGGTTTCTGGGCAATATTTGTCATTGTTTTGTGTTGTTAATTGATTTCCAATAATAAATATATACATACATTTGCATAAAGCAGCATATTTGCCGGCTCCCATGTTGATAAGAGTATTAAACACTTGATAAATCTCCCTTTAAGGTACATTTTGAACAGATAAAAAATGTGCGATTAATCGCGATTAAATATGTTTTATCAATTGACAGCCCTAAAAACGACAACATTTCAGTTTCTATTCTGAATTTTGTATTATTTACTTGGCAGGGTTGGTTATTGTTTTTTGTTTTTTTAAAGAGGACCTATTATGCTTTTGTGCTTTTTCTCTTTCCTTTAGTGTGTTATATAGTTTTTTTGTGCATGTAAAAAGTCTGCAAAGTTACAAAGCCCAGGCCAAAGGGAGTTACTCTTCCCCACAGAAACACTGCTCCTGAACTGCCTGAAACAGCTCGCTTGAAGTCCCGCCTTTTTCTTCCATAATGTGGTGATGTCACCAAGTAAAACATTTGCATAATACCTGCCTAGAGGCTAGTTTGGCACGCCCTCAAACAAAGCTGGTTAGAGCGGAGCTGGAGCGGAGTACGAAGAGTTTGTTTCGGTTGACCAATCACAACAGAGTGGTCCAGTTGACCAATCAGAGCAGAGCTTTTCGGGAGGGGCGGGGGAGGAGCTCAAACAGAGCTTTTCAGACCGAGGGTGAAAAGAGGTGCTGCAGCACAGCCGGTATGAGAAAAGTAAAGCATTTTTTGAACATTCAAGCATGTTAACATGTTCTTGTAGACACCCAAAATACAAGTATGAAGCTGAAAATAAGCAGAATAGGTTTAATACAGGACTGTCAATCAATTAAAATCTTAAATCACGATTAATCGCAAATTAAATGCACATTTTTTATCTGTTCAAAATGTACCTTAAAGGGAGATTTGTCAAGTATTTAATACTCTTATCAACATGGGAGTGGACAAATATGGTGCTTTATGCAAATATATGTATATATTTATTATTGGAAATCACTTAACAACACAATACAATGTGTTAAAGAAATTGTGACATTAAAACAAATTTGCGTTATCGCATTAACTTTGACAGCCCTCAAGTAAACATGTTCTAGTAGAAACCTAAAATACAAGCATACAACTGAAAATAAGCACAACAGGTCCTCTTTAATGAATAATTATATTATTTTATTATTTATCTATAGCACCTTACTGTATATGTGCAGCATAAGTGGCACCAGTGGAATTTTTGTGGAGCTGTTGAGCTACCTAAGACTTCTCTCCCTGAGGACACTCAGATTTCTTTGCATTTAAAATTACCGAAAAAAATCCCATTACCATGCCAGCTGGTTTATATTGTATAATGTCTTCCCTGTGCAGGTTGAAGAGGGCTGGTGGAACGGCGCCTTCAACGGCAAGTCAGGACTGTTTCCCTCCAACTTTGTCAAAGAGCTGGACGCCACGGGAGAGGACGGAGAGTCCAACGACACGGCAGCAGATGAGGCGGGTAAGATGGAAAACAAGCAGGGCTTCATTAATGGCAAGGTTGCAACGTAGTTGGAAAAAACATCAGAGAAGGAGTGGAGGAATGGAGCTGTTCAGGTGTTACTGCAGCCCAGCTGAAACAAGCCTCAACAAGAAGCTTGGCTGAGAGTTCAGTCTGCAGCTGGATGTTTCTAAGCCTTTTGTCTGCTGGTTATACGACTTGGAGCTACAGCAGCTCTTTAAACAGCAGGTGAAAGGGGAATAAAATGCATTTTCCAAGACAAATCATGTATCCCATAGAATATTGCAGCCGAAGGCAAAGCAGTAAGATGTGATGATCGTGGATGAATTCACCCCGTTGTATCTCCTCCGCAGATGGAAGTGGAATGGAAGGCACCACCTCCCCCACATCTCTTGGACCGGCCTCAGGGAACGGAGTCATCGCTCAGCCCAAGAAGATCCGAGGCGTCGGCTTCGGAGACATTTTCAAAGAAGGGTCAGTCAAACTAAAGGTCCGGCTGCCGAGCCCCGAAACAGAGGAGAAGAAGGAGAGAGTAAGTGGGACGCAACCTCGTAATATACACTATATGAAATGTTGTTAAAGCTGAATGTGCATATACTTAACACTACAAAATGTTGCGTACTCACTAGGGCTGGGTATCGGTTCCGAAATAACCCAGTACCAAGCAGCATCGAAACTTCTCCAGTCTAACGATACCTGCATTTGATTCTTTTTGAATCCAGATCTAGAAAAAAATTATAACATATATATATATATATATATATATATATATATATATATATATATATATATATATATATATATATATATATATATATATATATATATATATATATATATATATATATATATATATATATATATATATATATATATATATATATATATATATATATATATATATATATATATATATATATATATATATATATATATATATATATATACACCGATCAGCCATAACATTAGGACAGCATGGGCACACTGACCGGTCTGCGGCTACTCAGCTCCATACGCAACAAACTGCGATGCGCTGTGTGTTCTGACACCTTTCTATCGGAACCATTATTAACTTTTTCAGCAATTTGAGCTACAGTAGCTCTTCTATTGGATCGGACAACACGAGCCAGCCTTCGCTCCCCACGTGCATCAATGAGCCTTGGGTCTGACCCTGTCGCCGGTTAACCGGTTCCTCTTCCTTGGACCACTTTTGGTAGGTCCTGACCACTGCAGACCGGGAACATCCCACAAGAGCTGCAGTTCTGGAGATGTTCTGACCCAGTCGTCTAGCCATCACTATTTGGCCCTTGTCAAAGTCGCTCACATCCTTATGCCTGCCCATTTTTTCTGCTTCCAACACAAAGTTCAAAATGTTCACTTGCTGTCTAATATATCCCCCCCCACTGCCAGGTGCCATTGCAACGAGATAGTCAATGTTATTCACTTCACCTCTCAGTGGTCTTAATGTTATGGCTGATCGGTGTATATTATATTTGTATGATTTTGCTCGCAGCCAATCACCGCAAGCGTTCTTTGATTTAATGCGATGTGCGATTGGCCCGTTACCACAGCAGCTACAACCCGTACAGTCTGTGGTGCGATGTATTTGACGAAGTTGGCAGTTCAAAGTGCCAAGATGCCTCCAAAACGTTCGAAAGAATGGCTATATTACACACCTGATAAAAATAAATGCAGTGGTGGCATTTTACGCAATTGAATGCTTAGATTTCACATGATGGGTATCGAATGAAGTATAAAATAAAGTAATAATTAAAGTAATTAATCACACATTTTTTATCTGTTCAAAATGTACCTTAAGGGAGATTTGTCAAGTATTTATTCTCTTATCAACATGGGAGTGGGCAAATATGCTGCTTTATGCAAATGTATGTATATATTTATTGTTGGAAATCAATTAACAACACAAAACAATGACAGATATTGTCCAGAAACCCTCACAGGTACTGCATTTAGCATAAAAAAAATGCTCAAATCATAACATGGCAAACTGAAGCCCAAAAGGCAACAACAGCTGTCAGTGTGCTGACTTGACTATGACTTGCCCCAAACTGCATGTGATTATCATAAAGTGGGCATGTCTGTAAAGAAGAGACTCGTGGGTACCCATAGAACCCATTTACATTCACATATTTTGAGGTCAGAGGTCAAGGGACCCCTTTGAAAATCACCATGCCAGTTTTTTCCCACTAAAATTTAGCGCAAGTTTTGAGCAATATTCAGCATCCTTCCCGACAAGCTATGACATGTTTGGTACAAATGGATTCCTTAGGTTTACTAGTTTCATTCTTTCTAGTTTCCAGTATCTTCACTCTAGCTTTAAAACTTAGCCCGCTACAACCTAAAAATTGAATGTTGCGTTAATGCGTTAAAGAAATTAGTGGCGTTAAAATGAATTTGCGTTATTACACGTTAACTTTGACATCCCTATGATAACCAGCTTTACCTTCCAAATCGTTTGGACAACACGTTGTAGGAACAAGGTTTTTTTTTTCCAGTATAGCCCAACACCTACTAGTTCAAAAAATGAATACACTTCTGACCTTTACGTTTCCCTCCGTCGTCTCCTGCCTGAATGTATATTTGAACTGACTTTTTATGACTCACAGCAGCTCCAGTCCAGTGTGATATGATGGAGCAGCCAATCAAATGCCTTTTAAGTAGGCCTGTTGTGTCATTTTTTACACCTGTTTACTATAGAAATAATATAGTCAAAGGCATTTATAACATTGATTTTTCATTTTCACTTAATCAGTGATCTTTTTGTTGAGCTGACAACATCAGGCTATTTAATATTTCCTCATTTGTAGCCTTTCTCTTGCAGAATAAATAGATTCTTATTTAGCAGCAACTTATGCAAATCAACTGGGCTCATTTACATCTGTAGTATTGGTAAATGAAATACATGCAAAATGTTGCACTCCCAGTGACAGTAATTTGCGGCAGGCTATGTAAACATCCTCCGTAGTGTCAGTAACATCTCTTAACCTCATCTACATGATGTGTGTTATTTCTATTCTTAATGTCTGTGTTGTTTTGGAGGAAGCATCCCAGGTCAGCCTTTTTTGAGATGTCCGTTGTTTACTGCCTACACTGAAGGAACATACCGGGTTCATGTGAAGTTTCTGTTTGATATGAACACACTTGTTTTGCTGTCATCTGCACTCGTACATGACATCAAATTCAAGCAGGAAACACCATTTAAACTGACGCACAGTTTGAGATTGATAGCCGGTGTGGAAAAATTAAGTCCAAATTTTTAAATTTTTCAAAGTTTTTATTTATTTATTTAGTATTTTGAAGTTGAAATAAACACAAGGGAGGATATACTCAAGTACCTCATTCAGCCCCACCCACAAAACAGCCAAACTATCCCTTTAACATACTGCCATAGCAATTAATAACACACGGTAGGCTCACTGCTTCGTTTAAGCATGTAACCCCGTTCTGAAACTCTCCCGTTTTCCTTCTCTCTCCTCTTCACAACAGCCCTCACACTCTTTCACCACTAACACGGCTTCCTTCACTCTCCTCCACTCCTCACATGTACCGCCACATGTCGCATGCTCTCACACTCTCCTCTTCACAGCCAAAGATCTCTCCATTTGGCCTCGACCAGCCCGCATAATTCACTTACTACTCCCTCCTCTGCCCGCAGTAGTATGAAGGACATCCTGCTTGTGACAAGTTTTGACTTTTTTGGTACATTTAGCAGGTTAATGCGTTAATTTCTCTTAGTACCACAGCATAGTAGTGCTCCTTTTTATTTGTAACGTCTTTATTTCCATGTAGTCTTTTTTTTTTTGCCTGTGACTCACTAATCATCACTTCCAAGCAGAAAAGGTACAGGCCTTCTGTGTTTCACTGTTTACTTTCTCTCAGTGTCTTTCTTTCCATATCTTCTACAATCCTTAACTGCAAACCCCCCAAATTAACAGCATCATTCATACACATTTCTACTTAATAGCACGGAGTCATGATCAGACTGCTCCGCTCATTTGGTTCAGACACAAACTGTCTCACAGACGGGACTCTTCCACATATCCACTCATGTGCGATAAATCATTTCCATCTGTATGGTTTGCTTCATTTTAGCCAATCCCATCATTACCATCTGCCGCAAAGCCCGCCCATCCCAACATGACAGACACGCAGAGAGCGGACGCAGACGGCAAATCCAAAGGTAAAACACTGTAAACGTACTGAAAAGTATGCTTTGACACTTGGAAAGTGTGTTTTTACTGTCACAGTTCCTTATCAGTGTGAGGGGGGGGGAAACTGTTTGTCCTGTTTACTTCTAAAGTTGGCATGCTAGCCTTGTTAGCATTATTTGCATCTGTCATGAGTTACAGCTCCACTGTGTAGTTTGGATATCACGAAACATCATTGTAAATACTGAAAAAAACAGTTATTGGAAAAAAATTACCCTGAAGTAAGTGAATTGTTTGTGTTTGGTACCATTTTATGCACCATTTTAATGACATTTGTGCTTGTCTGTGTGCTTACATGAATAATAGATGGCTGTATACATGCACATCTAGTATGCTCTCTTTGGTTTCCTGAATTCTTGTTAAGACCCCATTGTTTCTGTTTCCTCAGCAAAAGAATACTGTAAGGTCACGTTTGCTTTTGAGGCTACAAACGAGGACGAGCTGAGCATAAAAGAGGGCGATATCATCCACATCCTGAGCAAGGTACGTTTTCACTGCTTCATGCGATCAAGTTGTGGAATCAAATGACAAAACAAAACAGCTGGGCTTACGTGAAAACAGTACAAAAGTGTGCATGTTGTCCTGCGGGCTTGTCCATAACGGCAGAACTGATTTTAAAGTCAACATTGCCTGAGCTCACATGGGACAAAGTGTTGAGTGTAATCTGTCTACCTGGCAGCTCCCACATTTCAGCAATTTCAACCAAAGATGATTTTCAAGTGCTCTTCACTCATGCCAACCTTACACCACGACGTCTCAAGCGATTTCACTGTCGCAGACATATTTCCAATGTCGGAATAAAATCACGAGAGTTTTGCTAGAGTTGCGGCGCGCTCCCGTGATCTCGATCGTTTAGTGTAAGGTGGTCATAAAACTCAGTCCAAGCTGTCTTAACACTTTTTCTCGTCTGGACATTCCGATAAAATCAAACAAGTTTCATATTATCGTAAGTTTAATGACACGAACATCGTCAACAACCAATTGGTGCGTTCTCTCCAGCACCAAACAGGAAGCAGCAAACGGGGTAGAAAGTAAACATGGAGGAAAAGGTGAAGTTGTGGAGTGAACAAGAGTGTCTCTTTGACGTGTCCTCCCATTTGTACCACGATAGAGTGGAGAAGGAAACGAGTACAAGGACATTACCATTCAAATCAACGTAGCAGGATGGTCAGGGCAGCGGCCATTTTTATGTGTACCGTTGCCAAAGCGACCGTTGTAGCGGGCTGACTTCTGCATAAACTAAACTGACTTGTGGAAAGTCTGGGACTCACCGAGATGAGGTTTTGCAGTAACGACGACTAAACGAGCATTGGAGTAACGTTACGAGGCAAATAGAAAATGTAAATGAGTCAAACTGAACAACTTCATTCACACGCTCTTGTCACAGCAGAGGAAAGCACATTGCTATCGCCAGATGAGTGACAACTTTGTTCGGCTCGTTTTCTGTAAGCACTGTGGCATTGGAGCATGGTGGAATTAGCAAACCGGCTAGCTAGCGGACAGCTGGCTGGTTAGCTCTTGGACTGGTTCCACCAGTGCTGATTGTGGAAAATGAGCTGAACAGCGGGCTGGTGGCCGGCCGCCGGGCCGAAACGGTCCCTCTGCCTGGGGACAAGCTACCTAGCTAACTAGCCAGCCAGCTGTCTCCGGGAGCTGCGTCCGTTCTCTTCTCGGCGAGCTGCGACCATGGATGTATAAAGAGAGCTGAATACAGCATTGGAGGTGGGCTCCTGTTCATTCCTATGAGAGTTCCTCAGTGGCGCATGAAGCCAAAATGACTCGACTGCCGAGAGCTAAAATACCCGGATCATCCGGCGATCTTCCGCATCTATTGGGCCCATAGAGCAGGCACACTAGCGCTTCCTTTAACTCCGCCTCCCAGCCCTCCGTCCGGGTCTCATTCACATGAACGGAGGAAGGGAAATAACTCTGGATTCAGCTATCAGTGCATTTTACAACTTTTAGGACCTAATGATTTAAATAAGGTCTATTCAGGTGTTCATACTGGGAAGTTGGTCTACCTAAAAAAAAATATCCGCTGAGTTACAGACGTCTCATTTCCTAAGTCTATGGGAAAAAGCCTTTTTGGCATCACATGACGGACACGGAAGTTGTAATTCAACCGTTTGACCACTACGAAAATTGGCTTCAAAGCCCGGCGCTCTTCCTGGGGGCTTGGCTGCAACCACACACTTTACGGCCCCATTGACGTGGGTTCTGTTGTCACCATAACAACTAACAACAATCCCCATTTTCTTTTGTACCGGTCAAATTACCACAGCAAACAGTCCAATCCTCCTATTTTATTTCTATGGTTGCATATTTCGAGGCATTTACAAATGATGTGTTTTCGTTGAAGCACTTTGTCACCTTTAATTATTTCATTTCTTATTTGTGTGTCGTCTGAATTGACTCATCGTCAGTAGCATCTTTCTGTCACACCTGTGTTTTTGTAAAGGCCAATTTAGTCGTCTCAGTCGACTGACTTAACCCAGAGAATAGGCACCGTGACCCTCCTGCAGGGTCATTCAGGAGTAAAGGATTACATGGCAACCAGCCCGCACATAGAGATACACAGACTGTGTTGGCTCAGCTCAGCTGCCTCCGGCATGCTGTCGAGGTATGATGACTCTGACTCAGAGGCAGTTCGTTCATAGAGAATGATGATGACACATTACCGTGACTCCTTCAGCTCCCCCTACCAACACTGTATTAGACCACCATCTAGTGGACACCGTTGGGAAGTGCTTGATAAATGATTGCTTCTACTTTTTCTAGTGACTTCACTTTGGACAGTGCTTGGTGAAGGTTTAGTTCTTTTCTTCTGAATCTGCTTCTTGCTACAAAATAAAGAAATGACAACCATATTAGAGAGAAAGTGACAAAGCAAAGATCACAAATTGATTACGTAAGTGTTTTTTTTTCTTCTCTTGAATCTTTACCAGGACACAGGAGAGCCCGGCTGGTGGCGAGGGGAGATCGGGGGCAGAGACGGCGTCTTCCCTGACAACTTCGTAGTCATTGTGTCTGAAGCAGAGAAAGAGGTAACATCAGAGAATGAATTAAATGAACTATTGGAAAACTGTTTGCATTACTGATTAATCATTTAGGTCATTTTTTTAAGCAGAACTACCAAACACATTCTATAGTTCAAGCTTCTTAATTCTGAGGTTTTGGTTGGTTGTAGTTTCATGACATCACTTTGGGCTCTGGGAAATTGTGATGGGCGTCTTAACCCCTTGTGCATCACTTTAAAAAAAAAAGTTGCTCTGGTATCATTAGAGCATGGGTTCTCAAGCTTTATTTAAACTTACACTCCCCTTATAGGGGAGAAGACTTTCCAAGGACCCTCTCATAATCGTAACACAATTAAGCATATGATTACTACTCTTAGATGCAATTGGAACTATTTGTATCCTAAAACCTGTCCACGTAAAGACTTCAGACCTGTTTTATAGTGATACACAGAAGCACATTTCAATTTGAATCATGTTAATTCCACTTATATACCTTTAAACAGAGGGTGATTTTATTCAAATTGCATTTAGACTCAACTTGACAGCATTTATAGCCCACATTTCAAGTAATTGATCTTAAAAACTTCCAGAAAATGAACAGTAGAAAGACATAGTCCATATAAATCCAGACTTGCTAGTCTAAAGCTGACTTTCAGTGAGTGCTTCAGCTTAAAAAATGATGAACTTATTGCTGTATGTCACAATCATATCAGAGTTTATTGTCCCAAAGCTAACGTGGGTTGCTGTAATGGACACAATATTCTTGTTTTATCGGTGCAAATGTGGTCCCCATCTGTAGATATGTACTTTATAATGATACAGCATAATTTTATAATTTATAGCAAATAATTTAAGTGCCTTAGAGGACAAAAATGTATGTCAAAATTTTTTTTCGACTTTTTACCGTCCTGATCATAACTACCAAATATTCATTCATTTTTAGAATTTTAACCCTTTAAATGCCAGTTTGTTCACATAATGCCACTGTTGTTTTTTATGAAAAAAACAACAACATAAAATTGTATTATTTTCTGTGTACTAAATACTAGTCCTTTTTTCACAGTCTGGTATACTGTATTTCCATGATTAGCAACAACATTGATTTTGATGCATTTTTAATTTGTGTGCAGTGTCAGAGTTAAAAAGAAAACTCCCACTTGTTACCTTTCCTAACATTTCTATAAACATACTATATATTAATATTACTCTCCACTTTCACTGGGTTATATTTTTAACCAACATCGGTCCTGATCACAACTACCAAATATTCATTTATGTTTAGAAATGCAACCCTTAATATGCCAGTTTGTTTACATAATGTTGTTTTTTATGGGAAAAAAACCCCACACAATTTTATTATTTTCTGGGTTTGTTTTCATAGTGTGGAATTTAAATTTTTTTGTGCAGTGCCAAAAAAAACTCCCACCTGTTACCTTTCCTTAACGTCTATAAAATTACTGTATATTATTCTTTCACTGAGTTATGACCATAACTACCAAATATTCATTAATTGTCAGATTTTGAACCTGTCAAATGTCAGTTTGTTTACATGATACACAGAAATTTAATTATTTTTTTTATACTAAATGCCAGGGGTGATTTTATTTTCTTATTCGACTGTATTATTTCCCAGTGTGGTATACTGAATGTCCATGATTGGTAACAGCATTGATTTTGATGCATTTTTTATTTTTGTGCAGTGTCAGAGTTAAAAAGAAAACTCCCACTTGTTACCTTTCCTGAAACTTCTATAAAAATACTATATATAAATATTACTCTCCACTTTCACTGAGTTATATTTTTAACCAACATCGGTCCTGATCACAACTACCAAATATTCATTAATTGTCAGATTTTGAACCTGTCAAGTGTAACTTTGTTTACATAATACACACAAATGTAATCATTTTCTGTATACTAAATGCCAGGGGTGATTTCTTTTATTATTGGACTGTATTATTTAACAGTGTGGGATATGTCAGTGATTAGCAACAACATTGATTTTGGTGCATTTTTATTATTTGTGCTGGAAACGTGCAGGAAAAGAACGGTTACCAATAGGGCAAACATGAGAAAATGTCTCAATCTGGTGGGAAATAGTAAAAACTACAATTTTTTAAGCCAGGGCTCTAGATTGAAAGCCTGATAAAATAGAATGCATTTATGTTGTAACAGCCATGATTCATGATTGAATATTGTGGTTTTAATGGGGACATTTTTGTCCTTAAGGGTCTGAGTGTATTTTGGCTACACAGTTTATTAGAGACTTATTATAAGAGCTGAGGTTGAACTTCCAAAACAACACACCCTCCATAGAATGTATGCCATATGCATTAGCACACATAAAATAATTGAAGAATTCAAAATTAAAAGCCAAAATGTTCCCTATTGATGCACAGGGGTTCAACTATTTTCTGACATTTTACAGATCAAATGCTTCGATGATAATGCCACTAATTGCAGCCCTTAAATGAACAGTTATCCTCTTTTTTGTATTGCACAAAAATGGGTGAAATTTGCCTTTTAAAGTCGCCCTCCACTCAAAAATGTGTTTTGCTTATTGTCACTTCACTTACACTCATACATGTCGAGTGGAGGATGAGACCATAATTAATCCATTCCTAACACTGCTTATTTTATCACACGTCTGACATATGGCGTGCTATACCTTACATCATCTAATTAATACGAGGGAGCAGTAAAGCACAGCTTATGTTTTCCACATCACACATGCAGAAATCCTGTTTCTTATAAAGGCTTTTCCACACTGGGTAGTAATGCCTCTTCATAATCAGCCAGATGCCTTTTAGCTCAGATCTAACAAGTCTCCTCCAGGCATCTTTAATGATCAGTGAACCAGCTTTTGAAAAGCAGCTTCTGGTCATGTTAATGTGTGTTGAGCAGACTGTGTATGTGGTCTATGTGTCTGTTCTGTATGAAGTCTAACTGAAATCATTACTTAATTACATTCCGTGTCCTTATCTTCATATTGCAGACTCCCACGTCGAGAGGGTCGTTGAGATCATCTCCTAAGCAGGAGTCAGAAGAGGTAAGCTGGCAGTGTCACTCATAGGATGTTAGTTCTCCCATTCTGCTCTGGATAGAGCATGTTTTGATCACACACTTTGACGGTGCATCATCCGTGAAGTTCCCCCTTAAAGGGATAGTTTGGGTTTTTTGAAGTGGGGTTGTGGGAGGTACTTAAGGGTTGGGCCGCTGTAAAAACTAGCAAACCAGTTACGTATTGCTGTCAAAGTTAACGCGATAATAATAACGCAAATTAATTTTAATGTCACTAATTTCTTTTATGCATTAACGCAACTTGTGATTTTTAGGTTGTAGCAGGCTTAAAGCTAGAGTGAAGATACTGGTATCATATGAAACTAGAACACCTAAAGAATCTATTGGTACCAACCATGTCGTGCTACCTTGTCGCTCAGGAGGCTAAATAACGCTCCAAACGTACGCTAAATTTTGGCGACAAACAAATAACGTAACTCGCTGCGGAGCCCCGTCACTTCACAAGACACGGGAAACCTCTGTTGGTCTGGAGGAGCTGCAGCATTTCTTTCTGCAAAAACGTCCACTGCACATTCACTAGATATTCTCAGAGCTAAACTAACTCTTCTGCAGTGTGCGCGCGTGCACGTGGAGTTGGAGCGAGCCGAACGGGTGAGAACAAGCGCGGTGTACAAGCAGTCAGCAGGAGCAGCGCGTACCCACACGCGAGCGCGCATGGGATTCCGACCCGTTAAGATTTATGCGCGTGATAAGTTACAAATAGTCCCTTTAATGTTGGTTAACGGTCAAACGGTTAATTATTAACATCCCTAATATTTAATACTCTTATCAACATGGGAGTGCACAAATTTGCTGCTTTATGCAAATGCGTGTATATATTTATTATTGGAAATCAATTAACAACACAAAACAATAACAAATATTGTCCAGAAACCCTCATAGGCACTGCATTTAGCATAAACAAATATGATCAAATCATAACATGGCAAACTGCAGCCTAACAGGCAACAACAGCTGTCAGTGTGTCAGTGTGCTGACTTGACTATGACTTGCCCCAAACTGCATGTGATTATCATAAAGTGGGCATGTCTGTAAACGGGAGACTCGTGGGTACCCATAGAACCCATTTTCATTCACATGTCTTGAGGTTAGAGGTCAAGGGACCCCTTTGGAAATGGCCATGCCAGTTTTTACTCGCCAAAATTTTGCGTAACTTTGGAGCGTTATTTAACCTCCTTAGAGACAAGCTAGTATGACATGGTTGGTGAAATGGATTCATTAAGTTTTCTAGTTTCATGATGATACAAGGATCTTCACTTCTCTAGCTTTAAAAGTGAGCCCACTACAATCTAAAAATCACAAGTTGCGTTAATGCGTTAAAGAAATTAGTTGCGTTAAAACGAATTTGCATTATCATGTTAACTTTGACAGCCCTAGTTATTACCGATTGAAACAAAGTATTCCCTGTCTTTCAAATAGGATTCAAACCAGTTTAGCACTGTGCTGGAAAGTCCAGTTTGACAAGTCTGTACAGCAATGTGTTGTCATCGACCATGTTGAATGCAGCACTGACCTTTAATAATAACTAGTGGATGTCCTTCGCGACCCTAGCAAAAGCAGTTTCAGTGCTGTGGTCGATATCCTGACTGGAAGATGTCAGAATAGTTGTTTAGGGGCCAAGAAGGTTCAGCTATTGAAAAGCAGCCTTTTCAACCTTTTACTTCAACTGAAAAGGTTAACAGAGACATTCCCCTGTCATTGGGTATGGCAACTCGCATGAAAAAGACCACAAAGCAAAAGCAGCTGACTTACTGGAAGTGTCTGAACTTCCTCTGCTCTTAAAGTCTAGACTTTCATTTTCTGTTGCCATGTTGCCTGACTGATGAAATCTCTCTCTACAAATGATCTAAACGATAAAAACGCACGTTGTCATTATTGAATTATCGGTAACACTTCTACACACTAATACCCATCATTTATAAATGCTAAATTGATAGTTCATTAAACTTAGTTAATAATTATTTAACTGTTTACAACCAATGAAATGATTACCATTTCATTGTTGTAATGTTGCAGCTGGTAAAGTTGCTCATTTTAACTACTTAATATGCGTAATAATGATATACTACTTAATAATACACAACAGTTTATTAGTTGATTTTTATTTAGTATTAAGTACAAAATGTTCTGGTTACTGTGAAAACCTGCAACAAAGACTGGGAAAACTGCTGGAAGGAATGTGTTTCAGTGAATAAATTAATTTACTTTGCAAGTAATTCTGGGGTTCCAATTTTCTTTCATATCCTTAGTACTTTCTTGCCAGTATGGACGTGAAGTAGGTCTTAAATAGCATTCATAGTGGTCTTAAATGGACGTGAAACAGGTCTTAAATTGCATTCATAATGGTCTTAAAAAGGTCTTAAAAAGTCTTAAATTTCACTTGTTGAAACCTGCAGATACCCTGTGATAATTAATATTGTTTACTAATAATTAGTAATGCTATAATTTATGTTGTTTTATCATTAGTTTTTGTAACATGAAATAATTAGTTTATAAATTCTATTCTGTATTATTGCTGATAAGAGACAATAACAATTACATTCTGATTACATTGGTAAAGTATTTATTAACAGTTCATTCTTGCACACATAACATTTTATATATACTATATGAAGTATTAACGATTTCCAAATGATTTGTAAACCTTTAAATCGTTTGTAAAACAGCTATAAACATTTTATAGATAGATGGACCAGAAACCAATTATTAACCATTGACAAAGTATTAGCTGTCTATCTAAATATTGTGTATAGATGGTTTACAAACCAATTATTAACCATTAACAAAGAGATAAAAGATGTCACTCACACTGACCTATGTTTTCCTCTCTCACCCTCTCTCCCTGTCAGAAGCCGAAGAAGCCACCTCCGCCATCAAAACATATAGGTAAGTAACACTTCACACCCCTCCACCTCATTAAGTGCAATCGACTCAGTGGTAAGTGTGATGAAATGGTGCTACTTGATGTGTCTTGCAGTGGAACACACTGGTTCTCCAACAAAAGCCCACTAAACCCTCCTAAGAACCGCGTTCCCGACCGACTTTACTGTTTTTCACAGGCTGTAGCGGGATCAGTTTTAGAGCTAGAGTGAAGCTATCATATTAAACTAGATTGGTATTGGTGCCATACTAGCTTGTTGGGAGGGAGGCTAAATAATGCTCCAATGTTAGGCTAAATTTTGGCGAGAAAAAAACTGGCATGGCTATTTTCAAAGGGGTCCCTTGACCTCTGACCTCAAGAGATGTAGAGGGTTCTATGGGTACCCACGAGTCTCCCCTTTAAAGACATGTCCACTTTATGATAATCACATGCAGTTTGGGGCAAAAACATGCAGTTTTTTGCATGTAGTATAAATGTGTTATTTTCACCTATTCTAATAATAGTTTCTGCATACTGGGGTCCCTAAACAGTCTTCAAATTGCATAGCTTGGGTATCACTGTAAAGCTGAGACTCTTGTGGATCCAATGAGCCCACTTGTATTCATGTGTGATGATGTTAGACCCCATAGCAGCCATTTCATTGTAGTGAGACTATTTTTTTAAACTTGACCTCACTGTATAAAATGACCTGTGGTGACCTCTAGGATAATCACAGCCTCATGAAACTTTACAGCCACAAACTAGAGACCTAGAGCATTCAGAGGATGGATGGCATTCCTAGGTATATTGATAATAAGGGGGTTTCTGAGCAGTATCCAAGACAGAAGTGCTCGCCATCCAATTGTCGAAAAATGAAATTCTTGCAGAAATCTCCAAATGTCAAAAGTTTTTGATACCAAATCACAGCATGGCTTTTTCTATGGTGTTCCTCAAGGTCTTGGTGTCTTAATGTGGTATTTGGAGGGATTATTGATCATTTGTATTAATTCTTGAGTGGTAAAAAATTGTTAAATTTAGCACCAAATCTGTGTAACAAATGGTATCGACCCCAAAATTGCTACAACAACTTATGAGACATAATAGAGCATGGGGATGACCATCATACACTTCTATCATAATGTTCTAAACCCTTATACACTTTTACAATTTATTTTAATTAATTGGTTAATTAATTAGTAAATGTTTATTTATCATTTATGACTAGAACAAGTTGACACACAGTACTGAGCTGCATCTCAAATTCATCTTCAGGTTCCCAGCTTTCAGATGATGTACACCACTTCTCTACAGACATCTACAGATCTGCTATCTCCCCCTAAAGACCCCCTGTCCCCCCTAAAAAAGACAAAAACAGGTCTATTGTGGGTCTCAGAGGGATGCATGCGCTTCATATCAGCACTACAATTTGCAAAATGCACACTTGCATCATTGTGTTCCTGTTTGCACAGGAAGTAACATTCATAATCTTCTACCGCTGCATTTGTGATGCAGTTTGGTGTGTCTGTTTCTGAGAAATCAGTGAACATGACTTCCTGTCTGTGTCGAGATTCTTTTCAATAAGTGTGCACGTCTCACACAAGCAAAAGTGTAAATGAGCGCATGTAGCCATACGTGCACAGTACAGTCTGTGCCATGATAAGAGATGAACATTGAGTCTATGTGTATGGAACTGTCTCTCAGTGCCTGCTAGTGTGTGTGTGTGTGTGTGTGTGTTCATGTGTGTGCTTCGGAGAGCAGTGGTTTTCTTTGTGGGATTGCACTTGTGAAGACGAGGTGACATTCTTTGGACCATGTTTCGTTTTTCAGCCCTCAAGCCGGACGTTCCCAGCGCCGACAAGAAGCCTCATCCCACCAGGCCAGAGGACAGAGGTAGGACTCTTCATCTTTCATCTTCCCCCTCCTCATCTCATTTTATCCTCTCATTGTTCACACCCTACACATTCAAAGATCAGTCTTACTGCTAAGAATCTTGGTGTCATCTTGGACCGGTATATGACTTTTTACCATCATGTCACTAACCCTTGTCCAGTCCCGTTTTCTCCAGCTAAGAAACATTGCAAAAATCAGATGCATCTTGTCCTCCATGGATCTTGAACTATTATTTCACACGTTCATATTCTCCCGTCTAGACTATTGTAATTCCCTCTACACCTGCCTCAGTCAAACTGCTTTAAATCGCATAAGCCAACTCAAATCTCAAATCAAATTCCACTCATTATTTCATCAGCGCTGTCTCACCATCACGTCCCCCACCTCCAGAGCTCAGAGGAGAGGACCAGACACTCGTGGTCAGCTGTGAAGCAACGTAGCTGTTGAAATTATCATCATCATGGGTTGTAGAAATCCAAGATTACATCATATAGCATTAAAGAATGGCAGAACAGATAGTTTTAACAACATCTTCTAAAAGTGTGCATATATCACCAAGTATGATTTTAGTTTTCATAAAGTTGTTGTGTGATAAATCGCTGCAGTGAACATGACATGACTTATTAATTTATTTATGGTTTATTAGATAGGGACAGATACAGTATACATTGACATGAAAACCGCTATCCGATGCAACTATCAGACTGTCTCCAGTGCACCACCGTGGTGCGCCACACGCACTCTGCTGCCTCCAATCACCTCCACCCGTAAATGAGCAAAGTACGGAAATAAAGCCAGTGACAGCTCTCGCACAATCGTTACTATCCACATCCTCATTATCATTATCAGTCCTAATCATAATGCAGGCCAAGTTCGCCATGAAAACTTAAATAAATAAATAAATTGTGTTCACCTATCAAACTTCTTTTTTCAAATGAAGGGGATATTTCTGATTGTCACGATCATTTTGACAAGTTGTGAATCGTTCAGTGTGATTGCTGTAAACATATAAACACTGCGGTGACACTCGTATCATGCTGCGTGGTGGATGTACAGGCACTGCGAGGACTAAATGACTGAAAGAATTAGGGGGGAACGAGTGTTCAGGGACCACCTCACCCACAAGCACCTCGATCTCTGTGTCAGAAAAAAACTTATTGGTCTTCCTCTAAGTCAAGTCAAATCAATTTTATCTGTATAGCCCAAAATCACAAATCACAAATTTGCCTCAGGGGGCTTCACAATCTGTACAGGATACGACACCCTCTGTCCTTTACAGTACGACCCTCTCATCGGATAAGGAAAAACTTAACCAAAAAAAAAACCTTTTTAACAGGGAAAAAAAATGAAAGAAACCTCAGGAAGAGCAACAGAGGAGGGATCCCCCTTCCAGGATGGACAGACGTGCAATAGATGTCGTGTGTACAGAGTAACAACATAATGAAAATACAACATAGACAATCCATATGACAAAAAACAATGCATATGTTTTTTGGTGGATCCAGGAGGATGTCAAGCAGCTTCCCGGCGTCGCCAAACAGATAGAGCCAGAGCAACACGACCTCCTCTCGACGCCAAACAGATAGAGGCCGAGCAACACAATCTCCTCTCCATGCCAGATAGGTAGAGCCAGAACAACATGACCTCCTCTCCATGCCAACCAGATAGAGCCCGAGCAACACAACCTCCTCTCCATGCCAGATAGGTTAGAGCCAGAGCAACACGACCACCTCTCCACGCCAGATAGATAGAGCCAGAGCAACACGACCACCTCTCCATGCCGATTAGATATAGCCAGAGCCAGAGCAACACGACCACCTCTCCATTCCGAATAGATAGAGCCAGAGCAACACAACCTCCTCTCCACCATGGAACCTAGAGAGAAGACCATATTTTTGTTTTTAAGTCACAGTTGCTTAGTAATGTAAACGTATGTTACCCATGCCAATAAGCCCCCTTGGAATGAAATAAGTTGTTAGAGAGGCTAAATCTCCTGGAGAACGGAGGTCCAGGTCTGTCACGGTAGTTGCCGTGATTCACCGTAAAGATCCACTGATCAGCAGGCTCATAACTAGGCAGAAACATTCATGGGGTGCTTTGCATTGACCATTTATGGTTGAATGTGGGCGTGTAGAGGGCGGACTAGGAGGCTGATCCTCGTGCGCACATTTCCAGGTGGACTGTGATTTATAAAAGGAGCATTGCCTGCAGGTGTACGTACGCACAGTTCTATAAGTCTGATTTTTTTTTTTTTTTTTTTGGCGCGCGCCATTTTCGGCTTTTGTGCGCATGTACATTTTTAGTGTGAATCCTACGCACTGTTTTATAAATGAGACCCCAGATTTGTATGACTGAGTTCTTCCACAAAGAATCACACAAAAGACAATACAAAAAACAATTTAAATCTTGTGTTTACCAGAGATGTGCTCATAAGTTTTTTTTTATTTTTTTTAAATAAGTCATTCATTCTGAAAAATGCATGAAAATCAACTAATCGACTAAAGAAATTTTCGTTGACTTAGACCAATATGACCGATTAATCGACTAAGAGTGGGCAGCCCTAAAATATTTCCCTCTGAAATGTAGTGTAAAGTAGTACCATAAACAAGAAATCCTCAAGTAAAGTACAAGTACCTCAAAACTGTACCTAAGTGCAATAGTTGAGTGAATGTCCTTTGTCTTTCAAACGCCCATGTCTATGATGCATTAGAAACATACTTATGTGTAATAATCTGCTTATAGCACTATATAATCATCAATGCTCTATAACAATAATCATAACAAATTGTAAAGCACTTTATAATGACTTATAAGGTCAAGTATCATAATACTTGATAATTTCTGGACTTTTTTTTTTTGCAAGGATCATAGCGTATTATAATTCCCTAAATTGTAACACATTATAATCTTTTTATAATGCACGATAATCACCGTTATAATGCATTGTAATGTGATTAAAGGTTTCTAAAAAATAGTCATTGTTTGCTTTAAGTAAAGTAAAAATGTATTTGAGAACGTTTTGTGCGTTGTTCTCGCATAGCTTTAATGATAAAAAACATAAATAATAATAAACTTATAAACAGTGATTATAATGTGATTTTAATGTATTACAACTATGGGAATTATAATACACTATGAAGTCAGTGAGTGACCAGCAGTTATGAAGTGTTATGATACTTGACCTGATAAGTCTTTTTAAAATGCTTTATAATGTGATCATATAATTATAATTATTATAATTATGATTATTGTCATAATATGTTATGAATATTTATGAGTGCTTATAACTATAATTTTACATTGCTAAAAGCCGATTATAACACATTAGAAGTGTGTTTATTATGCATTGTAGACATGGGCGTCATAGAAAGTGCTACCGTACTTTTCCACCCGTTTGTTTCCCTCAGTGGCGTCTTTCTGCACTCTTTCTTTCAGTCTATTCATCCGTCTCCGAGCTTCAGCCTTCATCTTCCGTAGCTCATGCTGCTCTCCCTCCAGGTATACTCAGTGTGAGAATAGTCTCTTACGCAAGACACTGTTGCATTTGCACTCTTCCTCTTTGCGTTGTGTGTGACTCTAGTAATGCTCCTTTGAGAGCTGAATTGCAGTGCATTCAGGGCTGTGGTATCATTGCAGCAATGTGAGTTTGAAATGCAGAAAGCACAAATAACATTGCAATTTAAAGTAGGCTCACAAGCAGCATAAAAGCTGACCTTTTATGCTAATTTTCAGGTGCATAAGTGTATTTAGGGTTTCTTGTGTATTTCTCCATGGATTGAGTGTTTCGATACTTTCACAGTATTTATATATCACTTAAACCTGCTTAATATATAAAAGACATGAAAATCTCACTTTTTACAATATGGGACCTTTAATCTTCAAAAAACGCTTTACGTTTCTCATACGGGCTGAAACGCTCGGTTTGAGATCCTGCCCCCCTCCTCCCAAATAGCCAAGTCCGCTTTGATTGATCAACTGGTCCTCCCTGTTGTGATTGGTCATTGTAACCAAACTCTTCGGACTCCACTCCAGCTCCGCTCTAACTAGCTTTGTTTGAGGGCATGCCAAACTAGCTGCTAGGCAGGTATATGGGAAAGGGGTTACTTGGTGACATCACCATGTTATGGAAGGCAGGACTTCAAGCAAGACGTTTCAGGAGTAGTGTTTCTGTGGGGGAGAGTAACTCCCTTTGGCGTGGACTTTGTAACTTTGCAGACCTTTTACATGCACCAAAATCTATACAACACACTAAAGGAAAGGGAAAAAGCACAAAAGTATAATAGGTCCTCTTTAAGACAAGTTTGAAAAGACAGAATTCCACATTTATTTTCTACCAGTATATTTCTGGGACAAGTTTGTATTTACCAAAACTCAGTTCCTTGTCATTGTTTCTTTGTCTTTTGCCTTCTGTCTTTCTCTGTGTTTTCCTCCTTTACTTTTCTCTGAGCTCCGTAGAGTGAACGCTACTTCTATTTTTTGATTAGATTCATATTTTTTGATCTACTCAATTTGAGTAATTGAATAAAAGGATAAGATGTTAAAGTGACATTTTTTACACGGTATGTTCAAATCTAAGGTTGAACACCAGCATAGACTGAACTGATTTAAATTGATGAAAGTACCGACATCCCACGATACAAAATATTACCCCCCCCCCACTTTAAATCTCATAGAAATAGAAATAAATAGATTTTCCCCATGTAAAGGGACAGTGTGTAGGATTTGGTGGCATCTCGAGGTGTGGTTGCAGATTGCAACCAACTGAATATCCCTCCGCTCACTCCTTCCTTTCCAAGACTGCGGTAACGTGAACTGCCTAGTGCAAAACTGTGGCGCCATTCGCTCACTCAGAGACCATCCTTACCCTAATAACACTACTTTAGGAGCAACGGACGTCAGACGGCAGCTGATGGTACCACGGTTTTGCATTCTGCGCCTCACGTTACCGCAGTTTCACAATGTAAAACATGAAAAGTCTCTCTCTAGAGCCGGTGTTTGGTTTGTCCATTCTGGGCTACTGTAGAAACATGGCGGAGCAACATGGAGGACTCCGTGAAGAGGACCCGCTCTCTATGTAGATATAAACGTCTCATTCTAAGCTAACAAAAACACAACAATTCTTAGTTTCAGGTGATGAAGAGAAGATAAGATAAGATAAGATATTCCTTTATCTTATCTTAATCACCTGAAATATTAATTAATTATACACTCATGAAAACATAGTTATTAATATTATATTACATTTCTGCTAATAGATCCCACTAAATGTTAAACACTAGCCCTTTAATCAACCAGTTCATTTCTGTTGTGGTCGTTCTGTGATTGCAGGAAGCTTTGAGACCTGAGGTCAGTTGATTTTAGTAAACATATCACATGTTGAGGCGAGCTCTGTCAAGTCATTCTTGGTGTGGAGACAGATGTGCTGTCAGTGCCGTTCTATCTTACTGTACCGCAGACAGGAAATGAGCTCCCAGTAGGTGTGTGTGTGTTTGGGTGTCAAGAATTTGTCTATACTGCTGTGTCGGTGTCACATATTTGGCAGAATATGAATTTCAAACCTAATTTATTGTCTGCTTTGAATTCCGTTTGACTATCAACTGTTTTTAATCAATATCAAAACTGATTAATAATCATAGTAGTAACACTTTATCATAGCCATCATATATAAATGGTGAATTGATAGTTAATTAAACTTATTTAATAGTTATTTTACTGTTAACAAACAATTAAATGATAATTAATAATGTTTACTAATTATTAGTTATGCTATGATTTATGCTATTTTAACAGTTTATTGTTGCACACATTATAACATTATATATATACATTTATAATGATTAAGATATTATTTGTAAACCTTAAATAAATTGTTTATAAAACATAAATAAACATTACATAGACAGATATTTGTAACACTTTGTTAACGGTTAATAACTGGTTTGTAAACATCTATAAACATTATTTGGATGGCTATTACAAAGTTGCAACTGGCAATTGTAATACCTCGTTAAATGATTAATAAATTCATTATAAAGCCTCTATAAACATTTAGATAGATAGCTAATACGTTGTCAATGGTTGATAAATGGTTTCTGGTCCATTTATCTAGTAATATTTATAGATGTTTTACAGATTATTTCTGAAAGGTTTACAAATAATTTGGTAATCACTAACAGGTACTTAATATATTATATAAAATGTTATAATGTGTATCAACTGTCAATAAATAGTTTACTAATGTAATCAGAATGTAATTGTTATCGTCTTTTATCAGCTATGATACAGTTTATAAACTAATTATATCATGTTACTCAAACAAATGATAAAATAACAGAAGTCATAGCATTACTAACAATTAACATTATTAATTATCATGTCATTGTTTACAGTAAAATAACTATTAACTAAGTTTGATTAACTATCAATTAACTATTTGCAAATGATGGTTATTATAAAGTGTTCATTAATATATAGTTTTGAAATGATGGGTAAAAAAATGTCAGTAATGGCACAACATATAAACAAACATTTAAGACAAATATATCCCTGTAGAAACAATAATTCTATGATGATTATGAAATAACAATAAAACATAATTTAATTAGCCAATACAAAGATGAGTGAATTAAAACAAAGGCAAAACAAGGCAAATACTGTGAGGTTGTTTTCTCTGATCTCACGCGATAGCATGACTCCAACAGTTGGGTTATTCTGACTTGTTACTGACTAAATCTGTCATGTGATTATAGAATTCCTTCTTTTTTAGCTTTAATTTTCAGAAGAGATTTTAAGAACATTCAGCAACCTTGAGTTTCCTAGTTACATTTGTCATTAACAGCAGAAAAAAACAATCTTCTCTCTCCCTCAGCCACCTCCTAACATGTGGTTTAGCCCTGTAGCTATGAATCCTCAGTGCCAGCGAAGCTTATTACTCGTGATTTTTATGTTATGTCACTTTCAACTTGATGTCAGTTAGCATAACTCAGTTTATCCCCACATATTGAACAAGTACATGCTAAGCCTCCCTCCCAGATGCAAATTAGATCATGGAGCATTTAGAGCATGAAAAGTCATGTAGATGTGATTTGACAGATGTGAGCTGCATCAAGATCAATTCAGCCAACTTCTTTCTTTCTTGAATATACTGTAGGTTGAACTGATGTGTTCTGGACGTCAAAAACGCCATCAGTTAGTGAGTTCAATTACTAGGGCTGTCAATCAATTAAAATATTGAATCGCGATTAATCACATGATTGATATGATGATGATGATTGTTAATCGAGATTAATGGCAAATTAATAACACATTGTTTTATCTGTTCAAAATGTACCTTAAAGGCAGATTTGTCAAGTATTTAATACTCTTATCACCATGAGAGTGGGCAAATATGCTGCTTTATGCAAATGTATTTATATATTTATTATTGGAAATCAATTCACAACATAAAACAATGACAAAATATTGTCCAGAAACCCTCACAGGTACTGCATTTAGCATAAAAAACATGCTCAAATCATGTGCTGACTTGACTATGACTTGCTCCAAACTGAATGTGATTATCATAAAGTGGACATGTCTGTGGTTACCCATAGAACCAATTTTCATTCACATATACTGAGGTCAGAGGTCAAGGGACCCCTTTGAAAATGGCCATGACAGTTTTTTGTCATGGCCACTAGTATGACATGGTTGGTACCAATGAATTCCTCAGGTTTTCTAGGTTTTCAGAAATTAGTGTCGTAAATCGAATTTGCGTTAACACGTTATCATGTCAGAAATCTGAAACACTGTGTCGTTTTAAGTGAAGCAGACCTCAAAATAGAAAAATATTGACAGTCATTTGCTGTGATTCCCATCTTGATTTCCTCCAGTCAGTCACGGACAACAATTTTATGTGATTTAGTGGAGGCACCATGGTAGTTGCTCTTAGTGAGACAATCACACGCTCAAGTGATAAAATATTATTATTATTACAGTGATAGAAAAGCAGTTAAATTGATTTCTCAATTGCTGTTTTTCTTTCTTTTTCCTTCTATGTCACACTTAACTGTGTTTAACGGCCATTCCACAGAAATAATGAATAGTATGATTTGCTGTGCAACTAGTTGGGAGTTTTATTTCATAGACAACAATCATCAACCCTCTTCCCTAATAACTATTTATATTCTAGTCTCCCCTATGAGAGAGAGGGAGGTGGTGGTGGGGTGGAGAGACCACATCCACACTAAACCGGCTCAGTCTGAAAACCTATTTCTATAATGATGACATAAGCCTGCTTTGACCACTCACTTTAATAGTAAATATATACTATCACACAACACAGCCATTGCACTAGTTAAAGGCAGGGTTGACGATGTTATCCAGTAGACACTATTTGTTAAATTGGTTGAAATGGTCTTTACACCCCGACAGCGATCCATTACTGATGAGCTCTGAAAAAGGACCTGAAAAGAGCCGTCATCTGTAGCTGCTGTAATCCTGTAAAAAAGTCTCCCAATCACTGCCTCGAGGTCTGCTTGGAAAGAACTAATCGGATGCCTACCTATACAGAGAATAACCTTAACAGCCCACTTTAAGTGAGCCGGAGTTGTTGCTAGCTTCGGGTAGAGGTGTAAGAAAATATCGAAAAAATCAAATATTGTGATATTATGTTTTTTGATACTGTATTGATTCTCAAAAACACTATCGATTTTTTTCCAACTGTTCTGATTCCATAAAAAAAATTTAAAAAATACTTTTTTTTTTTACTGCAATTTTATGCATATGTCGGTGAATTCTTTATACTATGACAGCTTTCTAAAATTTAGATTTAAAAAATCGCAATATATCGCGTCGTTTACTGTATCATACAGTACAATACATCGCAATATATTGAATCCTAACCCCTGTATCATGTTACGTGTTGTATCGCCAGATTCTTGCCAATACACAGCCCAAGCTTTGGGACTAGCCCCCTTCACTTGAATCAAGGCAGGCAAGACATGGAAGGAGGCGGGCAAGACACGGAAACTTAGCTTGGGTCTTGAGGAGTTGTAGCATTTATTCGCCGACAAATATATTGTACACACACTGCGCTGCTACGTTCACATCTATAACGTTACTGATAACTTCGTACTCACCATCACACACGGTCTGTCAGACACTCGCTAACGTTACGCCGGGCTGACACACAGCTGATAACCTCGCAGCTAAACTAAATGATGCGGTGGTGACTTTTACTGGGAAAGTTGCCGCATGTGTCAACGGCAATATACGCAGCAGCGTGGCTGCTACAGTAACTCTCCCAGACGGGTGAACCGGGGACTCAGTTGTCTGTTTTGCACATACACTGCAGCTGGTGATAAATGATGGATTTAACCTGTTTGTGCATCGGTATATCGTTGCAATTGGGCGGCTTGTTAGGCACTACAACCACAGCACCCCTGTATGAAACACACTAGTCTTGTCGGTTAACAAATGTCGGCTATCGGTCAGAAAAAAAAAAATCTAAATTAGCATCCTTAGTACTGACTGATGACTATAAGTTCAGCTGTGGACAGACTTTATCGGCAGGCGAGCTTGTTGAACATGAATTTGTCCTGGTCGTTTCAGCTCTGCACAAAAACAAATTGAGTTTTTGTGACTCGGACTTAAAAGGATTTGCCTCAGGTTCTGTGGTAATTGCTAAGTTGAGTTCAGGAAGATGAAATTGAGTCAGTTTGGATGTTTTCTCCTCTCTTCCACTTTGTTTCTTTTATCAGAAATACTTTATTGATCCCCGGGGAGAAATGTCATCCAAATTTAGTCCATCTTACTTTTTCCAACTCTCTTCTCAACTCAACTCTTCTTTCTTTGTTTCAGTTGACAGGCCTACGCCAGATCACAGACCATCCAAGCCCGCAGCGCCGGTCGTCCCGCCCAAGAAGCCGGTCCCCCCTCCTGGTAGAGGCAGAAACTTCCCACCAAAGAGGCCAGACAAGCCTCTCGCTCCCTCGCCAAGCCTCAAGTAAGTCTATTATCTCCGTTTGTCTGTCCATCTATCTGAACACCGCTGACCTTTTAAACTATCAACTCCAGTGCTTTTTTTATCCATTCAGCACCATAAAAAGACTCTTGTATAATTATGTTAAGAGCCACTTTTACATGAAGACAAGAAATGGCATTCTATTGAAAGAACAGGAGAGTAGGCAGTAATGACGAATGATGGCGTGGCCTTGGCAGTGCACAGATTCAGTAATTTCCTGGTGTTTCTTGTATATACAGTAAATGTTCCATTTTCCCTTTCTTTTCCATTTTCCTTCTTATCCGCAGGCACAATGGAGAGGTGCCTTTCACACGACCAAAGTCCGACTTCGAGCCATCATTGCCCACCAAACCCAAAACACTGTCGAGGGACTGGGGGGAGAGGTCCTCGGATATGGGTATGTACAGCATTGCCTACAGACTATGTGAAACTACAGTCCTGAACAGAGTCTGAAATTAACTTTTTTCACTTCCTGCCACTGTGGCAGTCAAGTATTTTTTTTTGTCTGCCACTCAGAAATTTTATCTGCCACTTTTGAAATCTCTGCGCTAAATGAAGGAATAACATTTTAGATCTGATGTCATTCAATGTTCGATATATTTTACACAAAAAACATATACATGGTATATTACAGTGTTCGAATTATTATTATTGTTCATTTGTAAAGATTGTCTCAAGGCCCACTTCTGATTGTCAAAAAATTTCAGGGGACCACCTTCCCAAATAAATGATAAAAAAAACGTAACAAGACAAAAAAGGAGAAAAAATAAACTGGATTGTAAATATGCGTTATGCCACAGTCAGCTGTATTGACCAAAATAAATATTCTGCTTACCCTCATTACCCAGACATTTGAGAGAGTGATATTGACTGAATTTTTAAAATTAATGCGGTTAACGTTCCTAAATAAGATAGCTGCGTTCTCTTCCACACTTTTTTTATTCATTGTCTTGTTTGGTCAGACAGGCGACCTTCATATTGCATTTCAGTGGTGGAAGTGCCTGAAAATAATGAACTGAATTAAGAGCTATAGCTCAGGCTTAGATGCTCTGTAGAAGAAGAATACCTGAATAATAATTGTTGAAAGACATATTCCTTGTTAACTCATCCTACCAAGAGTTCCATCTCATCAACCCTTAAAACATTGTTAATCAGTAGTTTGCAGCTGTCGGGTTTTGCACATTTGGTAACACTTTATAATAACCATCATTTATAAATTTATAAATTTATGGTGTTGCACACATTATAACATTTTATATACTATATATTTATATATAATATATATAATATTTATTTTCTTATTTTTATATATATATATATATATATATATATATTTTTTTTTTTTTAACACTATGTTAATGTTTAATAATTGGTTTGTGGTCCATCTATCTATATAATGTCTATAGATGTTTACAAACGATTTCTTAAAGGTTTATAAATCATTTGGTAATCGCTAACAAATACTTAATATAGTATATAAAATGTTATAATGTGTGCAACAATAAACTAATGAAGAAAACTTTACTAATGTAATCAGAATGTAATTGTTATCATCTCATATCAGCGATGATACAATATACAGTATAATTTATAAACTAATTATTTCATATTAAACAAACTAATGATAAAGTAACAGAAATTCTAGCATTACTAATAATTAGTAAACATTAATTATAATTTCATTGTTAACAGTAAATTAACTATTAACTAAATTAAGTTTATTTAACCATCAATTCACCATTTATAAATGATGGTTATTATGAAGTGTTTCCACACATTTTAGCTGTTAATGTGAGTTTGGGAAAATTGATCTGTACGTCAATATGCAAATATTCTTTCAATAAAATGGTGAAAGACGTGATGAAGACATGCAGAACTTCAACTGACATCTCAGGCAGAGCTCAGTGTAAGTCAGAGAGAAATAATAAAAAAAGACAGGAGGTGGTGAGGAAACTGCGAACACGAACAGGAACAGACATAGTTGAAAGGATGAATAGTTTAGAGGTTGATGTTTTGAGAGTGGATCAGAAGCGATAAACAGAGGCAAAGGGGAAGAGAAAGTGAGACAGAAAGGTCCAGAGAAAAGACATCTGGGATGGATTTAATACAGCCGAGCTTCGGGGTTTTCACTGGAGAGTTGTCTGTTTGTGACAGATGCCTTGCAAAGGTGATAAAGAGCTGCTAAAACGCCGCACTGCTCACCAGAAGGCAGTCTGACACGCTTTGTGGTGAAGCATGAAAATTCAATCTTTCCTGCAATCATAGGTGATGCTTTCTGACTGCAGCAGTTTACCACTGTGATAGCTGCAAAGTGCTGTTACACAACAGTCGCTGACGTTTTTCAGCGTTATAAAAGTGGGAATGACTCATTCTTTCCTGTTTAAGTTTGTTGTGCTCATATGCCCTTTTTTCAATGGCGAGTTGCTACTGTCAATGAAAGCCAACACTTATACCAAAGAACGTATCAAATCAGAAACTTGTGCATTCCTTCTTGGACCATTTTATGTTACCTTGAAAGAGAAAACAACACTATCATCCCATGCAAATGTGTGCGTCTTGAAAGCAAATGTTGGAGTGTAATTGTACAAATTATTTAACTTGAGAAAAAAGAGTCATCTATTTACATGGAGGTTTGCGTTTTCAACAATGACCAAATAAAACACTAAAAAATGTAAGATTAGAGTATAATTACAGATCAAAGAATGAACAGTAAATGAATAAAATAAAATGGTAAAATAGCACATTTACCTCGCCTATAAGCAAAAAACAGTACACCATACCTAAGAAGTGAAAGGCAATTTGTCGTTCCATTGCAACATCAGCGCCCAGCAGCAGATTATACTGTTATCAATACTTTGTATTGGTAACACGGCGCCGATACGCCAAAATTAACTAAAAGGGTTTTATTTATGTAAAAATAAGCAAAACGACGGTGAGGGCGGCTATACTGCCGGGTCCCTCTTGTTTTTGTCATTATTATTAGTATTTTTCCTAGGAAATCTGCCTTCCCATGCATGAAAATAAACCAAACTTTGCACTAGGGCTGGGCGATATGGCCTAAAAATAACATCGCAATATTTTTAGGCAGTATCGCGATACACGATAAATATCGCGATATTTTCAAATATTCTCTAAGCACTTCATAAATGCTCGATTTAACCCTTCGATGCATACAATCACACCAATATGATGATTCTTGTAGTCCCTGCAGTATATGTCTGCATTAAAACGTTCTTGATAAAAATTCATTAGCGGTTTCTATTGGAACAATTTTAGTCTTGCATGCAAAAAGGGGGAAAATCACAAGTTAAATTTAACAAAGATACACAGATAAATACATAACACACACAAACACACATATACAGTTTTTTATGGCATGTAATAAGTGTAAAGTAACTTATTGTTATGTTTACCAGTAAGCTGTTATAACATTGCTGATAATAAATATTATTATTTTCCCACTAGTGTAGAAAGACTCACCAATCGTGAGGTGCAGCCTGTGGCCAAAGATTTGCAGTCCTGTCCTCTTATTCAGGCTCACAGCTTTGGTTTATGTTAGCTGGATGTTCAGATCAGTAGATGTGAAGAAGTGGGTCACCTCTGTTAGCTGGTTGGCCAACTTTTCTCTCACTGAAATGTACAACTCCGGTAGAGCTTTCTCCGCAAAAAATTTGCGACCAGTCGGTTCATGTTTTGGATCAAGTGTCTTAATGAGACTGCTAGATAGCAAGTCAGCTAGCTAGCTAACGGTGTCTGCTTCTGCTTATCAACTCCAATCTTCATTCCCGGCTCTGTACAGCGGGTCGGTCGGACCTGTGACCAAACTGTTGACAGTTAATTAGATTGCATTGAAATTGAATGAAATTAAATTGTCAGTTCACCCATTGATGTTCCCTTAGTTACGGCTGAAATATTCCACCGTTATTTACCTTCCTTATCTTCCTCTGTCTCTGCCTCCCTCATTTAGTCTCAACAGATCTGATGAGTTTTGATGAGTTGTCGTCTACCTCGGAGAAGCTCTCTCACCCCACTGCTAACAGACCAAAGATGCCTGGCAGGAGGCTGCCCGCCCAGTTTGGTGGAGGACTTTCGGTGAGCGTACACAAACACTCGGCCCACTCACACACAGATGAACAACACAGCAATATTCAGTGTTCCCCACAGTGTATTATACAGTCCATGACAGTGAATATCTGCCGACTTGGCGTACCCCAAATGTACGTACGTATGTACATCCGCACCAAATTTGGCACAAACGTCCACTTGGACTCAAGGATGAACTGATTTAATTTTGGTGTTCAAAGGTCACTATGACCCCACTTGGGATGGACGTGAGGTCGCAGTTTGCATTGGTTCAGGGGGCTCACTGAACCCCATAATGCACCTATGTTTTTTTTATAATAACGTAGAACTACATTTTTTTTGTGAACCCCCGACCTTAAAGTTCGAACTGCGCCTACAAGAATTTAATTTCATTTGGCATAAACATCCACTTGGACTCAAGGATGACTAGAATTTGTTCGTCAAAAGCCACTGTGACCTCACAAAACATGTTTTTGGCCACAACTCAAGAATTCATATGCTAATTATGACAATTTCACAGAACCGTCTAACAGGATAAAATGATGAAGTGATGACATTTTGGACAGACATGAATGTAAACTGGCTGGTTGGCGGAGGCCTACATCCACCAGGCTGTACTTCTAGTTTTCCTCTTGTGCCACTCCGTGAATTTCCTTTGACTCTGAGATCCCTCAGCTCTCTGTAACATGTCACATCCCTTCACTCACTCACCCTCTGTCACGCTCACTCTCATTCGCACACGAGCAGCAACAACCTGCCTTCCTCTCCTCATCAGCAACTTTGTGTCGAGGCATCTCTCAGCTGCCTTTGTCCAAATGGCTGCATGAGAGTAACTGTCGGACGTCATCGGGGATAGGCACTTCCCTGAATATTGACAGGATATTATCATGTTTTCATCATTCAGGTTAGCCTGTCAGGAAGCTGTAAACTGAAAATCAAAGTAAAAGTTAATGTACATCTAACAATAAATAAAATCTTCCCTTGCAGCCCAACAAGGAAGTGAACGTGGAGAAATCCTTCAAGATAGACGAAGAAGATGCTGCCAAACCAAAGCTAACAGAAACCAGAAAGGTAACTTCAAGCACCATTATTCACTAATAAAAGACAATACATCAACAACATGAAAGCAGGGACGCTGGAAATCAGTAAGAGTTGGTGGTGCTGAAAGAAAGTCATTCGATATAATGACGTCATACTAAATGCTGCGCAACATTCATGTGCCGTCCCGTGCGTCGGCTTGCCTGCATGCTCTCCGTGTTGCTTTTTACGCAGGCAGGGAAAACCCTGATTTTAGAAAAGCAAAGTTGAGCATCAACATACTTTATGTCAAAGCAGCTACAGCAACACGGAGCTAATGCATGAGAACTGAGCAGAGTGTATTTCATGGCGTTTGGAGCAGCCAGTGCAGCCAAAATGTTTGTGCACAGGCCAGAGCGAGCTTGATGTCGTCAAAAGCAAGGCAAGAAGTAGGCTATGGCGTGCGACTGAATGCACACTCCTACGCAGAGCTGCCTCTACGCCTGTACTTCACAGCCAGGGCCGGCACGTCCATATAGGCGAACTAGGCAATCGCCTAGGGCGGCACTTTGGCAAGGGCGGCGAAATGTGAGCCAACTTTTCATCACGAGTCGCAGTAACCAAAAACTGCAGGCAAACAGCCCAGAGTGGAACGCTGCCTGTCAGACTGGGCCAATCTAATACTTTAAATATTGAGGGGGGATACGAGCGGCCCCTGCCAAAATGGACTGATCCTCATTTTTTGTTTGTGAACTAGTGTTCCAGCTCACCTCAGCTTGCCTGGCTGGTCTTTTTTTTCGATTGAGTGCAGTGGTGACGTGCTAATACAAACTGAGAAGGTGTCATCCACTACAAAGTGTCTTCAGCATCATCAGATTCTGGGGCGGCTGTGGCTCAGTCCGTAGGGACTTGGCTTGGAAAGGGTCGCCGGAAGCCAGAAGTGCATGCGCCACGCCTGGTCGCAGCCTGCAAAACGGCTTTGCCCCAATGCGCGAGATGTTTGACAGTGGAACGTCGTCCAACTTTCTGCGTAGGACTGTGGACTGAACGGCCACAATGGCTTGACAGTCCCAAATACAAAGCCTGGTTGGTTAACAATTCCAAATGGGAAAAGAGAGCTGGATGCAAACTTTGTGTAAAATCTTGTCATAGCATCCCCCCCCCCCCTCCGAGTCACAAAGTCAAATAGGACAGTGGGGATACAGCCATTTCATACAGGAGATGAGCAATGATCTACCGATGCGCATTCACCCTAGGCATTTAGCCTATCAAAACTATTTTAATACTATATATTTTTTTTTTTAATTTCCATTGCAGTCAAACAATAGGCCTAAAGAAAAAAAAAAAAGAGGGTGCTGCAGCACCCTCAGCACCCCCACCTCCCCCATGTTGATGCATGAAAGACCAGCAAGTTAATTGTCACCTTCCAGACAGTTCTCTTCAGTGTGTGTTTGTGACGGAAGAAAGCATGGAGAGAAGGAGATTGACCCAGGCCGAGAGAGAGAGAGGGATGGAGGACCACCACCTGCTGTTCAGTCTTCCCTTTCAGCATTTCATTAATTGCCTTAGATGCTATCTAGTCTGGATTGGTCATGGTCAACCAAGACGAATTAGACCTGGCTGTGCAGCTGGGGGAAAAGATCATCATACCTCCCTGTCGTTAACAACCAACCCACACAGAGAGACAGACAGGTTATGAGTGCCCCAAGCTAGGCTTTACTCAGACTGCTCTAACAGCTCAGACTTGTGGTGAAACTACACGACGTGGACTCTGTATGTCCTTCTCATGACCCTCTGGTTCACAGTGGGACTTGCAATAGGTGTTAGAATAATAATATGGACAGTTAAAAAGGAATACTGTAGATATAGACGGGTGACAAATTAAAGGAAAAACTGAAAAAGAAAAAGTAAAGAAACATAACAAGGGCAGATGCTTCCATACAGGATTAACTGCATGCTTCATAAAAGATAGTTTTTTTTCCAAGTCTATCTTAAAACAACAGTACAACACTTGTATGTTGACAGAGTTACTGGTCTCTGCAATAATTCCTCCTCTCCATACTGGCCGTGAAGAGATCCCTTCATAGCAAAACTCCAGTATAGCGTCTGTAAGCTGAAGCTAATATGAAGCTCCAACACCCAGAGTTAGCCATATATAATTGGTATCTTTGTCCCTGTATTCATGTTCAGTTTTATTGCCAGTGTTTAGTCTCAACAACAAATCTACATGTGCCTACAACGCAAATATCTATTCAACCAAACACAGCAACTCAATGCATTTAGGCATGTAGACATGGTTAAGACCATCTGCTGAAGGTCAAACTGAGCATCAGAATGGGGGAAGAAAGGTGATGTAAGTGACTTTGAACGTGACATGGTTGTTGGTGCCAGACGGGCTGTTTTGAGGATTTCAGAAACTGCCGGTGTACTGGGATTTTCCTGCACAACCGTCTCTAGGGTTTACAGAGAATGCCCCGAAAAAAAAAAAAAATATCCAGTGTGCAGCAGTTCTTTGGGAGAAAATGCCTTGTTGTTGGCAGAGGTCAGAGGAGAATGGCCCGACTGGTTTTGAGCTGATAGAAAGGCTGTGTTCTGAACGCACAACACGTCGGACCTTGAAGCAGATAGGGTACAGCAGCGAACGACCACACCGGGTGCCACTCCTGTCAGCTAGGAACAGGAAACTGAGGCTACGATTGGCACGGGCTCTCCGAAATTTGACCAAAGAAGATTGGAAAAAACGTTGCCTGATCTCCAGGGCCGGAGTCTCTGCTCCTCTCCCTGCCTGCTTGCATTCACTCACACACCGCGTTCGTTCTCACTCGCTCTCTCGCTCAACCTCTCACGTGCATGTGTGCACACTACACACTGCAGAAGAGTTAGTTTAGCTCTGAGAATATCTAGTGAATGTACAGTGGACGTTTGTGCTGAAATAAATACTGCAGCTCCTCCAGACCAACAGAGGTTTCCCGTGTCGTTTCCTGCTGCTGAGCGAATAGACGGGGCTCCGGAGCGAGTAACGTTATCGTCTCCGACCAGGGCTGCTGTGTCTCCCCTGTTCCTTCTGACCACGGTCGGGAGGCTGAAGCAGGAAAACACAGTATCAGCATTAATTCATGGAGAGACCTTCGTCTGGTCAGCTAACATTACTGCCAACCAGGTGAAATATAGAGTGATATTGTGGTTTTAGCTGACGTGTGTCGCCTCGCTGTTTTGAGCGATGCTTGTCCATGTCTATGTAGAGCGAGCACAAGCACGAGCAACAGGACGCTGACTTTCGTTGACTTAACGGCCACAGGTGTCGCTGTTAACAAGCAATTTCTGATCTCTGCAAACTAGTCAGACAGCTATATAGCTATGGTGAAGCGGTCCAAACATCTGACTTGTGTACCCCAGCGTTGAAACAATCAGATGTGGACAGATAAATCTGTAAAGGTCCCCAAAGGAATACAGCAACTGGATTGAAGGTTACATCCACAATGTTGAAAGAGAGACCATCGGCACCTGACGTGTTGCTATATGACATTAGCTAGTTAAGTTGGTAAGTAGCTAACTTGCTAGCTTAAGTCGTCATAAGGAATCAGTGCCTTGGCCTGGAGTGTCGATGTTACAATGAACTATTTTGTCAGAGGAGACTTCACCAGCCTGTAGGCCTATTAGTTTGATATATTAATTTAGTAATATGACAGCAGGCGAAAGCTAATGCTAGCTAATGCAAAGCGCCAAGGTTAGCTAGCATTGTGTGTTTGTTTGCCAGATGGTTATTTGTGAATTTGCTAGTCCGGCAAACTGTATAACATCTTTGTTTTGGTTGAAGTCAACGTTGAGAGTAGCAGCACCATCACAGTCGGGACAAAGTTACAAATTCACTTGGCAAAACAAACGCATAACGCTAGCATTGGCCCGCTAGCTAGTTAGCTACCAACTTAACTTAGCTAATGTTAAATAACAACACGCTGGACCTTGTGCATGTAGCCTTCAATCCAGTTGCTTTTTGTTTGGAATCTTTTCTGGATCTTTACAGACATATCTGTCCACAGTTTCCAGTAGATTCCTTCCCACCCTGAGCGTAACGTAAGAGCAAAATGGCCGCCGTGTGAATATGGTCAGTGGTTTGGGGGATATTTTCTTGGCACACTTTGGGCCCCGTAGTACCAATTGAGAATCGTTTAAACGCCACAGCCTACCTGAGTATTGTTGCTGATCTCGTCCATCACTTTATGACCACAGCGTAGCCATCTTCTAATTGCTGCTTCCAGCAGGATAACGTGCCACGTCACAAAGAAGAAAGGTTCATTGCAACTCAACAATGGTTATTCTGAGTGATCACCTTTTATGCTATGATGAAACCTGTCGATCCTGAATGACGATGCCCTGCACAAACAATCACTGAACAATTTGATGAGTCTGAAAATGATGTGAATGATGCACGCTATGACCTTCAGTCACCAGATCCCTGGCTGTCTAACTCTTGTCTTGTGTTTTTCTCCCTTTTTTTTTTTTTTTTTTAATCTCCACAGCCTTCCACAAACACCTTATCCCAGTCACCGTCACCCCACAGGCCCGCCGCGGCCAGCACCGAGGCCAAGACGAGCCCGGCGGTGGCCCCGAGCTCGGACGGTGCGTCGCAGGGCGGCAGGGCCCGGCTGGAGCCCGAAGAGCCGAAATCCGAGCTGGACGAGCTGAGGAGCCAGATGAAGGAGCTGCTGCTGTCTGTGGAGCTGCTCAAGGCCCAGCAAATGTAAATGCAACTCAGTGAGGATGAGAACAGGGTCTGAATGTGCTAGCTTGAAAAGCGGAAATGGAAAATTGAGTCACGCAACGATCCATGCTTCGTCCGTCTGTAATGTAACTTTCAAAGAATACATACTGTACAATTAATCTCCAAATAACACACGGTACTTGGATCATGAGTTTGGACCTTTTTATATATGCCGCAGAAGTGTACACATGCTAATGACTATATATATATCTGTGTCTGTGCGTGTGTGTTTATTTCCAGGAAAGAGATAGCAGAGCTACGAGGAAAGCTAGATGAGGAAAGGCTGAAGCGGGAGGCCCTGCAGGTAACATCGATCGCCATAGCAACACATGCTGGGCTGTCAACACTAATTAGTCTCATTAGTTTAGCCAAATATTGATGAAGACCTGAACAAAGACACTGACTGGCATGCACACCATTAACAGACATACAGAATTGACTTCTATCCGCTTACCAACAGTGAATAGCAGCAGTGGGGGGCTAAATAGACCTCAGTGATGAGACTGGTTGACAGGTGGCCAAAGACACGGTAGCTTAACTAGCTATACTACCTGCACTGTGACACCTACATTGTGAAAAGCAAATGGATCACACCAAGCAGTCAGTAGAGAAGGACATAAGGACAACTTGTATATAGGTAATAGGTAGGCAGCCTCTGTGCCATGAGATCTTCATAAAATTCAGGGTCAAGTTAACTTTGTTCATTAACATTAAAACACTAGTGGTCCATGAATTAGCTGGAGAGACATTATGCTCCTCCAGGACTTTGGAGCCCTCAGGCAATGTTTTATATAAGCTGGTATTTTGGCCGCAGGTCAGCCCAGGGTAAACTGTACCCTTTGGGAGCATCTTGGTGGCTTTGTCAACTAGGAGTGTAAGAAAATATCGAATATCACGATATTATGTTTTTACTGTATCGATTCTCAAAAACACTGCATTGATTTTTAATTAATAGTTTTAGTCGTAGATTAAAGATTAACTCAGTCAATACCTTATTTCATTTGCAAAGAGATGCACCCTCTCAGTGTATGAGCCCTCTCAAAGTAGCGCTATGATGTTGGATGTTACAGGGACTGTGATAAATGCAATTGAAGATCCAACTGTTATGATTGCATAAAAAAGTCTTTATTTTTAACTCAGATTTTATGCATATAGTGGTGTGGTCTTTATACTATGACAGTTTTCCCAAAATTAGATTAAAAAAAACGCAATATATCGCCTTAATTACAGTATCGCAATATATTGAATCGGAACCCCTGTATCATGATGCGTATCGCTAGAATCTTGTCAATACACAGCCCTATTGTCAACCAAGTCAGATAACCGGCAACACATGTTTGTTGTCCATCTCTACTGACACTTATCAAGTAAAAAGCTAACAAAAACAGTCTTGACAAAACCTCAGTCTCAGCTGGGAGCTGTTTTGTGTTTTTGTAAGGTTTTCAACCTCATCGCGTGATCGTTAGCAGATGGAGCCTGCCAAGTTGTCGTGGAAATATCTAGGTTTTTTTTCTAAACACTTAGAAAGCCTAACTAATTAAAGGTCTTATTGATAACATTTGTATGTAGATGAATAGTTAAAAAAAAACATCCAAAGAAAGGTGCCGAATATAAGTATGGCTTTTCCTAAAAAAAATGATTATGATTGTGACTTAATCAGTTGCTACAAGTAAACTACCAGTCAGAGGTCGCGTTAACCAAATGTTTTCCGTCATTGCCGCTGTGAGTCAGTCTTCAGTCCAATATTCTAAATTTATTGAAAAAGGTAGGGCTGTGTATGAACACTGGATTTTTTGCAGCGCACACACACAGAACGGACAGACAGCGGATCGTGAGGAGATATTCACTGAATTTGACAAAAACAACCCGTCAAAATGATGGACAGCGAGACTAACGCAACCACTGCTACCAGTAGCTCATGTTGTATTATTACCCATTTTTTACTTACAAATTGACAATGGCAAAGGAAAAACCTGAAGAGTTGTATTGTAGTAAAACATTTCATCTAAAATAATCACTCAAATGTTTTATTACAGCTTTTGTTACGTTTTCTTACAACAGAACAGAGGTGACCCTCCAGCCAATGTTTTTTTATAAGCCAAGTCAGCTACTTCCGTCAGTCACATGGCTCACCATCATGCTCACCTCAGTGGTCCCCCGAGAGACTCACTCGCTGCAGTGAACACATCCAGCCTCGCTGTGCTCTGGCGTGACCCAACATCACGGGTCTGACAATTAGATTATTCTTGGTGAACAGCGGCATACACGGCCTAGCCCTTCCCAGCATGGCACCAATATAAATCACATCACAGGAGGAGAGAACCCCTGCAGCGAGCCCCAGGCATACACAGTACGCACACAGAGAGAGAGAAACAGAACTGCAGATTAGTTTCCCCCCTGCGGTTAACTTCTACTTCCACAGATATGTGGAAAGAGATTCAGACCAGGGAAAAAGATAAAGAAAAGAATGGAGTGATCACCATCATACTTATTGTCCCTCAGGACTTTAGAGTTTCCTATTGGTTCTCATTCAGATAGTACTGTAGTAGTAATAAGAGTTACAGGAGCGAGAACATGACTTGAATGGATGATTTAATGATGATTTATTTATTCCCTTCCATAGAAAATCTTCTTCCACTGGCTTCACGTGTACATTGAGTCTGGTATTCTTTTGTATTTTTGCCCACAACTGCCCTTCGTGTCAATATCTAGCATCATTCGATATAGTCAGAGGGTTGCATATGGATCCTTTAGCACGGTGCAATTGATCCACAGTCTGATTGTCCATGGTTAATTGAGATTAATCGCACATTTATTATCAGTTCAAAATGTACCTTAAAGGGATATTTGTCAAGTATTTAATACTCTTATCAACATGGGAGTGGGCAAATATGCTGCTTTATGCAAATATATGTATATATTTATTATTTGAAATCAATTAACAACACAAAACAATGACAAATATTGTCCAGAAACCCTCACAGGTACTGCATTTAGCATAAAAAATATGCTCAAATCATAACATGGCAAACTGCAGCCCAACGGGCAACAACAGCTGTCAGTGTGCTGACTTGACTATGACTTGCCCCAAACTGCATGTGATTATCATAAAGTGGGCATGTCTGTAAAGGGGAGACTCGTGGGTACCCATAGAACCCATTTTCATTCATGTATCTTGAGGTCAGAGGTCAATTGGCCCCTTTGAAAATGGCCATGGCAGTTTTTCCTCACCAAAATTTGGCACAAGTTTGAAGCGTTATTTAGCCTCCTGCCCGACAAGCTAGTATGAGCCCGCTACAACCTAAAAATCGCAAGTTACGTTAATATGTTGGAAATTAGTGGTGTTAAAAGCAATTTGCGTCAAAGCGTTAACTTTGACAGCCCTACTTTAAAGCACAACAGCGACCGCCCACTTTTCGAACGGCTCCAGTTCCAGAAGTGAATTTCCCATGCATTCACTCCATTGACGTTTCAGAAAATCCTTATATAAAGAGTTTTAAGCATGGAACCAAACTAACAAGCTACGAGATGAATCTTGACTTTCGATTCAGAGCAAAAAAAAACATTGGAAAACGGGGAAAAAAAGGCAAAGATACAAGACTGTGGACATAATTATTTTAAGAGTGACGGAACTACTCATCCCATAAACCACTGGCGACTTGCTGCCTCTGGAAACATCATACGTACGGCATATACCATTGTTTCACAATCTCCCAGCTCGTGGTAAGTCTACCTTGGATGGTTATGGCTAATAATCAAAATCCTCTATACAGAATATGAATGGGATATTCAATTCTGGAACCTCTCTGTTGAGCTCTATTGTGCTTTTTGAACACACTTTGTAAGCTGAGCAGCAAATGTCTTTAACATTCTCCTCCAGCACGTGGCTTCATCGTCATCCCTATTCTCCTAATCCCCGCCACCAAAAAATCCCTTCCACAGCGGGACACCACCACCATTGTGCCTCACAGCGGGGGGGGGCGATGTATTACTCCACCAGAGTTGGTCTACTTTTTCCAATCCCCATACTGAGTGTGTTTTGTGCAATTGTGTCCTTGCAGATGGAGATAGAAATACTGAAGCGGGCCGTCCACTCGACGTGAGGCCCGCATTCCAATCAACAGCAAGCCTCGAGGTCAGCTGCTGGCCTGTCGACCAACCAGAGAGCAGGAGGGGGGGGGGTGGGGGGTGACGGAAGGATAGTTGAACGGACGGAGAGAGGGTGGGGAATCAGACGAACCACCTGGAGCACAATCCTTTTTCAGTGATCTAAAAACTCTCCCCGTATTTGTAAGATTTACATTTTGCACATATATAAGAAAAAATGTTCAAGCTAGATGTAATTAAGTTACAAATGTATATGTTTCTCTCTTTTTCTTTTCTTTTTTATTTTGCCAACACAAAAAAAAACCGGAGGCCTTACTTCAAACTACTGCGCTGCCACTCCCGCTCTCTCCCAGTCACTCCGGCGTTCCTTGAACCCCTCAGGGAGGAGGTTCGCTCTCAGTACTACTGACTTTGTATAAAGCAGGGGACGCTTGTTTTCCTCGCCTAATTTTCTTTCTCGTATTTTTTTTTTTTTTTATGATGCACAAATAGTTGATTTTAAAAATAAGTTTGATTTCGGTTAACATCTTTTGATCCTTCTAGCGAATGATTTTTTTCTTTCTTATCGGCGCCTGTCAGCAGCAGCACTCCACTCCGTGGCTGCAGCGCTTCAGAGAGAGCTTTCTTTTGTCTTTTTATATGGTTTCTAGCATTCCTATCCAGGGTAACACTACTGTGCCTGTTTAAAAACAAATTATATATATATATTAAGTGTTTGTAATGGGAGCTTACATATGCCATGATGGTGTCTGGAAATTTTTGCAGCATGATATTGTATATCTATATTTTTTAAGTCTACTGACATGCCTAGTCAAATACTATACAGAGAGCCTCTTCTATGCTGGTCTCTTCTATTTTTGTCAAACTGTTTTAGTCGCTGGGAACGTTCTCAGAAGTTTAGCCAGAGTTATAGACCCTTTTTGTGTCGACGTCATGATTACGTCTCGGTGTTAGCTGGAGGCAAAACAAAGGAAAGACTGGAGGCTAACACTAGCGCTGGGCTAAAGTTACACATCGAAAATGTCATCTTGCTGTGTTGTTGGGTGCAAGGTATCACATACGTTTGAGATGACAAACTGTGTTTCGAGGCTCTAACGAGCTACAATATTGGCAAAATGTTTCAGAGATGGAGAGTAAATGTTGCTAATGTTTAGCCTTCTGCTAACTGCAGATGGCTAGCGGTTAACATAAGGCTAAACTATTAGCAACCCTTTCTCTCCATCTCTGAAACGCTTCGCTGATATTGTCTGTCTCTCTTTTTGACTGACTTTACTGAAAGATAGTTAACTATCAGTATCCAAAGATTTATACACCCTCAATTTATCTTTACAGCGCTGCCGTTAGCCACCAGCCCGCTGGTCGGACAGCTGGCTACTTAGCTAACTTAGCTTGCTAATTCCGCCATGCTGTCATGCTACACAGAAAATGAGCCAAACAAAGTTGTCACTCATCTGGTGATAGCACTGTGCTTTCCTACGCTGTGTGTGGATGAAGCATTAAGTTGTTAAATTTTACTCATTTAGCGACTGGCTAGTTTGCCAGCTACCTTACTAATTCCACCATGCTACAGAAACTGAGCCCAATAATTAAGTTAGTTAGTTAGTTAGTTATAACCCTTTGGTTAATGTTAACTTTCTCAACTAAGACTTGTGATCCTCGAGAGTGAGTGACAGTACATATTGAGAGAAACTAGTATTTTCTTCATTCATTTTTAAAAAAACAATACAACAGTACTTGCTAGCCAGCATTAACTAACATATTCAGAGAATTTTTCTGCCTCCACTTAACACTCCGCCCACAAACTACGTCATCATGTTGACTAACAGAAAATGGGTCTATAGTCTGCAGGTAATGCACACAGAATCCACATGCAAAAAAACTCTAAAGAGAAGAAAAAGTTAGGAGAAACTGCACTCTTCCATAGACATCGTTACATGTTTATCAAAAAAACAGCCTCATTACGGTCATCTCTGCAACTTGCTTTTAATCTGGCCCTCTAATCCCTGTCTTCCTCTCCTTTCTCCCATCCCTCTGATTCATTTGATGTGAGAAGAGCCTTGACTTTCTGCTCTGTAATGTGTCGTGCATGAGCATTCACAGCACTCATCAGTTGCCCTGTCCTTATTCTACATGTCTACATCTCTTCCCACATTCCGAGTACACAAGTTAAGCTAACTGGAAGCAGAAGAGCAGCGAGAATGAATGAAAATGAAATGAAATGAACTCACATTCTCCTTATCCTAACTCTGTTTGAGGAGCAAAGGGTTAAAGCCCCTATGTGTAGAATTTGTATATGATTATATAATCCTTCAAATTATTCTCTTGGTGGAAGCTTTTGTAGGTAGAAAAATTAGACAATCCCGGTGGAAATTGGTGCAATCTGCCAGTGTCTTTTTGGCCGACTAGCGTCATCGCTCAAGAGAAAGCACTCGCTGTCCGTCTGTCAGTTGATTGGCCAGTCCGCCTCTTTGGTCCAGAATGGAATATGTTGATAAATATTGTATGGATTACAAAGAAATTTGGCACAGACAATCATGGTCCCCAGAGGTTGAATGCTAATGATTTTGGTGATGCTCTGATTTTTTGTGCGGTGCCACCAACAGAACAATTATCTTGTGAAATATCTCCAACAGATGCATCGGCCCAACATTTATCGCTACCAGATCTGTATAACTTTGGTGACAATACATTATTTAGAGCAATATATTACAAAATTGAAGTGAGTTAATGATACCGATCCTTATGAATCAGGAGGACCTTGTCAGCTTGCCACCCATTACGGTCACTGATGTGTTTTGGCGTTAATGAACACCTGTCAGCAGTTCAAAATATATAAATCTTTGGATGCCGATATCTAGTTTACAAACGGGTAGGTAGCCTATATCATTATAGATCTACAAGCCAAACGCCAACTACACAATCATCCTGACAAAGATAAGCTAGCTAATGTAATGCTAAGGGAATACTAACAAAACATCCGTTAATACTGCATATTTAATCTACCAGTATCTTGCAAAATGAAACCCATAGCGTTAGCCTACCTTTGTGTCTGACTGTATACTATATACTGTATACTACAATTCAGCTTTTGAATCTTATTCACTGTGCAGTGTTTTGTGTTATCTTTTTACACTTGCAGCAAACAGCCAGCGGATGGCACTCTTACCCTTTATCCTCCAAAAATGGTGGACTTGCTGTCGGTGACGTCACATTCCCATACCCAAAACTAATGAAACTCCCATCAGCCTCAGCTACACTTATTGGTAATTAGCAAATGGAAGCATGCTAACATGCTAAACTAAGTTGGTGAACATGGCTAACTTTGTACCTGTTAACATTCGCATGTTATCATTATTACTGACCGATACTGGATTTTTGAGGCCAATATTAATATATGAAAGTTTAGAAAAAATCTGCTGACAATATGTCGACCGATTAATATTTTTATATATACACCTTGCATAAACAAACATTTTTGGTAAGGATTCCTGTATTTTTTTTTTCCAATTACGACCAAGATATCAACTATTTATACTGAGTCGAACATTTTACAGTTCTTTTGTCCCCGCAAACAAACAAAAAAATTGGTCATGTTGTTTGGAAACATATCTTTGGAGCATGTTAGCATTTAGCTCAAAGCGTGGAGTACAGCCTCATAGGGCTGCTAGCATGGCTGACGCTTATGGGCCTTTGACACAGAACGTGACAGCGGCACCACTGCGCTCCGGAACTCATTATTTCCAATGGCTTGGCGGCGCAACAACAGCTTTTTGCTGCGCCAAGCAAAGCATGAGCACAGTGGAGCGCGCAGCTCGCGGTGCGCTACGCCCAATAGGGTGCTACAGGAATGAGTCCTAAAACTTTGATGTGAGTTAGCATTTTAGCACTTCCGGTTCCCTCATTTCGAAGTGAATGGGTTTTTAGTTAGATGCCTGAAATAAAGTCTTTGGTTAACACAAGCTGAAGAGATTTTAACATTTTCTTCTACAATATAAAATACATCAATAAATACCCCACTCATGAATTTTGAAGCTTTTTTGTCTTAATAAAAATGGTCAGTATCAAACGTTTGATCTTATTTCCTGCAATAATCCAAAACCCAATGGAAAAATCCCATTGGCATTTGGTCGAGGGAGCCAGGGCGATGCCAACTTCCTGGTTGGCGTACAAAAATACATCATCCCTGGAGCATTCTATGTTCAAACTGGTTGAACTTTGGATGTAGCACACTGCGATGTGATGTGCAGCGGTGAGCGCGGCGCAAACCGACATCTGCGTGAAAGGCCCGTTAGTCTCGTTTTATACCACCGCTAGAAGTCGCCAAAGGCTATAATGTTCAAATCCTACACATTGGAGCTTTAAGATGAAGCTCATAAACAGAAAAGGAAATGGGGTGCTCACTTACTGTACACTGCTGTTTCCAGCAGCACAGAACTACTGCTGCCCTTCTGGACGCTAATCTTTTTTAAATAGTGGATTCTTCTCACTGCTAGCAACGTTCAGGGCTACAGAAATGAGTCGAACTTATGCGAGTTCCTCTCAGTCAGCTCTAGCTTGTAGCCCTGAGCTCTGACTGTACAACGTGGGGTTCTGTGCTGATGAGCAGCTTATCTGGTGCTGAGATACTTTTGAAAAACCAAGACCAGTACAGTATAACCCCCTCTGGTCAGCCCAGAGTGTTGATCACAATATTTACAGCAGGTTTTGTTTCCAAGTCAAAAATGTTGTACTTTAACATCTACTCCTGTGTACCCGAAGTACTGGTTACTATTATTCCTTGTTTTTTTATTTTAAATATCTTTATACATGTCTCACAAATGTCTTAAAGAAGTGTTACTTTGCTTTTAAATCATCCTCAGGCTTCGTTCCATGTGTTCGATGTGTGTGTGCATGCTTTTGCTGGCGTCTGCTCGCAAAGTCTAACAGAGTCTGTGATGTTAAATTCTGGACTCCAGAGTGCTTTGACCAAGTTGATGTTGTATATCTGACCTTAATGGGCATGGCACTCACGTAACATGTCGATGCCTAACATAAAAAGAACTTCCTTTTTAGCAAGCGGGTCTTAACCGATACGGCTGGGCGATGAAATAATCACAATGTGGGAAAGCGGGGGGGTGGGAGGGTAATATCTGTAATATGGCTTAACTTCCACATGATACATTCCAGAGTTTGACACCAAGAAAAGAAGAAATCTGTGCACATTTATAACATATTTTCAAGTGATTTTGTTTACAAGAGCTGTATCCTTGCATGAGCTGAGATTCTTTTCAAAAATGAATAAATATCATCTTTATTTACTGTCACACACTCTTTTTTTCTTTTCTTTGAATTGAGCATCACTTGAAAGTTTTCACAGACAACCTTGTCATGCTTGAGCTCTTAAAAACTTCTTGGAAATATTGAGTGGTAAATATTGACTGTTCAGAGGAGAGCGCTTACAGTGAAATTAGCCCTGGGTGATGTGTTCAGTCTGTTATAGTATCTGACGTCTGTCTGTCGGGCATTGTATCAGGCCGTCGTGGTGAAGAGGGTGCTGAGCGGAAGGCGAAGCTTTCGATTTACCAGTCGATCCATGTTCCAACCCTCACCTAGGGTCATGAGCTTTGACTAGTGACCAAACCCCTGTGTTTATATACAGTTGTATTTCTGACTTTTATCTCCCCTTAAAGGTACAGTGTGTAGGATTTGGCAGCATCTAGCAGTGTGGTTGCAGATTGCAACCAACTGAGTACCCCTCCGCTCACTCCTCCCTTTCCAAGACTGCGGTAACGTGAGCCACCGAGTGTGAAACCGTGGTAACGCCGTTCGCCTCGCTCTGAAGCCATCTTTACCATAATAACACTACTTTAGGAGCAACGGTAGTCAGCCTGCTGAGTTTCTGGGAACGTCAGTGGGGCTGAAAAGGCCGATAATTCAATCCGGAGATGAGTAGCGCTCAGTGGGAGTCTGATAGATAGTAACTTTATTGATCCCGAGGGAAATTCAAGTTTCCAGCATCACAGTTCCATAGTGCAAACATATTAGTAAAAACGTCACAGGTGAGTAATACACATATTAGTAAAAAGACACAAGTAGTAACAAGACACATGTAAGTAATACAGAATATAAAACAAATATGCAATGTGCAGAAGAACTGTTAAAAATGAATATAGTGCAGGGTAAAACCACTGAGATACAGGACTATTTAAAAAAAAGTGAATGTAGTGCAGAAAGTGATATAGTGCTGGGTGGTTAAATATAGGAGATATAGATATTAAGAAATGTCAGATATGGATTATAATGCAGGATAAGAACTGAGGTAGAGAAGTTTTTTGTAGTGTGCAGAATTAAAAGTAGCTCAGTCTATTAAAGTGCACTGTGTGCATTAACTGTCCTGCAAACCGTCCTCTTTTGTCCCCCTCCTCCCCATAGAGGTTTTGTACAGTTTGATGGCTCGGGGGACAAAGGATTTCCTGAGTCTGTCTGTGGAGCACTTTGGGAGCAGCAGCCTGCCGCTGAACAAGCTCCTCTGTTTGTTGATGACGGCGTGCAGAGGATGGCTGGCGTTGTCCATAATGGCCAGCAGTCTGTTGAGTGTTCTTTCCTCTGCCACCGTCACCAGAGAGTCAAGCTCCATGCCGACCACAGAGCCGGCCCGCCTGATCAGCTTGTCCAGCCTCGAGGTGTCCCTCTTAGTTGTGCTGCTCCCCCAGCACACCACAGCGTAGAAAAGGACGCTGGCGACCACAGATTGATAAAACATCCGCAAGAGTTTTGTGCAGATGTTGAATGATCCCAGCCTCCTCAGGAAGTACAGTCTGCTTTGGCCCTTCCTGTAGAGGTGGTCAGTGTTTATTGTCCAGTCCAGTTTGTTGTCCAGCTGCAGCCCAAGGTACTTGTAGGTACCCACAACCTCCACCTCGTCCCCATCGATCTGGACTGGTCGTGGGGGTGGTCTAGACTTCCTGAGGCTTATGACCATTTCCTTGGTTTTGGAGGTGTTGAGCTGCAGGTGGTTGGAGTGAGACCAGGTGACGAAGTCCCCAACCAGGCTCCTGTACTCCTCGTCCTGATCACCCCTAACACATCCCATAATGGCCGTGTCGTCGGCGAACTTCTGGATATGACACGACTCCGAGATGTAGCTGAAGTCCGCCGTGTAGAGGGTGAAGAGAAGGGGGGCCAGTACAGTCCCCTGTGGTGCTCCCGTGTTGCTGACCACAGTGTCAGATGTGATGTCCTTCAACCTGACATACTGTGGTCTGCCGGTGAGGTAGTGGTGATATGTGGATAGAAGAGGACACACAGGCTGTATTCGAAACTGCCTACTGCATACTACTGACGAACGTCGGGATGCGGTCTTCTCAGAGTCGGGTTGTTTTGGAATGCAGCCCAAAGCGGGTGGTAAACTCCATCTAAGGCTAAATACCGGCACGAGACCGATAGTTGACAAGTATCTTAAAGGCCGTGTAAAGGAAATTCAGAAATGTGTTTCTAAACACATTATACATGTTGGAAAATAATTACTGAAAACATGTGCAAAGACTGTGAACATTGTAGTACTGGATTGTAGAGTTAGACCGTTAAACTGCTTTTTGCCAGTTTTGTGTTGAGTATTTTTAAGGCGGGGCTGAAATCATGGCTCGATGACACAGTGGAGCCATCCTTAACATAACTCCACCCGCCTTCAGAAACCTGGTTTTGGAAAGCCAAAACAGAAACCCATGAAATTATCAAGGGTTATCTCAGCTATCTCAGTCGGTAGAGCAAGAAACTTATACTCCCAGGGTCCTGGATTCATTATATTCATTTATAATGTGTTTAGAAATAAATCTCAGAATTTCCTTTACACGGCCTTTAAACCAGCTCTTAAAGCACTGATCAAAAAAAACAAACTCGTACCACTATTGCAATATTATCAAAAAATACAACTTTGATTTTGTTGTTTATGTTCTGTTTGTTTACTTTATAAGATACTGCAGGTTTAAACTATTTATTCTAACAGTTCATAGTGAAGTCAGACAAACAGGATCATCAACGAGGGGAGACGGGAAATATAAAACATTGATCCACAAAATGTATTCAAACTGCATTTTCAGTTACAGAAACAAAACAGTGGACTGATCTCCCTCCAGATATTAGAGTAATGTTAAAAAGGGTCGTGTTGTCTCAGCAGGTATTTCTCTGCCCTGTCAGAGGCGGCTCTTTCCCTCTCCTCTTCCTTCGCCACTTCCTGCTGCTCTGTAGCCGCTCTGTGAGCCTCACTGGCCGGCTCTCCAGCGATTGTGGAGCTTTTCAACTCCAAAAAGGCAGATAAACACAGGTTCCCGTTAATTTCTAACAGACATTTGTGTTGTGATATTTAAATAAACCATCCGTCAACAAGGAAATAAAAGCCTCTTGTCTACGGACCGGTCTCTAGAGAGCTCCAGCTCATAGCGGTCTGTGAGAGTGACCGCCCGGCTGGCGAGGTAGCGACCCCGGCAGGCGCTAGCTAGCTGTCACGGCATTTTGTGGAGCTTCTCAGCTCCGAAAACGTTGGAGTAAATGTTCGATTTGCCATCTAACATCGTAAGCTGTCAATATTCTAAATCTACACAGTTGATTCCTCGCCTCAAACAATTTCAGAAGTGAATTTAGTGAAAAAATAGCTACAAAAAATGTAAAAAAACAAGCCGTTTTTGGCTGCTGTTGTTGTGACCGTAGCCTGTACCGTTCCAGCACTTTGTATTGTGGGATACAGTAGACGAGATAGACTGGTCCGATGCATACTGGAGATTTTTTCCAATCAGTACGACATCCGGGTATTTTTGCATACTACATACTACATTTTGGCCAAATCAGTACGTACTACTAGTATAGTATGAAGATTCGAATACAGCCATACTGTAGGGCACGCAGCGACAAGGGGTGTGGAATAGCAGCTAAGTGCTCAGGTGGAGGGATTACACTCATAGATATCAAACCGTAGATATGACATTATGTCATAACTAATGAGATAATCGTCCGCCATCTTACGTGGGTATTGTTTACAATCGCCATCTAGAGTAGATGAGAGATTTATTATTTATTATTATTTAAAAAAAACGGCAAAACAGGAAGTGAGTGTTTGTAATCGCCTGCCTTTAATAACCATAATACTGAATCTATTTAGGATCAAATATATTGCTTAATGTAGTATATTAGCAATTCAGAATGACAAAGACAGGTCTTACAAAATTTACAAAAATTGGCAAAAAAATGCAAAATTGAAAAAATAAAATCATTGTCTGTATGCACACTTATGAGATGACTGAAAGCATGATTTGTTCTCTTGGTGCTCTCTTTGGTTAATCTTAGACAGACACAGGTGTCTTACACTCTTAAGTTTGAATACAAAACAGTATTGGTGTATTGGTAGAAAAACACACAAGCCTCTTTCAACATAGGTTCCAATTACAGCAAGTTTAAATGGGACATATCATGCTCATTTTCATGTTCATGTTTGTATTTTGGGTTTCTACTAGAACATGTTTACATGCTTTAATATTCAAAAAACACATTATTTTTCTTATACTGTCTGTCTGAATATACCTGTATTCATGCTCTGTCTGAAACACACATTTCAACGGAATGGCAACGGAATTGCGTTGCTAGGAATCAGCTTGGGTTCATGTTTACATCCTGTCAGCTGATATCATTCACATACACTGCAACAGGAAATAAACTGGGACACATTTAGTATGTTTACGTTTAAAACTGTGAAATGGTCTATATATTGTAGACTTGTGACATCACAAATGGACAGAAATCCTAACAGCTTGTTTCAAACGCACAGTTTCTGAATACGGGCTGTGTCTATTTCTCCATGGATTGAGTGTTTTGATACTCTCACAGTATTTATATATCACTTAAACCTGCTTTATAATATAAAAGACATGAAAATCTCACTTTTTACAATATGGGACCTTTAAAACTGGACCCAGGTAAGATGGCCGCCATATGGTTCCATCCTAGAATGGCAAGTCATTAGAACACATCACATCTACTGTTTTATATCTATGGTTACACTGACTGGAAGAGGGATGTGCATAATTAGTGACAGTAGAAACTGTTCTGCTACAAAGATCTGTAGTTCCCGGTTAGAAAGAGAAATTATGAATTGAAGTTTACTAAGAGTTGTCTTTGTGGTATTAATTAAAAGTCAGGATTCTTGCAAGAAGACACAAAGTACAGAGTACACAGTCAGAGTGCAGTCTGCAGGTTTGTGCCCAGTCTCTAGGTTTACAGTAGCTTTTTAAGCTGTACAAACTATGACACAACCTGATTCCTCACATACCTATGATGTCTTATGTCAGACACTGACAGAGACAGAGGAGTCTTATCTGTCAGATGTACGTCAAGTCTGACCTTGAAGACTACCACAGGGAGTGAAGACTCAGGTAGCACATAGCCTGCTGGAACACTGTGCCTTTGGACAGCAGAGAAAGCCTGTCTGTCTCATGCACCTTGGAGTATGTTCGTGTGGTATACATGGTTAAAACAATTTTATCATTACAAAACAAAACCAGCCTGGTCTACTAAAAATAACTAAAGGGGAGCTACGCCCATTTTCAAAATTCATACATGTTATTCCTATGGTCTAGGACAGTCCAAAAAAATATTGGTAAACATGAACAACTCTCAAGCTATCCAGCCATGTCATTGTCCCCAAATCAATATCAAGAGTTTCACGAAATGTGAAAATCGTATTTACAACACTGAGTGTAACGTTAGTCCTTTAGTGCCTTATCCTCTGAACACACAGGATGGCGATTGGAAAGGCCCAGACACACCATTTATTGTAGCCAGCGCATTCATTTAGAACGGTGAACAGACGGTTTCACTGGAACTACGTAGTAGGTCTCCATTATCAGGAATTAATGGACAACCTGCAGTAAATCAGAATCGAGTATTCATCCAGACCATGGTATAATCTGCAGTGATAGCACACATGTATTGCTTATAGTTTGATATAGCAATGATTCTACTTCTACAGAGGTAAACAGATATTACAAAAATGTCCTGAAAGACAATAATCACAGAGACACAGAGTGACTCATCCTGTTTCATAGTTTATTCCAATATGTGCGTGCACCCCATCCCCCCCCTTCCTGCGTCTCATGTTGAAAAATGGACACACCTTAAGCAGTGACTATAATATACATGCATTTGTAAGCAGCTTAATGTTTGATAGCAGTTTGTATTTTGAAAAGGTTGATTTCATTCCTAGCATACCTCAGTGTCACATCATCCTCTCCGTGCACAGTCCCATTTACTACTAGAGGTGCTATTAGCTGGCAGCAGCCGACAGAAGTAATTTCTCCCGTGAATTCACCGGAGACCTGGTGCATCACGCATGGAAACATTTGACACAATCCCCCCCCCCTCCGTCCCTTTAATCGCTCCACCCTGCTCCAACACCTTTAATGGAACCTTCTGTAGGTTCAGTCTCGGGTCAGCTCAGAGCCTACACTTTTTTTTTTTAACAGCTCCATGAGCTGTGAGAGAGCACTGCTTGATTTTGAATCCCACAGCGGAAACCAGATAAAATGCCAGATCAAGCTCTCATTCAAACTCCCTCCATCCTTGTGATGAATCTCCCAGAGAACAACAGTTGGCAGGGGAGGGTGGAGAGGCTCAGACATATTCACAAAACATCCATACAGGCTAAGGCTACATCCACGCTAATACATTTTCATTTTATAATGGTGTTTTAGCACCGTTTTAGAAATGATCTCTGTCCATAGACGGCAGCCGTTGTAATCAACGTAGATTTCGCATTGTTTGTATATTCTTGTTGACTACTAGACCCCTGCAGAGTCCGACCACCATATACCATTATCATATGACATATTAGTATGAGATTTGTTTATCATTATCACCGGTTATGAAATGGTTAACGTTAGATCAGACATAAGTGTGATTTGACTTGGGGAACCTGGGTCTGTTTGATTACACTCCGGTCGGAGTTCAAGTTACGTGAGCCCCTCTCCCAGACAGTCCTCAACAGGTATAACGTTAATATAAAACTTGAAACTTGGATTTTGGTCTTTTTATTAGTACAACCAGTCACACAGCAGCTCTTTGTATGTCGGGCAGGTAAACATTAATATTAGATCCCTGACGGCTCTCTATTAAATAGCGTTTTGCTGGTTGCTAGCTAACGTTAGCGGTTAGCCCTCAGTCGGAAACGTAAGGCCAAAAGTATATACAATATTGCTGATATGTCCGTTTCAAATTTAAACAAACGTTAGCTAACGTTAGCTTCCACGGCCGCTCTTTGTTGTGACCGCGGGGGAGGAGGAGCGGCTGCCCCAGTAGACTACCAGACGTCTTCCCTTCAAAATGTAACGTTACGGTGAGCTTTCCCCCGCCGTAGTCGCGCAACGTTACAACAATTTAGAGCTGTAACGAAGTCTTGCATCACTTTTAAGTTTTAATGCAGAGTCGCTAAATGTATATAAATATTTCCTTAGAGTGTGGGTCGATCACCCTGTTGTTGATCAGTTCATTTTTATCGATCTGTGAAGCGTGACAGCTCGCCATGACCACCCGCTGCTTTGCTAGCGCTGTGAAAATAGAATGCTTTTGCCCATGAGGCCTGGATCCATAATCTCCTTCTGTTTTTTTGCAAAGACATGTGATCCCCTCTGAACATTAAACATTTTCAATTGATCTTTTCTGCAGTTGGTGCAGTTTACTGCACAACAACATTTCATCTCTGCTTTGGAGCTTGGCTCTGCTAGACAAGCCGTGCTTTCTGCCCCCTAGCTGAGTGCGCATCTCTGTGATGACGTTGCACAGAAACCCGTCTATACTTACACGCCTGAAAGCGCATATCACATGACCATTCACGTATGCACATGTCAGTGTAAACAGGAAGCAGATTGTCTACTCTGCGGTTGGTTGCTTACGTTGGGCCAGACTGCCCGGATGAGCAGTGCGTGATGGTTGCATCGCTCAAGTGCTGCGTATCCCTCGTGTGGGTTGTCCACACTGGCAGCGTTTCTGCTGCTGCCAGCCCTTTTTTTCTACATAGAGTTTGCCTTTCATAATGGCCATTTCATTTCATTATAAATGTCATTTATTTTTAGACAGAAAAAGGTTAAGAAGTGTGTGGTAATTTGTAAATAATAGTAATAATCCACAATCAAAACCCCATACTTTATTAATTCATGGAGCAGTGCAAGTCACTGCATGTTCTACAAAACTGTCCTGCACATATTTCAGAATAAAAGCCTTGTGTTAACAAATGAAGGAATTCTGTCCACAGAAAAAACGCTTGAGGGCGTTTATTTTGAAATGAAAGCAGGAAGTGTTGATTTAAAAATAAATCTTTTTCATGTCCGTGACATATTCTACAGATACAGACATTGAAAGTGTAGTAATGTTGCTGATATGATGTTAATATACAGTCAAAAGATCACTTTCACTGTCCGTGACATATTCTACAGATGTCTAGACATTGAAACTGTAGTATGTTGCTGGTATGATGTCAATATACTGTCAAAAGTCTGTTGTTGCTGTGAACCACGTGTGCATGAGCCACGCGGCTCTAACCTATAAGATAAAAAACAACAGGTTCCGCAGCCACCACACGCTGCTGACATTCCCTGTGTGGCTCGGGCGTAACATGGCAAACTGCAGCCCAACAAGCAACAACAGCTGTCAGTGTATCAGTGTGCTGACTTGACTATGACTTTCCCCAAACTGCATGTGATTATCATAAAGTGGGCATGTCTGTAAAGGGGAGACTTGTGGGTACCCAAAGAACCCATTTTCAAGAGACCCCTTGAATGCCAGTTTTTCCTTGCCAAAACTTAGCACAAGTTTGGAGCATTATTTAGCCTCCTTCGCGACAATCTAATATGACATGGCTGGTACCAATGGATTCTTTGGGTTTTTTAGTTTCATATGATGCCAGTATCTTCACTCTAGCTTTAAAACTGGTGTTAGTGGCGTTAAAAGGAATTTGTGTTGACGCGTTATCATCACGTTAACTTTGAGAGTCTTAAAGTGGCAGCAGGCAGTATATTTCTGGCATCATTGGGCAAAAATTCCATAATAATCTTTCAGCATATTGTAATTCAAGTGTTCTGAGAGATAACTAGACTTCTGCACCTCATCATGGCTCTCTTTTCAGGCTTTAGAAAATCTAGCCCGTGACGGGAGACTGACCAATCACAGGTCATTTCAGAGACAGAGAGCGTTCCTATTGGCTGTGCTCTGGTCATGTGACCGGAACTTGGCGTTCCTTTACCAGATTTTACAATGGCGGCGGCGTCACAAACTTTCTCATTTTACAGCTAAACTGTAAACTACAAGATGATTCTGAAAACATTTGAGGTGAGAAATAGGCATTACAGAAACAGAATATTGATTCATATTTGATCAGCGCGGCCTAGTTTGATATAGCAACTGTTTTATAAAAATAACTTTTTTTAATCATATTTGCTCCAATCTCGGCTACTTCAGCTTTAATGGGAATGTAATTTCGCAGGCGACAGGGTTGATCTTATTTAATAGACAACGGAGCTCTATGGCACAGAGGAAGGACTATATCAAGCTTTGTCTACACATGCAATATTTGTTAATATTGTTAGTTTTGTTTCTGTTAATGGCTTTTGTTTACAATAAGAAAAAAAATCTTGAAAGTGATTTTCTTTAGTTTCTAAATGTTCCAAATCTGAAGAATCCAGTTGGTGTACATTGAGTGAGCAGAGACCAGCCTTGTTTACTTCACATTTATTTCAAGGACAGAGCAGCTCTGTGTACTGTAGTCTCCCTGCTGGTTGCAGTAAATTGGTTGAGAATTGTTTGGTCAAGTTCTATCTTGGTGAGGACTGAAGGGTCAAGTAAATTACTGTATCACAAACACACACACACTCCCATTTGCAAAGAAATAGTTCTCCACTCCCTGTTTCTTCCATGAATCTTCCCTCCATACAGTCTGTATAGTGTACGTTGTCTTCCTTTGTCCAAGTTTCTCTCTCTCCCCACAACCTTCATAGAGCGGTGATCGATAATAATGATGGAAAAGAAGAAACACAAATCAGACTTTTACACTGGACTTTTAACCAGGAGACTTGTGTTCGAGACCGTTGTTGACAGGTGTTTTGTTTTGTAAGTTACGTTAGTGATGATTCACATGACGATTGTCACATGTTTTTTTATTTACATTTGTTACGTGTTTTCCCTAGTTGTTTCCATACATGTTTCACTTAGTTTACTTACTTTTTTTAAGCCCAACCATGACGTTTTCCCTCACCCTTTCCCTTTCGTTTGCGTGGTGTACAAATTACATGCAAAAAGAGGCGTACAAATGACACCCGAAAAGACTAAAATAAGTACTCATGACACGCGGAATGTAATGTCGTGGTATTTATACGCCTTCCCAAGAGACCGGGTTAGTTAACCACGTGTTTAAAACTTTTTAAAACTGTGACTGTAATCCAGGAAAAAAATATATTTTATTTAAAACGTAATTGGGGATTCAGTTTAGATGTATGGAAACGTAATTTTGTAGGAGACAGGGTTGTAGCGCCCACCTCCTCGACTGCAGCTCCATCCTCAGATACTTAATTAACTTCTCAGAAACCTCAAGTTCTCCTCAGACCCCAGAAAGTTGCCCTACATGCAGGGAAAAACTAATTTTCTTGGTTGAAAATGGACTCATCCCACCCACCTTTGTCACCACAGAAATGAATGACAAAACAGAAACGTCAGTCTGTTTATCATGGCTAACCAAATGCTGAGATAATCGGTCGACGCAGATGGCCGCCCACCCAGAGCCGGGTTCTGCCCAAAGTTTCTACCTATTAAAGGGGAGTTTTTCCTTGCAATTGTCGCATAACGATGCATGCTCATGGGGGATCTCTTGTTGGGTCTCTACATTACAGAGTACGGTCAAGACCTGCTCTATATGAAAAGCGTCTTGAGATAACTTCTGTTATGATTAGACGCTATCTAAAAATAAATTGAATTGAATATCTGAAAAGTGGGCTTTGTTCAAAGCTCGCTGAGGTTGGCTGCATTAAAAGTCAAGAAACAGCCATAAATTACAAGCCCAGTTGCACAGTAGTTTGTGAAATAGTCCCAAAATTGAATGTATTGATTTGTGTACATAGACACGAATTTCATTTTTTTTTCTTGATGATCAGCAGGATATCAATTCGTATGTAATCCACATAATTGTGAACCGGAAAAGTAAAGCGAGAGGAGGTCAGGGTGGATGGGTGGGTCAATAAACAACTCCGCCCAGGAGACCGGTGTTTGTGTCTCGTGTGAAACCAGAAGTCAAAGTTAATTTATTTGTCACGCAACTACCATACCTACAGATAGGGTCGACGATGTTGGAAAGCTAGCATAACTTGAATGTAGCATCGCCTCAGGAGCTCCGTCTAAACCCACCCCCTCCCCTCGGGGCTCCTTCCAAGGCAACGCCCCCCACACACATGCAAGAGCACCGCCGCATCGTAACTACTTCACAAACACAGAGCGGAGAGAGGACCTCAACTCAACAACGCTACCTCATGACAAGTAACCGCGGCAGTGCTACTGCAGGGCTGAGTTTTCTCTTCCATTCTCCAGGAAACATGTGGCGGCGACGTGCTTTGAGTTCAGGCTGGTGCACGCCAAGGGTAGAGAACGAGCAGGGAGGCAGGGAGGCATCTGATTGGTTCTTTCCAAGCGGACCTCGAGGCAGTGAGTGGTAGAAGTTTTTACAGGATTATAGCAGCTACTGATGACGGCTCTTTTCCGGTCCTTTTTCAGAGCTCATAAGTAATGGATCGCTGTCGGGGTGTAATGACCATTTTAACCAATATAACAAATAGTGTATACTGGATAACATCGTCAACCCTGCCTTTAAGTTACAGCCCTTCCCTAGTTATTTTAACCCATACCACAATCTTTTCCTAAACCTAACTAAGTTGTTTTTGTTACGTAACTTCCGTACTTAAGTTACGCCACTTCCAATGTTATTTTAACCCAAACCACAATCTTTTCGTGAAACTAACTAAATAGTTTGTTGCCTAAGCCTAACCAAGTCGATCTATTCCTAAACCTAACTAAGTAGTTTTATTTTGAAAAGACTGGAGTGGAAATTGACACATGCATCATATGTTGTTGGACATTCGTGTTGAAATGACATGGGGAAATGTGTTAATATGTGATAAACATGCTTGGAAAAGCATAATGCCAAACAGGGGTAAAATGTGGTCTGTTGCTTCTACTCCACTGTAGAATGACAAGGCAGCTGAGGTATATTGTTGCTGGAATATCAGCGTAGCTGGTTATAGTTGTGTTTTAATAAAAGCCCAGGAGACCGATGTTTGTGTCCTGTGTGAAACCACGAGTCAAAGTTAATTTATTTGTCACATAACCTACGTATTTAAGTAACGGCCCTTCCGGAGTTATTTTAGCCCAAACCATGATCCTGTCCTAAACCTAACTAAGTAGTTTTTGCCATGTAACTTTCGTACTTAAAGTGGGCAGTAAGTAGTATATTTTTGGCATAATTGGGCAAAAATTCCATAATAACCTTTCAGCATATTGTAATTCAAGTGTTCTGAGAGATAACTAGACTTCTGCATCTCCTCATGGCTCTGTTGTCAGGCTTTAAAAAATCTAGCCCGTGACGGAAGACTTTGACCAATCACAGGTCATTTTTATTGAGAGAGCGTTCCTATTGGCTGTGCTCCGGTCATGTGACCGGAATTTGGCGTTCCTCCACCAGATTTCACGATTTCGCTAAACCGTACACTACAAGATCATTATGAAATCATTTGAGGCGAGAAATAGGCATTACAGTAACATAAAATTGATTCATATTTGATCAGCGCTGCCTAGTTTGACCGTTTGGTCGGAGTTCGCGAGTGATTGTCAGCCGGCTCTCATAGACAGCAGATGGACAGCAGACCTCTGATCAGCTCTGACTGCTTGTTTTCCTCCGGTCTGTGAAATCTTGCAGATGCTGTTAAGAGGACCGGAGGACACAGAGGCACATGTTTTTTTCCGGTTACCTGTCTCATGTACTACTGTCACAATATAGCGACCGTTTTATAGAAATAACTTTTTTTAATCAGATTTGCTCCAATCTTGCCTACTTCAGCTTTAAGTTCCGCCACTTCGGTGTTATTTTAACCCAAAACACAATCTTTCCCATAACTAAACGAAGTAGTTATGTTGCATTAAGCTAACCAAGTCGATCTATGCCTAAACCTAACTACGTAGTTTTATTTTGAAAAGACTGGACACATGCGTCACGTGTTGTTGGACATTCGTAGGAAAACGCACGAAAACTATGTTGTTGAAAGTCTTGCTGAGCCTCACTAAAAAAGTGAAATTTGTGTATATGTACACAAATCAAATCGATTAAATTTCGTGACTATTCCACAAACTGCCGTGAGACTGTGTTGAAATTACATGGGGAAATGTGTTAATATGTGATAAACGTGCTTGGAAAGCCTAGCATAATGCCAAACAAGGGCAAAATGTGGTCTGTTGCTTCTACTCCACTGTAGAATGACAAGACAGCTGAGGTATATTGTTGCTGGAATATCAGCGTGGCTGGTTATAGTTGTGTTTTAATGAAGACTAATTACTTAATTTAAACTCAGCTGTTCTTCTCCTCCTCAGCGGTTCTTCTCATCCTCAGCATATTTGAAAAGCTGTCAGAATGAGAAGGATTTGTCGGTTGTGGACACAACATTCAAGGTTGGCCCCCTTCTCCCCGGCTCAACGAGGGTTAGAGTGCTCGCCAGCGAGTGAAAGCCAGCGCCAGATTCACTCTCGTTTTGGAATGAGCTTTGTCCACTTGGCGTTTCGCCTCACTGTATTTGCTTTTTTTTTGGTGCTGTATCCATCATTTTCGTAGTTTCCTCTTGGATGCATTCTTACAATCTGGCACCCGGTCACTACGTTTTTATAGAGGCTGACGCCCAGAAACGTCACACACCAAAATGAAAAAAAAAAGACACCACTACACACTTCTAGTGGGTCAGAAGTGATGATTGAGATGGATTCATTTTCTCAGAGTCTATAGGCTACATTGTTTTTTAGGAAAATCCTACTCGTGCTTTTCAAGTCCAAAAAACGAGCGTTCAGTGTAATGTTTAGAGAAAACACAGAACATTATTTACCGTTACATTAATGAAGTTGCTGCTGCTGTGCCATCCATGAAATTACTCATAGCCCCTCTTACAAATCAGAGACTGCTGATGAAACACATGCATCATTCCTGCTGCCATGTGACGACTACAATCAACTGCACGGAAAAGATCTGACATCGTACAAGTAGTTGTGGGAAACAGAACATCAGTATTGACGTTTCTGTGGAACTCCAGACTACACTGTGGACGATTTTATTGTGTGGTTAGACTCTTCCTCAATCCCATTGAAAATGGTATGTTGATGCACATATCAATTTGCATTAGATGGGAAAAAAGCCTTGAAAACTGAATGAGGCACAATTGAACATACATGAAAGGTGTTTAGTCATTTTTGAGAGTTCTGTGTGCGTACATCTCTGCCCACTAAAGCCACGAAAATGGCCGTGTGTCTGAATTTCAGGTAAGAGGTAGTTTCAGCAGGATTTAATGCAAATGCAATTTGTGCCGAAATGAGCACCAAAATTGCTCTGTGCCGCCTAATCAGCATAAACACAGCCTAAGCTAGACCTCTCCTCCCAAAGGTTTGACTTGGACACTCCGCATGCACAAACAAAAATACCAGCACCCATGCAGTACATGCTGAACCCAATTCCACTGTTATCAGGCCATTAAAGAGGCATTATCAAGTCGCTATAAACACCATAGATGTGGGTCAAATAGGGGCCTACTACGTTGTAAAAGTGAGTGTGAAACTTAAAAGCAACACATTTTAACATGTAAAACTGAATGAAACGTTACGTTTTGAACACAAACAAAAAGATGTCTTTAGGTTTAGGCAGCAAAACTACAACTTCTTTAGGTTTGGGCAACAAAACTACAATTTTTTATGTTTGGAAAACAAAACTACAACTTCTTTAGGTTTAGGCAATAAAACTACAACTTCTTTAGATTTAGGCAAAAAAAACAAAAAATTCTTTAGGTTTAGGCAACAAAACTACAACTTATTTTTGTTTAGGCAGCAAAACTACAACTTCTTTAAGTTTAGGCAAAAAAAAACTGGTTTTGGCAATAAAACTAAAATTTTAGGTTTAGGCAATAAAACTACAACGTCTTTAGGTTTAAGAAACACAACTACAACTTATTTAGGTTAAGGCAACAAAACTACAGCTTCTTTAGGTTTAGGCAATAAAACTATAACTTCTGTAGGTTAAGGCAACAAAACTACTACTTTTTTAGGTTTGGGCAACAAAACTACTACTTCTTTAGGTTTAGGCAACAAAACTAATAACAATTTATGTTTAGGCAATAAAACTTCAACTTCTTTAGGTTTGGGCAACAAAACTACAACTTCTTTAGGTTTAGGCAACAAAACAAAAAATATGTTTGGGCAACAGAACTACAACTTCTTTAGGTTTAGGCAATAAAACAACAACTTTATGTTAAGGCAACAAAACTACAACTTCTTTAGGTTTGGACAACAAAACTACAACTTCTTTATGTTTAGGAAATAAAAGTACAACTTGTAAATGTTTAGCAACAAAACTACAACGTCTTTAGGTTTGGGCAACAAACTACAACTTCTTTAGGTTTAGGCAACAAAACTACAACTTCATTATGTTTAGGCAATGAAAGTACAGCTTGTTAATGTTTAGGCAACAAAACTAAAACTTTTTTAGGTTTAGGCAACAAAACAATTTTTTTAGGTTTAGGCAACAAAACTACAACTTCTAGGTTTAGGCACTAAAACTACAACTTCTTTAGGTTTAGGAAATATAACTACAACTTCTTTAGGTTTAGGCAAAAAAAACCCTGTTAGGTTTAGGCAACAAAACTACAACGTCTTTAGATTTAGGCAATAGAACTACAATTTCTTTAGGTTTTGGCAAAAAAAACCCCACTTAGTTAAATTTAGGGGAAAACATTGATTTGTCCTAAAATAACTACGAACACAAAGACATTGTTGGGTTCACACGGGATGCAAACTGCAGTCTCATGGGTGAAAACCCTGTGAGTGAGTTCCTGGGAGTGGAACTGGAGTCTTTGGTGGAGGTGTCGGAGAGGAGGATGCTGAGTAAACTACTCAGTATTAGGGACAATGCCTCTCACCCCCTGCACACCACACTGGTGTCATACCAGAGTACCTTCAGCCGTAGACTAAGACCACCGAGGTGCACCACAGAATGCCACAGGAGGTCTTCCCTACCAGTGGCCGTCAGACTATATAACTCCTCCCCCTTCTGCAGGAAGGACAGCTGAAAACACCGGACACTGAGAACAACAATAATATCAATATCATGTGCAATACTACTTCTTTCATTCTCATGTGCAATATCACTGTTCATTGTGTGCAATATTCATGTCCATCATGTGCAATATTACTTCTTTTCTGTTTTTTAGCTTACTTTGACTTTTTCTTTTCACTTATCTTATCTTATTTACTTATTTTATTGTATCTTACTTAATTGTTATTCTATTAGGCACTGGTGCTAGAAAGAGTACTTTTTATTTTATACACTTGTATTTTATACACTCGAACTTGTTGTGATTTGTTGTAATTTTGAGCAATCTCTGGCACAAGTATTTCCTTCCGGATTAATAAAGTTCTATCTTATCTTATCTTATCTTATCTTTGTGTCCCATCCATTGTCCCCGACCTCCATCCCTTGTGGAGTTTCACACTGTCTATACTACTGTGCCTGACTTCCACTTCTGCTCCTTTCATAATTACTACGGTCGCTAGAGGTTGCTGTCTTGTTCTTTTATACCTTTTTTCTACCATCTACCATGTGAATAGATGATAAAACCTACTAATGGGTGTAGTAGGCCCCTATTGACCCACATCTATGGGGCTTATAATGACTGATAACTCCTATTTAATAACCTGACAACGGTCTAATCGGCTGACATACAGTATAGGTCTCGTGGGTAATCGCTTACTGGGTGACTAACTCAAATGATCTGTAGGAAGGAAATTCCTGCGGTGTACTTGGAGTTAGAGGAGGGATGTTTTTTTCCACCTGAACTAATCCCCCTTTGAGAATGGTGATCCTTTTCAAAAGCAGCTCATGATCATGGGATGAAGTGAAGGCTGCTGCACTCACATGATAAACCAGATACCACTGAACAATAGCCTCATAACATGGGACCTGTTGGCAGGAGAAGATGCAGATTTATTTGGTCCAAAAGTTGTTGCGGTGGGTATGGTTTTCATATAATCTTAATCCTACCAACTGGGGTCCCCCACAGACCCCAGAGATATACTTTTTGTCACACCTCACATGTTCTTATATTCTGTCATTCCAATTTTCATGACTTTGTCCATCAATTTGTTCCTAATGACTTAATATCATTGTTTTCTGCTTCTGTTTTAATTTGTGCTTTTTCGAAATACCAATGTATTAGGGTCCTGGCTGGGGACCAGTCAAAAGCACCCAATTCCGCCTTTGTAGTTTTAATAGATGAAATAGAATAGCTAGAAGGGTTTGCCTTGTGGCACTCTGTAGTCATTTTGAAGGAGACAGACATGTATATGCAAAGGGTTAGGGTTAGGGTCAGTCTTGTTGCAAATATGTATGCAAACTAAATGTAACTTTCCTAAATAATAATAATATTATAATAATAATTAATAATATTTTTCTTCAGATGACATTAATTACATAACTAATAATGTTTTGAGAAGAAATAAGCTAACATTTTGCTATGATGTTTGTTTCTTACAGTAGTTTATTTTTGGGGTCCCCAGTCGATAGCATACTTGCCAACATTAAAAATAGGGAGGATTTCAAAACCAAAGCGGGGGTCTGGGGAACAATTTGAGTTTCAGAGACTTTGTTTCCTGCATTCTGGTGACTTTAAAAGAATGAAAATAATAAAATAATAAGTACACGGCAACAGCATTTTATGTTAAACTTTTAATTTTACCTTTAAGTCTCAGGAAAGAAAACTGAATAATTCGCTCCTCTGGTGTAAACTTGTGTGAATCTCTGGCATAAACTAATAATCATCAGTTTTTATTCATTTTTTTGCCCCTGCTTGAGTATTTCGTTCATAGTGTTTTTTATAATACATCCATGGTTGGAATTTAAGGGATTTTGTGGAATATATTTTAATCCATTTTGGAAATCATATAAATTCTAAAATTTCTGAGGTATTTTGGTGCTGGAGCTGCCATTGCATGTCCATGTGTAGTTGCCTACAGATTGAGACTTATTCATAACAGTAAAGTGTCACAAGGACCTTGTCCAGAAAACAAAGCACCACAAATACCAAGATCATGAGAAGCAGTGGAATAACCTATTTGTTGCATGGCTTGACATGGATCATGAATCCAAGTTAGAGACGTCCTGTTATTGTCTCAGCTGTTGTTTGCATTTCCTGTGTTTACCATGGCATGACTCCACTTTTTGTTTACCTACATGTGGCGAATGGTGCTTCACGCCTCATAGCGTCAGGATATGAGAGACATCATTCAGCTTTACATTAGCTTTCAGCTCTTGGCCGATGCATTCGTTCTGAGATTTATCGCCTGACTGAAAACATCAGAAGCCGATTTAGGAGATTAATCTTTTTTTTGTTTCCTGATACAGCAGCTTCCCAGTAGGTTTAAGACTTCCAGCAGGGATGTGTATTTGTCTCTTCCACTAATTTCCTATCTTCCCAGGGAGCTGCTCTTTTCGTTTAACTGCCGCTTCTGAGTTCAGATTCTTTCTCTCACATAAATTTAACAGGCAGAGCCTCTTCGCTGTGCCTGATTTTCTTTAGATTTTAATGTTGACAGCAACCGATAAGTATTGACACAGTACTATGCAAACTATCAATACAGTTGTTCAGTCTTGTTGTTTTGAAATCTACATAGCACTTTTGTAATGCTTACGTGCTATTTAAATCATAATAATAAGCCTGTTAACGGAACAGATGTTTGTACCAAAGATAGGATGGTATGCACAGATTGTACATTATTTGTACATTTTAGAAAATAAGACTAAACAACAAATAATTGCAAGAGCAGATGCTTAGTACCAACATGTTAATGTCTGTATTATATGTGAAAGAGGGAAGGATAAAATACTTCTTTTTCATACTGCATTAGTGAAAAGCCACATAGCTCTACTATCTGTCTTCTGACACTGTCTTATGCAAGAAGTGAGAGCAATTACTATCCACAGCCACAGTGTAACTAAGTAAGTAACTATTGGACTTAAATCAGGTGGATACACACAAGACTTCAAATGAATGATAATGTTGATTGATTGAACTGACTTTGTGTAGAGCATTACCCAGGGCACAGCCCACTAATTCATACCAATCAGACGCCGGAATAGGGGGGACAACGAGACTTTTTATCTCCCCACTTTCAGGTGTTATTATGGTAATTAAGTGGTACCGTCTAAGCCTGGTATGAAGGTCATAGAACGTTGGCGAGAATGTCTATATGCTGGACCTTTATCCAATCATAATCAACCATTGTAATCTCACATCCAGCCCGCCACAGTATCATAATGAGCCGAAAATATTTTTACACTTCTCAAAGTGTGGGATCCGCGCACTCTGCTGGCTTGCCTTCGCATTTCCACCGGTGCACCAGCTCTAAGTCGGCTTGGAAAGGCTCGGGGTGAAGGTTGGTTGCGGCTCCAACCGTGTGTTCCCTCGCAAGGACCTTGCTGCTTCCCGGGGCCGTGGAGAGCTCGTTGCGCTGTGCTCCCTCTATCCCTGTGGGGAGGAACGGGGCTCCCGGCGCGACTGTCAACCGGGGCGGACTATCCTCAGTGCGTCAGGGGTCTGCAGGGATGTAGGCAACCCACCCGTCTTGAAACATGAACCCTGTCTCGTTTACCATGCTATGTGGGTGGGACTTTTTGCCGTGCTACTAGAGCACAAAGTTCTTCGTAGATCTAGCCTTTTCATTTTGCTCTCAAAGTGTACCAGATTGATGCATTTAACTTTAAAATGTACAAAAAAATTTTCCGGGGGACCATACCCCGAACCCCCCTAGAGGGTCTGAGGTCCGTCCGCCATAGTCTCACAAAATCCAGTAGTAAATACTGTATTATGTCATCCAAAACTAGATGTCACCCCACTTCAAAACTCATTCCAGCATCGTTGATACCAATCCATATATTCATACACAGATTTTTCAGTTTTTACCAAATCAAATGCAACTCTAACATTTGTACACCTTTGTCCACTGTTGAATGTAAGTGATCACCCGAGCATTTAGCTTAATTAAATCCTGTTTACTGTTACGTGTTGAGTAAGTACTCTTCTGGAAAAGACGATTAATCTGACTGTCAAGAGTTCCTTGAGTTTCCAGCGATTCCCATGTGACCAAATTCTCTTCAAGAAGAGAATCTGTAGAGGTTTGTATGGTTGATGAGGGGAAATACAGAAATATCTTCATTCTAGTTGTGACTAGTTATGTATAGAATATAGCCACAAAGTTTTCCAAGGATGCATTAGCTGTGAGCACAACCTCCCTAAGGAAGGGGACCTCCACTACCTAAAGGGCCCCGCCTCCCAGCATCACAAAACAATGCAGGCCCTGTGAAAAAAATCAACATTAAACTGTGAGATCATAAAGCATAAAGTCACGCTATACAGGTTCACCACTGTAGTGTCACATGCTGGCTGCAGGCCCTACTTGTTAGCATACTAACAAGTTAGAAAAAGTTATTACAATTCATCCTCTGGGGACCACCACCATGAATGTCTGTACAAACTGGACTGGGCGACCAACATTGCCATCACTGGAGCGACATGCCAACCCGTTCTCACTCCCAACTCGTCAAACTGCCGTTTGGTAAGTGTCCCTTGACATTGGAAACCAACGCATGGAGGCAACTTTTAGCAACAGTACGTGGCGATCTGGGCTTTTAACTAACTCCAATGTATTCCCACCTGCGGCGTTAATTGACGGTCGGAGCAAGAGACATAGTATTAATAGTGTGAGAGTCCGTTCAGGGCGGGCGGGACTGAGGGGTGGTGGATGGGTCAATCAAACACGAGACTTTCAACGAGGAGACCGGTGTTCGTGACCCATGTGAAACTAAAAGTAACGTTGACTTATTTTGTCACGTCAGTCACGTTACTCGTCGGTATTGTCGATCCTGTGAGTCACAAGAGTCGCTAGTCATTGAAGTTAATGTCAACCACGACCGTTTCCTAACCCTACCTAACTTCCTGTGAAAACAGATGTTTATTTTGAAAGGACACTATGCATGTAACGAGCGTATATTGTCACGCCTTCCCTGGTCCATCCAAAAGTAATGCAAGAGGGGTACCCCATGCGTTGGTCTCCGATGCCGAGGGGCACTGACCAAGCTGTGGTATTTGGCAAGTTGGGAATGAAATGTGTTATACATGCATGGTTAAAAATTAGCCACTTCCAGGTTGACCCCGGATACGGGTATACTATTGACTTCATGACCAGTACTTGTGCACACAATTTAGGAATTAGTGCTCTGATAAGCACTCTTTTATTATGCGCACTGTACATTTTTTGCCCAATAAGGTGAACATGAAGCAGTAATCTTATACAGTGAGGTTAGAATTAAAGTATTTAGAAGTTTTTCACTGTTTTTGTTCTACTTAAGCACATTGGATTTTAAATTAAAGTGTCTATGAGGTTGGCAGTGCCAGTTTTTGGCTTGACCGCAGAGGGCCAGTCCTACAAACGCAAAAGTCTGTCACTAAGTGACTGATTGAGTGATGAAGTTACACGATTGGTCGGCCGAGTGTTGGAGCTTCCTCATTGGCCGTTGCTCTTTCAAAATGAAAAGGCGGGGAACAGTTCTTTATGCAAATGATCCCATCCAGCGCGACGAGTCCGGCTCACGAAACTTGGACCAAGCTGTGAAACTAGGTGATCTAGTTATAAAATTAAACCACATTCAGCAGTGGCATCGCCCATTTCTCGCTTAAAATTTTTTCCAAAGTAGAATTTGGTGGATTGTTTAGACGGAATAACAGAAAGTTTATGAGCAGGCCGCCATGTTGCTTCCTGTTTAAAACGGTAAGCAGAAAACCAGGGACCAATCAGGTGCATCCAACGATAGGGTACGTCACTGCTTGAACAGCCAGTTGAGTGGAGCAGTTTGTCCCCTAGTGTCCTCGCCAAACCTGGTGGACATTTAACATTATTGACATGACAGTGACTATTTGTGTAACAATTAAGCCACAAATTCACATACACGGTCCAGTCATATACTCAGTTTTGACCTAGTCTTGTTTTGACTTAGCTTGGCTAGCTTTTTCCCCTTGTTCCAGTCTTTATGCTAAGCTAAATTAACCGTCTCCTGGCTGAATCTTCACATTTACTAGACAGATATGAGAGTATTGACCCTGTCATCTAACTATCAGCAAAAAAGAGGAATATTACCCAAAATATAAAACTATTCCATTAAAGAACTGGGAACAAATATTTGTAAAAGGAATGGATTTGTAAGGATCTTGGCGTGCACGTAACCAAAAATGTTATATAATTATACTCGTATGGTTGTTTTGTAACGCAGCTAATTAAACCACATACTCTCATGAACTTACACATTTCAAATCTTTCATCAGATACGACGGACATAGGGTGCCTCCATCAAAGCCACTAAAAACAGTCAGTCATTTCCTAACGCATAGCTTGCCTTAAGACTGTATCTGACGCTTCCTATTAGCATTTGTGAGGGAGGACTTTCCTTTGTGCAAATGTCAAATGAATGACACAGAGATGCCTGGACATGCTGTCAGTTATGGCTACTGAATATGAACTCGTCTGGGACTTAGACCTTGCAAATTTGTGCCTAGGGGTCCTGCGCATGGGAATCCATTCATGGTTCACATCCAGTGAACAGTGTAAGACTTGTAGGGTGAACAGCGTAGAGTTTTACCCTATAGAAAAGGGATACAATTTCCACATGGTTAATCAGATGTGGATGTAAACGCAATCACATTAGAGCTGGAAGTAAGCACTGTGATCTAATAGTCCTCGTTTCGGCTTTGTGCTGGAGTACATGCTCAAAGCAAACTGCCAAGCCTGCCAAGGCACTGTATGTGCATGCCTTTTCACGTCATTCTGGAAAGCAATGACATGGATTGTAGCTCATTTAAAAGGAATAGTTCATTATATATATTGATAATATTGGGGAAATATATCACAGAGAGTTAGATGATAAGATTGATACCACCATGGGGGCTGGTGAGAATTTTTTTTTGGCTGGACCGCAGAGGGCCAGCCCTACAGACGCAAAAGTCTGTCACTGAGTGAGTGAGTGAGTGAGTGATAGAGTTACAGGATTGGTCGGCTGGAGTTGCTGGAGCTTCCTCATTGGTCGTTGCTCTTTCAAAATGAAAAGGCGGAGAACAGTTCTGTTTTTATGTTTTACGTGTCAGCGGTTCAATGTAACATTACATAGCGCTGTTGTTGTGCATGTGTTATTGTTTATGCTCGTTTAAGTTACGTTCGCAAATTTTCGCCTCGCTTTCCTCCATTTCCGCCATGAACTGACTATCTAGCAGCCACACGTCACTACTGCGGTATGAACCCAAAATAAACAGACTGTGCTGTGATTTAAGTGCAATAAACGGCTCAAAATAATGCCGAATTAACAACATAAATATATCGTTTTGTAAAAAGACCGAATTCCTTCTTTGTCAAGTCTGTCCGCAACACAACAAGCAAACAACTTTTAAAATGCTTGTTTTCTGAACGGAGTTCGGATCGATCAACGCCAGGCTGTGATAACACCAGCTGCTCCATCACCACTCAACATAACGTCATCTAGGCATAAATACGGCAGCTACGTTGTTGTAAACGGATCAAAGTGTGCCGAAATAACTACATAATGATGCGGATTAGTAAAAAGTCTGAATTCATGCTCATGTCGGGTCTGTTACCATGACGACAGGCAAACAACTTTTAAAATGCTTGTTTTCTGAATGGAGTACGGATCGATCAGTGGCAGGCTACGTTAACATTGCAGCTGCTCCATTAACACTCCATCTAGGAATAAATACAGCAACAACAACGTCAGTGATGACAGCTGGAATATCTCAATGCTGATAAACTTTTGCAACGTTTGTATATATTGTTACACATCACTTATATGATGAATGCTTTTGATACACATGCTTTCATAAAAATCTGAAATAATTTTAACCTTGCATAATGCATGTCATGATAATACCTTTTCACCTTGTATACAATGTATAATATACTGACTAGTAAATGTTACCATTTACATTACTGAATGCCATTTGCTTCATTATAAGTTGGCTTTCAATCAAACATTAAGATATAAGTGAAAAAAACTGTTCACAAAATATTATAGATATGACCACTGACTATTTGTGCAAGAATTTAGCTACAAATTCAAAGACTTGACCATACGGTCCAGCCATATACTCGGTTTTGACCGAGTCTTGTTACTGAACTTTTTTTTTACTGGTGTCCAGGTTGAAAAATCAAAATACAGAAAATGATGCATAGTCATCTATCATGTACAAACCCTGCATCCTGAGTGAGATAAAATCCACATCCCAGGTTGACCCCAAGTGATCTGCTGCAGACTCTGGACAGACTGCACTTGTTTATGCTGGCTGTCATTGTACAGCAGAACCTCAGAATCTTAGAGCATCAACATGAGATATTGTGGAAAGCTTTATGAAATGCCAGATGTGAGGTATAGATTGATACAGAAGAGAAAGCTGATTAATGCTGTTAATGCGTGTAAGTGATTCAGCCTCAGACTGAACATCTGACGAATTGAATAATTATGTATTCATCTCTTTTAATGAATTCTATAAAATGGAAATGAAATGTTCAACCAAGTTAAGCTGATTTACTAAGGGGATTTCCACTCTAATGAACAATTATATAACAAACATGACAAACGTCAGCATTTAAAAGAAAAAAGAAGATTCCGTTTCATTTTTCGTGACAAGAGTGTCTCCATGTTGCAGTACTCTAGCCTGTGACGTCATGAGAATGATTGGCTTGGCTGAGTTACACAGATACGACGGTGGAGACCGTGACAGACGGAGTCTGAGGAGACACAGGACAGAAGAAAACAAAAGAGGGGACATTATTGTATTGTTCCTGGGTGAAAAGATGAGTTTTACAATGTTAAAACCAAGGACAAAACAGTCCATTTTATAAACTACCACCGAAACGGAGATCAGTAAGTTACTGCAGCGCTGGCTAGTGGCACTTAAAGAGCCCTCCAACAGGCACTGAGTCCAGCTGCAGCTGGCTGTCTCCCCATCTCCCGTCCTCTCCCCTCTCTGATCAACTGTCTCTCCTCCTCTACTGTCTCATTCAGACTTTCACCAAAAGCTAACTTAATTCTGAAGCCTATGTTATAGTGTTTGTTTACGTAACTTGCTAGCTAGCTAGCTACCGGCTCAACATTAGCATACCAAAATTACCGTCACAAAGTAAAACTTATTACCAAAGCAAACACTAGAGACATTATCTGCCTAATGTTACCTGTGTTCTCCTTCAACTAACAAGCTAACTAACTCACTTGGTTATACTACCGAGCCGTGTGGACGGGGGAGCCCCAGTCTTCACTCCGTGGTGTCCGTCGGCTTGGGAGTATAACGGTGCCAAACTGAAGTTATTGAATGTAACATATTCTTGGTTAGTGCTGAGGAGCCCTGAGGAACCTAAGGACTGTCAGTCTACAGAATACGTCCTATCCAGAGCCTCTCCCTCTCCAGATAAAGGCGGAGCATAGGTAGAATACTCGTAACATTCCCATATCAGGAATACCACACCTAGCTCAGTGGTGTGAACCAGTGCAAACAGTCCTGTGGCTCGCTAAGTGTAATTTACTTACATCATTTATGTTTGATCAAAGACCCCAGTTTCACTAAGTTCCACCTTTCCTATGTCAATATAATATCAGTGAAAAAAGACAGTTTCTTCCTCTGTACTCATGTTGGAGCCCACTTGAAAACTATTTTTGAGCAGTAAATTTCTCATGTTAGTCAGCCTGGTGAATATAGTTTGTCCACCTTCTGTCAGGAGCTGTGCTGCTGACAGGACGGAAAAATTATCAGCAACTATTGTAATCCTTGATTAATCATTCAGTCATTTTTCAAGCCCAAATTCTTAACGTTCCCTCGCTAAAGCTCCTTTTTCTTTAGTGATAGTATACTAAACATCAATATGATGACATCATCCTGGGCTTGAGGACATTTTGATGGAGATTTTTCACTACTTAATGACATTTCATAGACCAAACAATTAATCATTTAAAAAATTGTCTACAGATGAATTGATAATGAAAAGAATTGTTAGTTGGTGCCCCAACATATAACAGATACATGTTATTAAGATATAGATGCAATATAGAAGCAATGCTGGACCAACATAAGTAAATTTTTAAATTTTTATTTAGTTTTCTAAAAATGATTCTGATCGGTCAATTACTTATTATTATTAAATATGTAGCTGTGTAATAAGCAGAATAATGTACAGAGAGTGGATCATTGTTGTGAAATAAACCCCTACGCCTCGAGTTGGGGTCACCCCTCCACTTTACGTCAGGGTCCTGCACCGCCCTGACAGGTTTATTTCACTACAATGACCAGCATTACATTGCATAGACTGATGGCAGAGGCTGCCACACAAAGTGTCACTGCCCATCAGGATCTAATCTAAATACTCATTCACACACCGATGGCACAGCCTTCGGGGGTAGTTTGGGGATAAGTATCTTGCCCAAGGACACTTTGATATATATATATATATATATATATATATATATATATATATATATAGGACACCCCCCTCAATTGGGCAAGGAAAAACTCCCAAAGACGCCTTTCACAGGGTAAATGGAAGAAACCTTGGGAAGGATCACAGAAGAGGGGACCCCCTTCCAGGGCGGTGACAATTGGAACTCCTCTTCTCCAGTTGGTTTGGGACGCTCCTCCTCCAGTTGGCCTGCAGACAGGGTTGGGGATTAAGATTTTAGCAATTCAATTCTGCCTTTTCATTATCTTGAATTTTAGTGTTATGTCCCTTGATCTGGTATGCCATATTGTACCACTATACAAGTATAGTGACAGCAATATAGAAGTATGCTTCTATATTGTGTAGGTCCACACTTCGCTTTGAGGAATGGATAAGCGAAAACCAAATGGCAAGGTTCTTAACTATCCCTCAGTTCTTAGAAATTTGAAACGGCTGCTTGAAAACTTACTTTAGTCCAGTGGATCCTCGCTTCCGGTCAGTCAGAGCCACCTCTGGCTGACTAGATGTGAGGATCCACATCCCAAAAGCCACTTTGGGACTATGGATCTATTGTAGGAGCCTTCAGTAGATCCAAAGTCTCCACAGCTCCGAAGCCTCACTGGCTCTCTGGGCGGTGGCAAGAGGCGAATGGTCTGCCCAGTGCTCTAGCAATGGAGCAACACATCTTTTTTGTCCTTCTGCACATGTGCCTGATGGAAGCAGCTATCTTGCTCATGGTTGGACTCTGGCGTTGCTCTGTATTGTCTTTTGGCGGTTCTTCATTAGTCACATGGTCTGTGGAAACAAAAAAACAAATTTAATATTAATTGCTTTTTGAAACCAGTAAATATTCACTTCTGATACTGACTCACTAGACCATTATGATTGCAATAAAAATTGATTTGTAAGCTGATATTTTCAGAGGGGGGCTTTCAGATTGACACTACATGTCAGTACATGTCGCATAGCGCAGAGCAGTGCAATAAACATTGCAACGGTGTGCTAAACGCTGATGTCAAGCTACTGGGCCCAGCAACAGAAATATCCACAGTCTGTTGTTTAGCTAGTAAATCTCAATCTGAAGGCTCAATTTGTAATAAACTGGACATAAATTCTTTGATGTGTTACTTACCCTCAAACTGGCTGCCGTCCTGGTCCCTGGTCAGAGAAGTGACAGGCTGGATCTTGTTAGATCCCCTTTTTTTGCAGCACAATCTTTTAAATTTCTTGAAGAAACCGCCGCTTGTTTTCTTGTCTCTCTTTCTGTCAGGCAATGGAGTTGGGAAAATGTCCCACTGTCTCCTCAGTACTGTCATTAGAGAATCCTCAAACCTGGGATCCTGGTCTCTCACCGCCTCATGCAGGTTTTGTAGTGAACCATATTCCCACAGGAGGTCGTCGAGGGCAGACTCGAAAAAATGTCTTCGTAATGCCGACCCATGAAGAAGGCTTGGAAGTACTCGCTCTTCTCAGGGTCCACATCTCGAAGCTCTTCAGCCGCTTTCATTACCAAGTTGGCAATCATTGCCCGGTCTCTAACACCGATGATATTGAGCATCTGCCCAACCACCAGAGTCACCAGGGTTGTGTGCACAAGGGTTTGCTGCAACTCTGACTCCGTTAAATCCTGCGTCTCATGGATTACATCATATGTGGCTGTAACTGAGGGATCTGTCTTAGACTGGTGGATATATGACACTCGCCACTGGGTGTCGGTCAGGACACAAAACTCCACTCTCTGTTAACTGTTAATTCCTGTCTCCTTTATTGATGGTTGTAGTTACAGGGATGTAGGATATGTATGTGTGTTGTTTATATGTGTAGTCTGTGGTCCTACAGAAACAGACAGAGAAATACAATATCAGCTTACTTGATTACAATTGACTTACAATTTACCCAAATAAATATAAGCAACTTAAACAGCAGTATTTCTTGTGTTAATGATATGGCCACAGTGAGCTCAATATCTACTGTACATTTACATAAAACCTGACAGCAACTAGATACTGTAAAACTGTTTCTTTCAGTACAGTATATATACTGATTATCACAATACTATATAGCTGAATCAACGTAATGAATAAGCAGTGTCATGTGGTGGCCGAAACAGGCACGGCCGCGGAACAAATACCACGCAGCCTTAATCGAGACACTTAATTACCCACGGACTGAACATGAGCTGGACATGAGCTAAACACAATGCAAAGTGTAACTAGACACATATAACCACTCTATACAGTAGGCAATACCATAACAGAAATGTAGCAATATAGTCAAATACCAATGCACGTGAATATAGACTATGAAGAGCTAGATATTATTCCAATAGCATGCTAATTAGTATATGCGGTAAGCACAGCACGGTACTTTGAAGTACGAGATAAACAAGTACAGAAAGGAATACATCGACAGTATCTACATAGAAGTCAAAGGAGAGCAAATAAGAAACAACTTACTGTATGTCATGAACGCACAACAGCACATGAATTAGCTCCCTCTACTCAGACAAAAGCCGACTGCTGAGCCTCTGTTGCTTACTAGGGTGTGTCACTTCAGTCAGCCAGCAGGGGGGCGTATTTTGACTGTCACTACATAATCATAGAAAGGTGTGAATTAAGCCATACAATTATTATACCTAATAAACAGTAAGAACTTCAATACAACCAAATTCTAAACTTCCCATTATCATAGTCCTATTACAGTCCAGGCCTTTCTAACAGTGGCATAAGAACCTTGTGACACCACATCAGAACCTTGAGCCACCCCTCGAACACAGTCATTAGTAGATATAGACTGAACTCCTATGTAGTCTCCCGCTAAGTCAGTTGGAAGTTGCATCAGTTCCAAGTGCAGTTGGTGCAGCAGGAGAAGCTGCACAGCACAACGAGTAACAACCTCTTCTGTCCTCAGGTAAAGGGTGTGAGCCGTCACGATGCCTGGGTCAGTGACGTCTTTTCCCCTCCGACAATCACGCATAAATCTCATTGTTTTATTGTTTGTTATACTCATTTAAGGCATGGTCACATTACACGTCTGTCTTAATTCTATTTTAGCCTGAACGACGCACAGTTATGTGCATAAACACGTATAATATTAACATCGATGCGACCCGCAGAGACGCAGTGCTGATACAGAGGAAATGGGTCTTTGACTTCAGCCTTGTTTTTCATTCTCAGGCTTCTCAACATGTGTGCTGCATGAGTGAGGGACGGATCTTTATTTATCTTTAAATGGCTCGCGGGATGTTGTTATTTTGCTGAAGTCATCAAACCAGCTGCGTTATCATCCGCTGGGATCAGTCGGACTCCGCTGAGCCGCTGGTCAAGTTACACACACGGAGACACAGACGCAACAGGAAGTAGGACCGGTTCCCTAAAAAGTAAAGTTCAGTAGACGACATTTTCCCTATGAACGTGTGAAAAAGCGTGGAAAACGCCAGCTTTATTCTTTTGCGTGGGAGGTTGTTCCCCTCAGACAGAAATGGGACAAACGTAAAGCTCTGAGTACTCCTGCACTAAAATGATTAAAGCTGCAGTATGCCAGATTGGAGCAAATATGATTAAAAAAAGTTATTTTTATAAAACGGTCGCTATATCGTGAGAGTAGTACATGAAACAGGTAACCTGAAAAAAATCATGTTCCTCTGTGTCCTCCGGTGCTCCTAACGGCATCTGAAGGATTTCACTTACCAGAGGAAAACAACCAGTCAGAGCTGATCTGAGGTCCGCTGTCCAGCTGCAGTCTATGAGCGCTGATTGTCAATCACTCGCGAACTCCGACCAAACGGTCAAACTAGGCAGAGCTGATCAAATATGAATCAATATTATATTACGTTAATGCCTATTTCTCATTTTAAAAGCTTTTCAGAATCATCTTCTAGTGCACGGGTTAGCTGTAAAATGAGAAAGTTTGTGACGCCGTCGGCATTGTGAAATCCATAGATGTATTAAAAGAACTGGATACAGCGTTGAAGGCAGCGCCCCGGTCATTCCTATGAGAGTTGCTCATTGGCGCATGAAGCCTAAATGGCTCGAATTCCGTCTGGAAAAGTACCCGGATCTTGGCGGATTTTGGGCATATGGGACTTGCGTAGTAGCATCCGCTCGGTCACATGACTTGGTCACGGGGTTCCAACGTCACGGCGTCGACACGGCTTGTTCTCTCTCACATGAACGGAAGAAGGGAAATAACTCTGGATTCAACTATTAGTGCATCACGTGAGTGACACGGAAGTTGCAGTACCGCCGTTTGGCCACTACGAAAGAACGGGATCGACGACCGGCGCACTTCGGGCTTGGTGAAATGTGGTGAAGGAACGCCAAGTTCTGGTCACATGACCAGAGCACAGCCAATAGGAATGCTCTCTCTCTCTGAAATGACCTGTGATTGGTCAAAGTCTCCCGTCACGGGCTAGATTTTCTAAAGCTGAAAACAGAGCCATGAGGAGGTGCAGAAGTCTAGTTATCTCTCAGAACACTTGAATTACAATATGCTGAAAGGTTATTATGGAATTTTTTCCCAATGATGCCAAAAATATACTGCCTACTGCTACTTTAATGGATACATTTATTTTTGACAGCCGGCTCTCTTTAAGTTGCTTCTTTATTTATTTATCTGTATTAATTCCTTTATGTATTTACTCTTCTGTTTTTAATTTTCCCTTATATTTATTTTTTATAAATTTTTAAATTTATTGATTTATTTTTGCATTTATTTTTATTAATTATTGATTTCTTTATTTTTGTATTTATTTTTAAATGTATGTATTTATTTATTTATAAAAAATAAATCAATGAATAAATAAATGACTCAATAAATAAATAAATACATACATATATCATTAAATGTAGCAAAAATAATATTAACAATAAATGTTGCCATTAATTAATTGATAAAAATGTGACATACATTAATATTTCTGTTTCTTTTGCTTCTTCATGTATTTATCTTTGTATTAATTCCCTTATGTCTTTACTCTTCTGTTTAATTTTCCCTTTTATTTATGTATTTATTTTTATTAAATTTATCATTTATTTTTTGCATTTATTTTGCATTTTTATTTTTTTATTTATTTTATTTTTATTTTTGAATGTATGTATTTATTTATGTATTTAAGCATTTCTTTATTTATTGTTTTTGAATAAATTTTTTATTTATTTATTTTTGCATTTATTTTTATTTATTTATATTTATTTTAAAATATGTTTATTTATTTATTCATTCAGTTAGTTATGCACGATTTTCTCTTTGCATTTCACCGCTTATTTATTTCCCCAAATTTATTTATTACTGTATTCTTGTCTTTATACATTTCTTTATTTTATTTACTAATCTATTTATTTTTGTTCATTTTTAAATTTATTTAGTTTTTCATTCATTACTTTTTTTATTTATTTTGTATTCATTTTATATTTATTTGTTAATGTATTAATTTCTTTGTTTCTGCACGATTTTCCTTTTTGCATTTCACCCCTTATTTATTTCCCCAAATTTATTTATTTATGTATTCTTTTCTTTAAAAATGTCTTTATTTTATTTATTAATGTGTTTATTTTTGTTAATTTTTAAAGTTATTTATTTATTTTTTCTTTATTTGTATTTCTTTATTTATTTTTGCATTTATTTTTTATTCATTTAATATTTATTTTTAAATTTATTTATTTTTGTATTTATTCATTCATTTATTTATTTATTTATGCACGATTTCCCTTTGCAATTCACCCTTTATTTATTTACCCAAATGTATTTATTTCTGTATTCTTTTCTTTACACATTTCTTTATTTTATTTATTAATGTATTTATTTTTCGTTAATTTTTAAATTGATTAATTCATTTTTGTAATTTATTTGTATTCATTTTTTTATTTTTGAATGCACGATTTCCCCTTTGTATTTCGCCCCTTATTTATTTATGTATTCTTCTCTTTATACATTTCTTTTTAAATTTCCGTCCTCCAGCTGAGTCTCTTTGAGAGAGAGTCGAGGTGAAAAATCAACACGATTGCGGTTTTTTTTTATTGTGAAAGATTGGACCGGAAGTTGTGATTCTCTTCACTACACGGTGTCTGTGGACTGTACTGACTGTATATAACAGAACCATCATAAAACAGCCGGGCACAGTGACTTGATGCTGCTCTTCACCAGTGGAGGCAAAGAGCGCCTCCGCGGCTCAGAGGACGAGCTGAAGCTGAACCACAGGAATACTTACATATGTTTGTGTCCATCATCAGGACCGGACCGGACCGGGACTGACTCCTATATTCTTCTAACAGAGGAAGAGTTTCTCTGTGGGGATTAAACTCCTCTCTGGTCGGGATGACTGATGACTGATGAACAGAAGGTGAGTCATGAACCAAACCTCCACTATAGGATTGTGTTTTGTGTAATGAGGAGAGTTCAGCGCAACTCCTGCTGTATTCTCCTTATGTCTCATTATGTGAATGACCTCCCGGTTAATGGCATCCTCATGACTTCATTAAGAGTGAGACTGTTTTCCCTGCTAGGCTAAAAAAACAACTGTTGATATTATTACCGAGTGAGAGGACCGAGAGCTCCATAAAGACAGAGAAGAGTGTCACTTTCCACACTTCACCTCTCAGAGTAACGTTACGTTCAGCAGTTATCGTTAGATGTATTCGATGCAGTGTTAACGTTGTCTTCTCTTCGTCCTTTACGCAAAACCGGGATGGAAAGAGCTCCGGTGTGATATACATGTTGATACACACACAGCTCGACTAGCTTTTCCAGCAGATGAATATGTGAGCTCATCTCTCCGGTACCAACAGGCACGCTAATGAGGGGGAGATCTGCACACTCTGTTAAGGGCTGAAATAAGAAATACAATATATATATTTTTTCAGGAGAAAATAATTTAATCACATTTTGATGCACAGGTTTTAATTTTATGAACCATTATGTTTTATGACATTTACTCCCTCATTGTTTGGGGTCCCACAGAGCACATTGCTGCATGGTAGACAGTTATTAATAAGGGAAAACATATATATGGGGAATTTTGGGGCTTTTTTTGATTATTTATGCATATATAAATTTCGTGTGTTTATATATATATACATATATATATATGTATATATATATGTGTATATGTGTACTGTATATTATTTTCTACTGTGATCAATGTATTTAAATAAATAATAATTTAATCATATTTTGATGCACAGGTTATAATTTTATGAACCCTTGTGTTATATGACATTTACTCCCTCATGGTTTGGGGTCCCACAGAGCACATTGCTGCATGGTAGAAAATAATTATGTATATATATGTATATATATATATATATGTATATATATATATATACATATATATATATGTATATATATGTATATATGTGTAGATATATATAGAGCCATAACATTATGACCACTTGCCTAATATTGAGTAGGTCCCCCTTTTGCTGCCAAAACAGCCCTGACCCTTGGAGGCATGGACTCCACTAGACCTCTGAAGTTCTGCTGTGGTATCTGGCACCAAGCCGTCAGTAGCAGATCCTTTAAGTCCTGTAAGTTGTGAGGTGGGGCCTCCGTGGATCGGACTTGTTTGTCCATCACATCCCACAGTTGCTCCATTGGATTGAGATCTGGAGAATTTGGAGGCCGAGTCAACACCTCCAACTTGTTGTCATCCACATGATGTAAAAGAAAACGTGATTCATCAGACCGGACCACCTTCTTCCATTGCTCCGTGGTCCAGTTCTGATGCTCACGGGCCCATTGTAGGCGCTTTTGGCGGTGGACACGGGTCAGCACGGGCACCCGGACCGGTCTGCGGCTACTCAGCTCCATACGCAACAAACTGAGATGCACTGTGTGTTCTGACACCTTTCTATCAGAACCAGCATTAACTTTTTCAGCAGTTTGAGCTCCAGTAGCTCTTCTATTGGATCGGACAACACGGGCCAGCCTTCGCTCCCCACGTGCATCAATGAGCCTTGGGTCTGACCCTGTCACCGGTTCCCCTTCCTTGGACCACTTTTGGTAGGTCCTGACCACTGCAGACCGGGAACATCCCACAAGAGCTGCAGTTCTGGAGATGCTCTGACCCAGTCGTCTAGCCATCACTATTTGGCCCTTGTCAAAGTCGCTCACATCCTTACGCTTGTCCATTTTTTTGCTTCCAACACATCAACTTAAAGGACAAAATGTTCACTTGCTGCCTAATATATCCCCCCCACTGCCAGGTGCCATTGTAACGAGATAATCCATGTTATTCACTTCACCTGTCAGTGGTCTTAATGTTTTGGCTGATCAGTGTAGATATATATATATATATATACCTGTATATATATGTGGGGAAATTTAGGGCTTTTTTTTGTTTATTTCTGCATATATATATTGGGATTTTTTTGTTTTTGTTTGTTATCCGATCCGGTATCGGTGCATCCCTAAGTTTAATCGGGGCCTTTTGAATCGCCAAAAAATCATCCTTCAAATTTGACAAAGCTTAAGAACAGTATGTAGAATAATAATATTGAAGTAGTAGCATCCCTTCTCTTTACTACAAACTGGACTTGGACATTTGATGAAGGTAACGAAATGCAGAAATGGCCGTAAAGCATTGTTATTAGCTACACTAAATAAGAGAAGTTTTTTTTTTGTTATATTGACTGCGTATCAACAAATGTATATTCATAAGAGGTCTAACTCCGTAACTCCCTGTTAGACCGCTTAGGAACAAACTATAAATAACAACACTCCAATAACTGACATCCAGATGGACTTATTTGACATTTGGAAGGGATGGTGCCCTGTAACAAGTACTGTCAACACCAATAGACCATATAATAATAATAATAATAATAACTTTATTTATATAGCACCTTTCAAAAACAAAGTTACAGAGTCCTTTAAAATAAAAGAATTTTACAAGTAATTAACATCCAGGACTTAAGATCTAAACAAGAGAAAATCATATAAATAGTTACAACAATATACCATCAGTTCAGAAAAAGATAAAAGTGAGTCTTAAGAAGAGATTCAAAGGAAGATGCTGAGTTTGGCTGCCTGAGATCCTCAGAGATTGCTGCTACCAGAGTAAAGTGCGTTGGAATAATGGAGTCTGGAGGAGATAAAGGCTTGTAAATGAACATCCATTATGTCTAACTATGTCTGACAGCCCAAGCAGAATCAATGCCTCGTTTCTGTAGTGGATTTTAAATTAATTTAAAGTGGCAGTAGGCAGTATATTTTTGGCATCATTGGGAAAAAATTCCATAAGAACCTTTCAGCATATTGTAATTCAAGTGTTCTGAGAGATAACTAGGCTTCTGCACCTCCTCATGGCTCTGTTTTTAGGCTTTAAAAAAATCTAGCCCATGACGGAAGACTTTGACCAATCAAAGGTCATTTCAGAGAGAGAGAGCGTTCCTATTGGCTGTGCTCCGGTCACGTGACCTTCTATGTATAATTACATTAATTTCCTAAAACAAGTGCAAAAAACATGTCTGTGCAGTAAAAAGATTGTATTCAACCAGGTTTCATTCTAAATCGATATGTTTAAAAATGCTCTAGAAAGAAGAGTCTGTAGCTTGAAACAAGAAAAAAACGAGGCGGGTGGCTGCGCTAGAATTATGAAAAATGAAAATTAAATACTTGAGATACAGATTTTTTCACTTTTTAAGAAAACCACACTGAATAATGCATTATATTTTAGAGGCGGATCAGCAACTACAGCTGTGAGACAAATGTAGTGGAGTAAAAAGCACAATAATTGCCAGAAGTATACAACAGAAATACACAAGTAAAAAAAAGTACCACAAACTTTTACAGTGCTTGAGTAAATGTACTTTCCACCGCCGTGTATTAGCACATCATTTCATCATCTTGCTTCATCACTTAACCTCTAAGGTAGATTTCCTGACAAGATGGAGGGTGACACTGTGTCTAATTCTGACCCGTGTCATGTCTTATTTAAAAGGAAAGCACGTTGCAATCGTTACATTTTGTATGAGGAAAGCTTGGACGTAGCTGAAAATTGTTGTCGGTCAAATGCAAATAAGCGTGACCTCTAATATATTCTGAGGTGACTGTGTGCGTCAGTCTTGCGTTGTTGGACTTAATGACTAAAGCAGGTCATCTCGCTGTTAAAAGTGGTTATGCTTTTGGGAAATTCTGAGATGAGATTATCATCAGAGAGAATTCTAACAATCAGATAAAATCACAGCATCACCGCTTCATTTACTGTGACAAAGAATGTTTGTTTTCCTTGAAAGTTCATCCGTCATAAATTAAAGGGGACACGTCATGCTCATTTTCTTGGTCATGCTTGTATTGTGGGTTTCTACTAGAACATGTTTACATGCTTTAATGTTCAAAAAACACATTGTTTTTCTTACTCTGTCTCTCTGAATATACCTGTATTCACCCTCAGTCTGAAACGCTCAGTTATAGTGTCTGTCTCTTTAAGACCCCCCTCCTGAAAAAGTCCAGTCTGCTCTGATTGGCTTGTGAGAAAAATATGGTGTTCTCAACATAGATATATATACGTAGATACTGCATTCACTGCTTCAGCCCGTTGCTGGGATACGTCAGCATCGCCGCCATATTGGTGAGGTCAGGACTGGCCTGTAAACACAACGTTTATATTTCTTAACCGATCTCAAAGGGGTTGTTTTTATATTCAAGGATTTATGATCTATGAGGAGTAGAAAAAGAAAGTTTTGTCTCCAGTTACGTAAAATCTCAATACTAGGCTAATCGCTGTTAGACGCTCAAAAGAGTGTGCATCAACATTAGCTTAGCTTAACGTTACATGAACTGAATTACTTGCGTGGTGGAAAATAATTAATTTTCCTGAGAGTCAACGTTGCTGTTCCGAAACCCAAGAAGTGACATCAGCTTTATTGTTTGCGATATCAAACGCATATCGTAAATTTCAAGTTATAAACACATTATTACGTTAGACATGAAGATCTATAAGCTAACATTAGCTTTGGTCGAGGATTAGCTAACAAACGCTAGTTAGCCCTTATCTGATGACCTACAGAAGCAAATGTTTTGTAATGATGTAACTTAAACTCTAATGTTGAGGATGTGAACAATTCTTAAAGGAAAATGTGTTATGAGAGTACGACTTTTTAATACTATATCAACAGACAGACCAGTGATCCATGACCCGGAAGCAGCAACGTACTGTAACGTTACTGAACCGTTTTTCACCAAATTAATTTTTTTGTGACGGGAATCTAACCAACAGTACTCCATGTTTGCTTGAATTGAAATCGGTTTAGAAATATAAACGTTATAGTGCTTTTTATCCAGAAAAACAGCAGCTCCCCCGTTCACTTGAATGTGTTTACAGGCCAGTCTTGATCTCCCCAATATGGCGGCTACGTTGGCGTATGATCCAAAGGCCAATGCAGTATCTATGTATATATACAGTATCTAGCCTATGGTTCTCAAGCTGTGGGCGGTATATTCTAATGAGCCTGCATGTGACATAGGAAGGGGAGTCAAATCTGAATGGCTTGTTGAATCACATGTTTTCTGATCTGAGAGTTGCGTAGAAACCTGGAACTACTTTTCAAGGAACTAAAAGGTTCCTTCAGCGCACTGCTGTCTTTGTTTTCACCGCGGTCTAATGATGAACATTTTCGACATTCTATACTATGAAAAAAGTCATACTATAGTATGAGTATAGAAAATTTTCGAAATTTTAAACTGACTTTTTTTTCCACAAAATTAATCGACAGACTATACTATGCCTTTTTTCATGAAAATTTTCGACATTCTATACTATGACATTTTTTAGTATAGTCTGTCGATTAATCTGGTGAAAAAAAACTCAGTTTAAAATTTCGAAAATTTTCATGGAAAAAGTCATACTATAGCATGTCGAAAATATTCGTAAAAAAATGTCACAGTATAGAATGTCGAAAATGTTCAAGAAAAAAGGTATAGTATAGTCTGTCGATTAATTTTGTGGAAAAAAAACTCAGTTTAAAATTTCGAAAATTTTCTTGAAAAAAGTCATACTATAGTATGACTTTTTTCATGAAAATTTTGTCGAAAATGTTGTCGAAAATGTTGTCGAAAATATTCGTAAAAAAATGTCATAGTATAGAATGTTGAACATTTTCATGAAAAAAGGCATAGTATAGTCTGTCGATTAATTTGGTGGAAAAAAAACTCAGTTTAAAATTACGAACATTTTCATGAAAAAAGTCATACTATAGCATGTCGAACATTTTCGTGAAAAAATGTCATAGTATAGAATGTCGAAAATTTTCATGAAAAAAGGCATAGTACGGTCTGTCGATTAATTTTGTGGAAAAAAAACTCAGTTTAAAATTTCGAAAATTTTCATGAAAAAAGTCATACTATAGTATGACTTTTTTCATGAACATTTTGTCGAGAATTTTGTCGAAAATTTTGTCGAAAATATTCGTAAAAAAATGTCAGTATAGAATGTCGAAAATGTTCATGAAAAAAGGCATAGTATAGTCTGTCGATTAATTTGGTGGAAAAAAAACTCAGTTTAAAATTACGAACATTTTCATGAAAAAAGTCATACTATAGCATGTCGAACATTTTCGTGAAAAAATGTCATAGTATAGAATGTCGAAAATGTTCATGAAAAAAGGCATAGTACGGTCTGTCGATTAATTTTGTGGAAAAAAAACTCAGTTTAAAATTTTGTCGAAAATGTTGTCGAAAATATTCGTAAAAAAATATTCGTAAAAAAATGTAATAGTATAGAATGTCGAAAATTTTCATGAAAAAAGTCGTGGTATAGTATGACTTTTTTCATGAAAATGTCAAAAATGTTTAAAATTTTCGACATTCTATACTATGACATTTTTTTACGAATATTTTCGACATGACTTTTTTCAGGAAAATTTTCTAAAATATTCGTAAAAAAATGTCATAGTATAGAATGTCGAAAATGTTCATGAAAAAAGGCATAGTATAGTCTGTCGATTAATCTGGTGAAAAAAAAACTCAGTTTAAAATTTCGAACATTTTCATGAAAAAAGTCATACTATAGTATGACTTTTTTCATGAACATTTTGTATAAAATTTTGTCGAAAAGTTTGTCGAAAATATTCGTATAAAAATGTCATTGTATAGAATGTCGAAAATGTTCATGAAAAAAGGTATATAAACCTATAGTTTTATAGGTTTATAGCATTTCAGTCAACGGCTCTCCCATTGCAGCAGGAAATGAGGATGTTGTCATCAACGTCCCCATCGGCAACGGAGAGAGCATTCAGCTATTGGCCAGTCAGCTGGACTCGTTGGACCTGTCTCTACTGGATGAAACCGCTCTGACGAGCATTCGGCTGCTGCAGAATCGCCTTACAACCCTGTGCGGAGCAGAGTGACCTGACCATTTGCTGTCGACTTGTACATTACTTTTAAGAAATTTTATCTTTATTTCACAGCTTTGCTCCTTCTGCTGGTATGGTGTACTCTTTTTTGCTTATAGGCGAGATAAATGTGCTATTTTACCATTTTATTTTATTCATTTACTGTTCATTACACTCTAATCTTACATTTATTAGTGTTTTATTTGGTCATTGTTGAAAACGCAAACCTCCATGTAAATAGATGACTCTTTGTTTGTCGATAGTCTGTCGATTAATTTTGTGGAAAAAAAACTCAGTTTAAAATTTCGAAAATTTTCATGTAAAAAGTCATACTATAGTATGACTTTTTTCATGAAAATTTTGTCGAAAATGTTGTCGAAAATGTTGTCGAAAATATTCGTAAAAAAATGTCAGTATAGAATGTCGAAAATGTTCATGAAAAAAAAGGTATAGTATAGTCTGTCGATTAATTTTGTGGAAAAAAAACTCAGTTTAAAATTTCGAAAATTTTCATGTAAAAAGTCATACTATATGACTTTTTTCATGAAAATTTTGTCGAAAATGTTGTCGAAATGTTGTCGAAAATATTCGTAAAAAAATGTCATAATATAGAATGTCGAAAATGTTCATGAAAAAAGGCATAGTAAAGTCTGTTGATTAATTTGGTGGAAAAAAAACTCAGTTTAAAATTTCGAAAATTTTCATGAAAAAAGTCATACTATAGCATGTCGAAAATATTCGTAAAAAAATGTCATAGTATAGAATGTCGAAAATTTTCATTAAAAAAGGCATAGCATAGTCTGTCGATTCATTTGGTGGAAAAAAAACTCAGTTTAAAATTTTGTCATTTTCATGAAAAGTCATACTATAGCATGTCTTTTTTCATGAAAATGACGAAATTTTAAACTGAGTTTTTTTTCCACCAAATTAATCGACAGACTATACTATGCCTTTTTTCATGAAAATTTTCGACATTCTATACTATATAATTTTTTTACGAATATTTTCGAAAATTTTCATGAAAAAAGTCATACTATAGCATGTCGAAAATATTCGTAAAAAATGTCATAGTATAGAATGTCGACATTTTCATGAAAACAGGCATAGTATAGTCTGTCGATTCATTTGGTGGAAAAAAAACTCAGTTTAAATTTTCGTCAATTTTCATGAAAAGTCATACTATAGTATGACTTTTTCACAAAAATGTCGAAATTTTAAACTGAGTTTTTTTTCCACCAAATGAATCGACAGACTATATTATGCCTTTTTTCATTAAAATTTTCGACATTCTATACTATGACATTTTTTTACGAATATTTTCGACATGACTTTTTTCAGGAAAATTTTCTAAAATATTCGTAAAAAAATGTCATAGTATAGAATGTCGAAAATTTTCATGAAAACAGGCATAGTATAGTCTTTCGATTCATTTGGTGGAAAAAAAACTCAGTTTAAATTTTCGTCAATTTTCATGAAAAGTCATACTATAGTATGACTTTTTTACAAAAATGTCGAAATTTTAAACTGAGTTTTTTTTCCACCAAGTGAATCGACAGACTATACTATGCCTTTTTTCATTAAAATTTTCGACATTCTATACTATGACATTTTTTTACGAATATTTTCGACATGACTTTTTTCATGAAAATTTTCTAAAATATTCGTAAAAAAATGTCATAGTGTAGAATGTCGAAAATGTTCATGAAAACAGGCATAGTATAGTCTGTCGATTCATTTGGTGGAAAAAAAACTCAGTTTAAAATTTCGTCATTTTCATGAAAAGTCATACTATAGCATGTCTTTTTTCATGAAAATGACGAAATTTTAAACTGAGTTTTTTTTCCACCAAATTAATCGACAGACTATGCTATGCCTTTTTTCATGAAAATTTTCGACATTCTATACTATATCATTTTTTTACGAATATTTTCGAAAATTTTCATGAAAAAAGTCATACTATAGCATGTCGAAAATATTCGTAAAAAATGTCATAGTATAGAATGTCGACATTTTCATGAAAACAGGCATAGTCTAGTCTGTCGATTCATTTGGTGGAAAAAAAACTCAGTTTAAATTTTCGTCAATTTTCATGAAAAGTCATACTATAGTATGACTTTTTAATTCAATTTTAAAATTTTTCCACAAATATCATTACTAGCTTTTTTCATAAAATTTTCGAATAACATAATTTTTTTACGAATTTTTCGAAATTTTCAGAAAATTTTAAAATATTGTAAAAAAATTTATGTAGAAGTCAAAAGTCATGAAAAGCTATTGTCGATTATTTGTGGAAAAAAAACTCAGTTTAAAATTTCGAAAATTTTCATGAAAAATCATACTATAGCATGTCAAAAATTTCGTAAAAAATGCATAGTATAAATGTCGAAAATTTAAAAAAGGCTATATTCTGTGATAATTTTGAAAAAAAAACTCAGTTTAAATTTATTTTCGAAAATTTCATGATTTTTTATGAAAATGAAAATTTTAAAAATTTTTTTTAAAATTCGAATATTATAAAGCTAGAATTTCGACATTTTAAAAATTTTAAATTTTCGAATTTTCATGAAAAAGTCATACTATAGATTTTAAAAATTCGAAAAATTTTAAATGGAAAATTTTCATAAAAAGCAATATATATGATTTTTGTGAAAAATTCGTTTTTTTCTAATTTTTAAAATTACAATATTTTTTACAAATTCAAATTTTAAACTAGTTTTTTTTACATGAATCGACAATATACATCTTTTTTCATAATTGAATTTCAAATTTTTTTAAAATTTTGATATTTTCGAAATTTCAAATTTGTAAAAAAATCTAGTTAAATGTCGAAAATTTTCATGAAAAAGGCATATATAGTTCGATTAATTTGTGAAAAAAAACTAGTTTAAATTTCGAAAATTTTCATGAAAAAGCATATATAGCTGTCAAAAATTTGTAAAAAAAAAATAGAATTCGAATTTTCATGAAAAGTATATAGTTGATTTTTGTGAAAAAAAATATTTTAAATTTTTTTTTCAAAATCACGCTATATATGCTTTTTCAAAAAATTGAAATTTTAAACTATTTTTTTACAATGAATTTTTGAAATATCTTTTCATGAAATTTTACATTTATACATGAATTTTTAAAAATTTTGAAAATTTCGAAAATTTTCATAAAAGGCATAGTTAAATTTCGTTCAATTTGTGAAAAAAATTTAAATTTTCTGACAATTTTATGAAAATGTCATTCATTGTAAAAATTTTTAAATTCGAAATTTTATGAAAGTTTTAAAATTTTTACAAAAATTCAATTTTAAAAAAAAATCATTTAAATTTTTAATTCATGAAAAGTCATACTATAGTATGCCTTTTTTCAAAAATTTTCAAACTTTTTAAATACTATTATTTTTTCACGAATTTTTCGAATATTATTTTTTCATTAAAATTTTCGCATTCAAATAATATTTTTACAAAATTATATTTCGAATTGAAAATTTTTCATGAAAACAGGAAAAAAGTATAGTAAAAAAATTCATTTGGTGTAGAAAAAAACTCAGTTTAAAACGCATAGTATAGTCTGTCGATTATAGTTGGTTTTTTAAAAAATCAAATTTTAAATGATTTTCTTTACACCAAATATCAACTATATATGCTTTTTTCATAAAATTTCGAATTCTATACTATGAATTTTTTTACGAAATTTTCGACATGACTTTTTTAGAAATTTTTAAAATTTCGTAAAAAAATTCAAGTATAGAATGTCAAATTTTCATGAAAAAAGGCAAGTATAGTTGATATTTTTGGAAAAAAACTGTAAAATTTAAAATTTTCATGAAAAGTCACAAAATTCAAAATATTGCAATAATTTTCAAGTTACGTAAATTTTTGAAAAAGCAAATATAATCAGTTTAAAAATTTCAGTAAATTTTCATGAAAAATTCATACTATAGCTTCAAAATATTCGTAATTTTAAAATGTCAAATTAAATGAATTTTCTTTTCACAAATTCAAGACATCTATGCCTTTTATAAAATTTTCACATTTTTATATTTTTTTAGAAATTTTCAAATTTTTCAAAATTTGAAATTAAAATCAGTTTAAAATTTCGCATTTTATAGATATCGATATTTTTTAAAAAAATAGTAAATTTTCGATATTTTTTTGACCAAATATCAGTTACAATTGCCAATTTTCATGAAAATTTTCATTCACTATAATCATTTTTACAATATTTTCAAAATTTTCATGAAAAAAGTCATACTATAATCATTTAATTTTAAACAATTTATGAAAATTTTGAACTTTTCAAAAACAGATATTATAGTTTGATTCAATTTGGATGAAAGAATATTTTCAAAATTTAAATCATAATTTTTTAGAATATTTTCAAATTTTTCATGAAAAGTCATACTATAGCATGTCTTTTTTCATGAAAATGTCGAAATTTTAAACTGAGTTTTTTTTCCACCAAATGAATCGGCAGACTATACTATGCCTTTTTTCATTAAAATTTTCGACATTCTATACTATGTCATTTTTTTACGAATATTTTCGACATGACTTTTTTCATGAAAATTTTCGAAAATATTCGTAAAAAAATGTCATAGTATAGAATGTCGAAAATTTTCATGAAAAAAGGCATAGTATAGTCTGTCGATTAATTTGGTGGAAAAAAAACTCAGTTTAAAATTTCGAAAATTTTCATGAAAAAAGTCATACTATAGCATGTCGAAAATATTCGTAAAAAAATGTCAGAGTATAGAATGTCGAGAATTTTCATGAAAACAGGCATAGTATAGTCTGTCGATTCATTTGGTGGAAAAAAAACTCAGTTTAAATTTTCGTCAATTTTCATGAAAAGTCATACTATAGTATGACTTTTTCACAAAAATGTCGAAATTTTAAACTGAGTTTTTTTTCCACCAAATGAATCGACAGACTATACTATGCCTTTTTTCATTAAAATTTTCGACATTCTATACTATGACATTTTTTTACGAATATTTTCGACATGACTTTTTTCAGGAAAATTTTCTAAAATATTCGTAAAAAAATGTCATAGTATAGAATGTCGAAAATGTTCATGAAAAAAGGCATAGTATAGTCTGTCGATTAATTTGGTGGAAAAAAAACTCAGTTTAAAATTTCGAAAATTTTCATGAAAAAAGTCATACTATAGCATGTCGAAAATATTCGTAAAAAAATGTCATAGTATAGAATGTCGATTCATTTGGTGGAAAAAAAACTCAGTTTAAATTTTCGTCAATTTTCATGAAAAGTCATACTATAGTATGACTTTTTCACAAAAATGTCGAAATTTTAAACTGAGTTTTTTTTCCACCAAATGAATCGACAGACTATACTATGCCTTTTTTCATTAAAATTTTCGACATTCTATACTATGACATTTTTTTACGAATATTTTCGACATGACTTTTTTCAGGAAAATTTTCTAAAATATTCGTAAAAAAATGTCATAGTATAGAATGTCGAAAGTGTTCATGAAAAAAGGCATAGTATAGTCTGTCGATTAATTTGGTGGAAAAAAAACTCAGTTTAAAATTTCGAAAATTTTCATGAAAAGTCATACTATAGTATGACTTTTTTACAAAAATGTCGAAATTTTAAACTGAGTTTTTTTTCCACCAAATGAATCGACAGACTATACTATGCCTTTTTTCATTAAAATTTTCGACATTCTATACTATGACATTTTTTTACGGATATTTTCGACATGACTTTTTTCAGGAAAATTTTCTAAAATATTCGTAAAAAAATGTCATAGTATAGAATGTCGAAAATTTTCATGAAAACAGGCATAGTATAGTCTGTCGATTCATTTGGTGGAAAAAAAACTCAGTTTAAATTTTCTTCAATTTTCATGAAAAGTCATACTATAGTATGACTTTTTTACAAAAATGTCGAAATTTTAAACTGAGTTTTTTTTCCACCAAATGAATCGACAGACTATACTATGCCTTTTTTCATTCAAATTTTCGACATTCTATACTATGACATTTTTTTACGAATATTTTCGACATGACTTTTTTCATGAAAATTTTCTAAAATATTCGTAAAAAAATGTCATAGTATAGAATGTCGAAAATGTTCATGAAAACAGGCATAGTATAGTCTGTCGATTAATTTGGTGGAAAAAAAACTCAGTTTAAAATTTCGTCATTTTCATGAAAAGTCATACTATAGCATGTCTTTTTTCATGAAAATGACGAAATTTTAAACTGAGTTTTTTTTCCACCAAATTAATCGACAGACTATACTATGCCTTTTTTCATGAAAATTTTCGACATTCTATACTATATCATTTTTTTACGAATATTTTCGAAAATTTTCATGAAAAAAGTCATACTATAGCATGTCGAAAATATTCGTAAAAAATGTCATAGTATAGAATGTCGACATTTTCATGAAAACAGGCATAGTCTAGTCTGTCGATTCATTTGGTGGAAAAAAAACTCAGTTTAAATTTTCGTCAATTTTCATGAAAAGTCATACTATAGTATGACTTTTTTACAAAAATGTCGAAATTTTAAACTGAGTTTTTTTTCCACCAAATTAATCGACAGACTATGCTATGCCTTTTTTCATGAAAATTTTCGACATTCTATACTATATCATTTTTTTACGAATATTTTCGAAAATTTTCATGAAAAAAGTCATACTATAGCATGTCGAAAATATTCGTAAAAAATGTCATAGTATAGAATGTCGACATTTTCATGAAAACAGGCATAGTCTAGTCTGTCGATTCATTTGGTGGAAAAAAACTCAGTTTAAATTTTCGTCAATTTTCATGAAAAGTCATACTATAGTATGACTTTTTTACAAAAATGTCGAAATTTTAAACTGAGTTTTTTTCCCACCAAATGAATCGACAGACTATACTATGCCTTTTTTCATTAAAATTTTCGACATTCTATACTATGACATTTTTTTACGAATATTTTCGACATGACTTTTTTCATGAAAATTTTCTAAAATATTCGTAAAAAAATGTCATAGTGTAGAATGTCGAAAATGTTCATGAAAAAAGGCATAGTATAGTCTGTCGATTCATTTGGTGGAAAAAAAACTCAGTTTAAAATTTCGAAAATTTTCATGAAAAAAGTCATACTATAGCATGTCAAAAATATTCGTAAAAAAATGTCATAGTATAGAATGTCGAAAATTTTCATGAAAACAGGCATAGTATAGTCTGTCGATTAATTTGGTGGAAAAAAAACTCAGTTTAAAATTTCGTCATTTTCATGAAAAGTCATACTATAGCATGTCTTTTTTCATGAAAATGACGAAATTTTAAACTGAGTTTTTTTTCCACCAAATTAATCGACACACTATACTATGCCTTTTTTCATGAAAATTTTCGACATTCTATACTATATCATTTTTTTACGAATATTTTCGAAAATGTTCATGAAAAAAGTCATACTATAGCATGTCGAAAATATTCGTAAAAAAATGTCATAGTATAGAATGTCGAAAATTTTCATGAAAACAGGCATAGTATAGTCTGTCGATTCATTTGGTGGAAAAAAAACTCAGTTTAAATTTTCGTCAATTTTCATGAAAAGTCATACTATAGTATGACTTTTTTACAAAAATGTCGAAATTTTAAACTGAGTTTTTTTTCCACCAAATGAATCGACAGACTATACTATGCCTTTTTTCATTAAAATTTCGACATTCTATACTATGACATTTTTTTACGAATATTTTCGACATGACTTTTTCAGGAAAATTTTCTAAAATATTCGTAAAAAAATGTCATAGTATAGAATGTCGAAAATGTTCATGAAAAAAGGCATAGTATAGTCTGTCGATTAATTTGGTGGAAAAAAAACTCAGTTTAAAATTTCGAAAATTTTCATGAAAAAAGTCATACTATAGCATGTCAAAAATATTCGTAAAAAAATGTCATAGTATAGAATGTCGAAAATTTTCATGAAAACAGGCATAGTATAGTCTGTCGATTCATTTGGTGGAAAAAAAACTCAGTTTAAATTTTCGTCAATTTTCATGAAAAGTCACGCTATAGTATGACTTTTTCACAAAAATGTCGAAATTTTAAACTGAGTTTTTTTTCCACCAAATGAATCGACAGACTATACTATGCCTTTTTTCATTAAAATTTTCGACATTCTATACTATGACATTTTTTTACGAATATTTTCGAAAATTTTCATGAAAAAAGTCATACTATAGCATGTCGAAAATATTCGTAAAAAATGTCATAGTATAGAATGTCGACATTTTCATGAAAACAGGCATAGTATAGTCTGTCGATTCATTTGGTGGAAAAAAAACTCAGTTTAAATTTTCGTCAATTTTCATGAAAAGTCATACTATAGTATGACTTTTTCACAAAAATGTCGAAATTTTAAAAAAAAACTCAGTTTAAATTTTCGTCAATTTTCATGAAAAGTCATACTATAGTATGACTTTTTTACAAAAATGTCGAAATTTTAAACTGAGTTTTTTTTCCACCAAATGAATCGACAGACTATACTATGCCTTTTTTCATTAAAATTTTCGACATTCTATACTTTGACATTTTTTTACGAATATTTTCGACATGACTTTTTTCAGTAACATTTTCTAAAATATTCGTAAAAAAATGTCATAGTATAGAATGTCGAAAATTTTCATGAAAACAGGCATAGTATAGTCTGTCGATTCATTTGGTGGAAAAAAAACTCAGTTTAAATTTTAGTCAATTTTCATGAAAAGTCATACTATAGTATGACTTTTTTACAAAAATGTCGAAATTTTAAACTGAGTTTTTTTTCCACCAAATGAATCGACAGACTATACTATGCCTTTTTTCATTAAAATTTTCGACATTCTATACTTTGACATTTTTTTACGAATATTTTCGACATGACTTTTTTCAGGAACATTTTCTAAAATATTCGTAAAAAAATGTCATAGTATAGAATGTCGAAAATTTTCATGAAAACAGGCATAGTATAGTCTGTCGATTCATTTGGTGGAAAAAAAACTCAGTTTAAATTTTCGTCAATTTTCATGAAAAGTCATACTATAGTATGACTTTTTTACAAAAATGTCGAAATTTTAAACTGAGTTTTTTTTCCACCAAGTGAATCGACAGACTATACTATGCCTTTTTTCATTAAAATTTTCGACATTCTATACTATGACATTTTTTTACGAATATTTTCGACATGACTTTTTTGATGAAAATTTTCTAAAATATTCGTAAAAAAATGTCATAGTGTAGAATGTCGAAAATGTTCATGAAAACAGGCATAGTATAGTCTGTCGATTAATTTGGTGGAAAAAAAACTCAGTTTAAAATTTCGAAAATTTTCATGAAAAAAGTCATACTATAGCATGTCGAAAATATTCGTAAAAAAATGTCATAGTATAGAATGTCGAAAATTTTCATTAAAAAAGGCATAGTATACTATGCCTTTTTTAATGAAAATTTTCTGTCGAATAATTTGGTGGAAAAAAAACTCAGTTTAAAATTTCGTCATTTTCATGAAAAGTCATACTATAGCATGTCTTTTTTCATGAAAATGACGAAATTTTAAACTGAGTTTTTTTTCCACCAAATTAATCGACAGACTATACTATGCCTTTTTTCATGAAAATTTTCGACATTCTATACTATATCATTTTTTTACGAATATTTTCGAAAATTTTCATGAAAAAAGTCATACTATAGCATGTCGAAAATATTCGTAAAAAATGTCATAGTATAGAATGTCGACATTTTCATGAAAACAGGCATAGTATAGTCTGTCGATTCATTTGGTGGAAAAAAAACTCAGTTTAAATTTTCGTCATTTTTAATTAAAAGTCATACTATAGTATGACTTTTTACAAAAATGTCGAAATTTTAAACTGAGTTTTTTTTCCACCAAATGAATCGACAGACTATACTATGCCTTTTTTCAATAAAATTTTCGACATTCTATACTATGACATTTTTTTACGAATATTTTAGAAAATTTTCATGAAAAAAGTCATGTCGAAAATATTCGTAAAAAAATGTCATAGTATAGAATGTCGAAAATTTTCATGAAAACAGGCATAGTATAGTCTGTCGATTCATTTGGTGGAAAAAAAACTCAGTTTAAATTTTCGTCAATTTTCATGAAAAGTCATACTATAGTATGACTTTTTCACAAAAATGTCGAAATTTTAAACTGAGTTTTTTTTCCACCAAATGAATCGATAGACTATACTATGCCTTTTTTCATTAAAATTTTCGACATTCTATACTATGACATTTTTTTACGGATATATTCGACATGACTTTTTTCAGGAAAATTTTCTAAAATATTCGTAAAAAAATGTCATAGTATAGAATGTCGAAAATTTTCATGAAAACAGGCATAGTATAGTCTGTCGATTCATTTGGTGGAAAAAAAACTCAGTTTAAATTTTCGTCAATTTTCATGAAAAGTCATACTATAGTATGACTTTTTTACAAAAATGTCGAAATTTTGAACTGAGTTTTTTTTCCACCAAATGAATCGACAGACTATACTATGCCTTTTTTCATTAAAATTTTCGACATTCTATACTATGACATTTTTTTACGAATATTTTCGACATGACTTTTTTCAGGAACATTTTCTAAAATATTCGTAAAAAAATGTCATAGTATAGAATGTCGAAAATTTTCATGAAAAAAGGCATAGTATAGTCTGTCGATTAATTTGGTGGAAAAAAAACTCAGTTTAAATTTTCGTCAATTTTCATGAAAAGTCATACTATAGTATGACTTTTTCACAAAAATGTCGAAATTTTAAACTGAGTTTTTTTTCCACCAAATGAATCGACAGACTATACTATGCCTTTTTTCATTAAAATTTTCGACATTCTATACTATGACATTTTTTTACGAATATTTTCGACATGACTTTTTTCAGGAACATTTTCTAAAATATTCGTAAAAAAATGTCATAGTATAGAATGTCGAAAATTTTCATGAAAACAGGCATAGTATAGTCTGTCGATTCATTTGGTGGAAAAAAAACTCAGTTTAAATTTTCGTCAATTTTCATGAAAAGTCATACTATAGTATGACTTTTTCACAAAAATGTCGAAATTTTAAACTGAGTTTTTTTTCCACCAAATGAATCGACAGACTATACTATGCCTGTTTTCATGAAAATTTTCGAAATTTTGACGAAAATTTTGACGAAAATTTTCGTCAAATTTTCGTCAATTTTCATGAAAAGTCATACTATAGTATGACTTTTTTACAAAAATGTCGAAATTTTAAACTGAGTTTTTTTTCCACCAAATGAATCGACAGACTATACTATGCCTTTTTTCATTAAAATTTTCGACATTCTATACTATGACATTTTTTTACGAATATTTTCGACATGACTTTTTTCAGGAACATTTTCTAAAATATTCGTAAAAAAATGTCATAGTATAGAATGTCGAAAATGTTCATGAAAAAAGGCATAGTATAGTCTGTCGATTAATTTGGTGGAAAAAAAACTCAGTTTAAATTTTCTTCATTTTCATGAAAAAGTCATACTATAGTATGACTTTTCATGAAAATTGACGAAATTTTAAACTGAGTTTTTTTTCCACCAAATGAATCGACAGACTATACTATGCCTTTTTTCATTAAAATTTTCGACATTCTATACTATGACATTTTTTTACGAATATTTTCGACATGACTTTTTTCAGGAAATTTTCTAAAATATTCGTAAAAAAATGTCATAGTATAGAATGTCGAAAATGTTCATGAAAAAAGGCATAGTATAGTCTGTCGATTAATTTGGTGGAAAAAAAACTCAGTTTAAAATTTCGAAAATTTTCATGAAAAAAGTCATACTATAGCATGTCGAAAATATTCGTAAAAAAATGTCATAGTATAGAATGTCGAAAATTTTCATGAAAACAGGCATAGTATAGTCTGTCGATTCATTTGGTGGAAAAAAAACTCAGTTTAAATTTTCGTCAATTTTCATGAAAAGTCATACTATAGTATGACTTTTTTACAAAAATGTCGAAATTTTAAACTGAGTTTTTTTTCCACCAAATGAATCGACAGACTATACTATGCCTTTTTTCATTCAAATTTTCGACATTCTATACTATGACATTTTTTTACGAATATTTTCGACATGACTTTTTTCAGGAACATTTTCTAAAATATTCGTAAAAAAATGTCATAGTATAGAATGTCGAAAATTTTCATGAAAACAGGCATAGTATAGTCTGTCGATTCATTTGGTGGAAAAAAAACTCAGTTTAAATTTTCGTCAATTTTCATGAAAAGTCATACTATAGTATGACTTTTTCACAAAAATGTCGAAATTTTAAACTGAGTTTTTTTTCCACCAAATGAATCGACAGACTATACTATGCCTTTTTTCATTAAAATTTTCGACATTCTATACTATGACATTTTTTTACGAATATTTTCGACATGACTTTTTTCAGGAACATTTTCTAAAATATTCGTAAAAAAATGTCATAGTATAGAATGTCGAAAATTTTCATGAAAAAAGGCATAGTATAGTCTGTCGATTCATTTGGTGGAAAAAAAACTCAGTTTAAATTTTCGTCAATTTTCATGAAAAGTCATACTATAGTATGACTTTTTCACAAAAATGTCGAAATTTTAAACTGAGTTTTTTTTCCACCAAATGAATCGACAGACTATACTATGCCTTTTTTCATTAAAATTTTCGACATTCTATACTATGACATTTTTTTACGAATATTTTCGACATGACTTTTTTCATGAAAATTTTCTAAAATATTCGTAAAAAAATGTCATAGTATAGAATGTCGAAAATGTTCATAAAAAAAGGCATAGTATAGTCTGTCGATTAATTTGGTGGAAAAAAAACTCAGTTTAAAATTTCGAAAATTTTCATGAAAGTCATACTATAGCATGTCGAAAATATTCGTAAAAAAATGTCATAGTATAGAATGTCGAAAATGTTCATGAAAACAGGCATAGTATAGTCTGTCGATTCATTTGGTGGAAAAAAAACTAAGTTTAAATTTTCGTCAATTTTCATGAAAAGTCATACTATAGTATGACTTTTTCACAAAAATGTCGAAATTTTAAACTGAGTTTTTTTTCCACCAAATGAATCGACAGACTATACTATGCCTTTTTTCATTAAAATTTTCGACATTCTATACTATGACATTTTTTTACGAATATTTTCGACATGACCTTTTTCATGAAAATTTTCTAAAATATTCGTAAAAAAATGTCATAGTATAGAATGTCGAAAATTTTCATGAAAAAAGGCATAGTATAGTCTGTCGATTAATTTGGTGGAAAAAAAACTCAGTTTAAAATTTCGAAAATTTTCATGAAAAAAGTCATACTATAGCATGTCGAAAATATTCGTAAAAAAATGTCATAGTATAGAATGTCGAAAATTTTAATGAAAAAAGGCATAGTATAGTCTGTCGATTCATTTGGTGGAAAAAAAACTAAGTTTAAATTTTCGTCAATTTTCATGAAAAGTCATACTATAGTATGACTTTTTACAAAAATGTCGAAATTTTAAACTGAGTTTTTTTTCCACCAAATGAATCGACAGACTATACTATGCCTTTTTTCATTAAAATTTTCGACATTCTATACTATGACATTTTTTTACGAATATTTTCGACATGACTTTTTTCATTAAAATTTTCTAAAATATTCGTAAAAAAATGTCATAGTATAGAATGTCGAAAATTTTCATGAAAACAGGCATAGTATAGTCTGTCGATTCATTTGGTGGAAAAAAAACTAAGTTTAAATTTTCGTCAATTTTCATGAAAAGTCATACTATAGTATGACTTTTTCACAAAAATGTCGAAATTTTAAACTGAGTTTTTTTTCCACCAAATGAATCGACAGACTATACTATGCCTTTTTTCATTAAAATTTTCGACATTCTATACTATGACATTTTTTTACGAATATTTTCGACATGACTTTTTTCAGGAAAATTTTCTAAAATATTCGTAAAAAAATGTCATAGTATAGAATGTCGAAAGTGTTCATGAAAAAAGGCATAGTATAGTCTGTCGATTAATTTGGTGGAAAAAAAACTCAGTTTAAAATTTCGAAAATTTTCATGAAAAAAGTCATACTATAGCATGTCGAAAATATTCGTAAAAAAATGTCATAGTATAGAATGTCGAGAATTTTCATGAAAAAAGGCATAGTATAGTCTGTCGATTCATTTGGTGGAAAAAAAACTCAGTTTAAATTTTCGTCAATTTTCATGAAAAGTCATACTATAGTATGACTTTTTTACAAAAATGTCGAAATTTTAAACTGAGTTTTTTTTCCACCAAATGAATCGACAGACTATACTATGCCTTTTTTCATTAAAATTTTCGACATTCTATACTATGACATTTTTTTACGAATATTTTCGACATGACTTTTTTCATGAAAATTTTCTAAAATATTCGTAAAAAAATGTCATAGTATAGAATGTCGAAAATTTTCATGAAAAAAGGCATAGTATAGTCTGTCGATTAATTTGGTGGAAAAAAAATTTAAAATTTTTTCAAAAAAAAGCAACTATATATGTTTTCATAAAATTTTCGAAATTTTAAACTGATTTTTTTTCCAAAATGAATGCCCTTCAGTTTTTTCAAAAATTTTTAATTCATATATAAACATTTTTTTAAAAATTTTCGCATATTTTTTAAAAATTTTTTAAAATTTCGAAAAAAAAAGTCAATATAGAATGTCAAAAATTTCTAAAAAAGGCATAGTTAGTTGTCGAAATTTTTAAAAAAAAACTATTTTAAAAATTTCGAAAATTTTTTGAAAAAACTATTTTAATTAAAAAAAATTCAAAAAAAGTCATATATAGAATGCTTTTCAAAAAAGGCAATTACTGGTTTTTTTAAAAAAAACCAGAAAAATTTGCTTTTCATAAAATCATCTATATATGATTTTTTTAAAAAAAAATTTTGGAAATTTTAAAGATTTTTTTTAAAATAATCGAAAATCTAGTTTTTATTAAAATTTTCGAACAATGATTTTTTCAAATATTTTGAAACTTTTTTAAAAATTTTTAAAAATTTTAAAA